>JAGIQG010000025.1:12163505-12528150 GCA_024679065.1 Sphyrna mokarran | reverse complement strand
TCTCTAATCCTACCTTTTCCCATCCTTCCTCCTTGCTGGCACGTATCTTTCCTGCAGAGAATTTAGTTTTCCCTTGAAAGACTCCCGCATGTACTTCGTCGACCTGCCCTCGAAAAGCTTATCCCAGTCGGTATCTTTAAGATCTTGCCTAATCTGGCTGTATCTAGCCCTCCCCCAGTTAAATACCTTCCCTTTTGGGCCGGTCTCGTCCTTTTCCATTAATATCCTAAAGCAGACAGAGTTGTGATCACTATTTGACACCTGCTCTCCTACCTCGACGTCAACCACCTGGCCTGGCCCATTTCCCAGAACCAAATCCAGTATAGCCCCATCTCTAGTCGGGCCATCCACATACTGCTCCAAGGATCCTTCCAAAACACACTGTACAAATTCCTCCCCGTCCACTCCTACAGCTCTGGGCCCTCTCCAATCTACTCCAGGAAAATTGAAATCTCCCGCTACTACTACCTTATTTTTCCTACACTTATCTAAAATGTCCCTGCATATCCCTTCTTCCACGGCTCGCGGGCTGTTGGGCGGTCTGTAGTAAACACCCAACAGAGTAACCACTCCCTTCTATTCCTCAACTCCACCCATAGAGACTCAATTCCTAAATCATCCATACCTCCCTCCCTCTGCACTGCTATGATGTTGTCCTTAACTAATAAAGCGACTCCCCCGCCTCTCCTCACACCAACTCTGTCACGCCTAAAACACTTATACCCTGGAATATTCAATTGCCAGTCTTGCCCCTCCTTCAACCACGTCTCGGTCACCGCCACCACTTCTCAACTCCTCGTGAACATTATTGCCTTCAGTTCATCTGTTTTGCCAGTCACACTCCTCGCATTAAAACACATGCACTGAAGACCCTCAGCTCTCGGATATTCCTTTCTACCTTCTGGTGTTACCCTATCATCCCTCTCTCTCCCACTCCCAGTTCCCTCTCTCCCCACCCTCCCTCCCTATTAGTTTAAACACTTCTGAAACACTCCAGCTAACCTCCCAGCTAAAATATATGTTCCCCTCCCAGTCAACTGCTCCCTATCCCTCTTGAATAGGTGACCCTCCCTCCTGAAGACCTCCCAATGATCAATGAATATGAAGCCTTCTGCCCTACACCAATCCCGCATCCATGCATTTAGTTGGAGTGTCTCATTTGTTTTTACCCAATCGGTCCCGGGCACAGGCAGCAGGCCAGAGAACGCCACCCTGGAGGCCCTACCTTTCAGTTGAGCCCCCAACTCCCTAAACTGCCTACGTAAGTCCCCCCTGTGCTGTGCTATTCTAATCCTATTCATGTATTTGTCCAGATGCCCCTTAAAGGTCACTACCATACCTGCTTCCACTTCCCCATACAGCGAATTCAAGACACCCATCACCCTCTATGTTTAAAACAGAGTGCTAAGCATACTGCCATGGTGCTGCCCTTTCCCCATCCATTAAATGATGCTTTTCTCTCCTGAAGGTGATGGCTCCTACTGAGGTTCTAGTCATCATCTTGCCAACTATTAGTTATACTTTGTGTACAAGTTTACACAGTTGGCCTCAGAAGGATATTCAATCTTTGAGGGATCACGGTTAAACCTAATTCTGTCAGTAGCCAACATCGGTACGTACTTTCCAATGGACAACAAGGGCTGATTCCTCCTCTTTTTCTTTTTGTAATATTTGCATGTTGAGACCAACTTTAGTTTTCTATCCCTGATCTAGCTGATATTAACTGAGTCAGAAAACAGTATAGATCAAAGCAGAACTATTACTGCTTCAAAATCATTCAATAACAGATAAACCAGTCAATGGACTTACTCATCAGTAACTGAAAGGACAATAACTTGAAATTCAAACATATCTGTCATTGTATCAATGAGTTTTCCGTTACCCAGGATCAGTGTCTTTCCTTTCTCTCTTAGGTTACTAAATGTCTATCAGTTGACATCAAATCACAGAATACCTTCCCTTATAGAATTACTTCATGCAGACACTCAGTATGCTTAATACTATTAATCACAACCACAACTTGTCTCTTTTTTAAAATATTCATTTTACAGGGTACAGGCATTGCTGACTGGGCCTGCATTTATAGCCCATTCCTAGTTGTCCTTTAGAAAGTGGTTGTGAGATGCTTTCTTGAACCAGTTCAGTTCCTGGGGTGTAGCTACAGCCACTGTGCTGTTAGAGAGGGAATTCCAGTGTTCTTATCCAGCTACAATGAAGCAACAGTCATATTTTTCTAAGTCAGGATGGTGAGGAACCTTCGGGTAATGGTCTTCCCAGGCATCTGCTGCACTTGTCCTTCTAGATGGTAGTGTTCCTGGGTTTGGAAGGTGCTGCCTAAGGAACATTGGTGTGTTGCTGCAGTACATCTTGTAGATGGTACACACGGCTGCCACTGTTCACCAATGGTGGAGGGATTGAATGTTTGTAGAAAGGGTAGCAAAGAAGTAGGCTGATTTGTCCTGATGGTGTTGAACTTCTTGAGTGTTGTTGGAGTTACAGTCATCCATTCGAATGGAAATTAGTGTGACATTGAAGGAATGGAAATATAATTCCAAGTCAGGATAGTGTATGAGTTGGAGGGGAATTTGCAAGTGGTGCTGTTCCCATGCATCTTCTGCCTTTGTTCTTCCAGGTTATGGGTTTGGAAGGCACCATAAAAGGAGCCTTGGTGAGCTGCTGCAGTGCATTTTGTAGAGGGTGCACACTATTGCCACTGTTGAAGAGAATGAATGTTTAAGGTGTTGGATTGGGTGGTGTTCACACAGATTGTTTTGTGCTATTTGAGTGCAGTTGGAGCTTCATTCATTCAGGCAAGTAGAGAATATTCTGTCAACTCCTGATTTGTTCCTTGTAAATGTTAAACAGGTTTTGCAGGATCAAGAGGTTGAATTAATTTACAGTTTTTGATTTTCTCTTGTAGCACAGTATTTACTGCATATGCCTAATGTTAACCTAAAGGGGAATTCAGTAATGGTAATTGAAAATCAAGGTGAGACGGTCAGTTTCTCTCTTGTTGTAGATGTTTATTACCTAGCAACGTGTATTGTACATGTTATTTACCATTTTAGTTTATTTATTAGTATCACAAGTCAGCTTACATTAACACTGCAATGAACTTACTGTGAAAATCCCCTAGTCGCCTTACTCTAGGAGGTACACTGAAGGAGAATTTAACATGGCCAATGCATCTAACCAGCACATGTTTCGAACTGTGGGAGGAAACCAGAGCACCCAGAGGAAATCCATGCAGACATGGGGAGAATGTGCAGACTCCACACTGTTACCCAACTGGGAATCAACCTGGGACCCTGTGAAACAGCAGTGCCAACCACTATGCCACCATGCTGCCCAATTATAAACACAAACTGAATGTTGTCTAAGTCTTGCTACATGCAGGCATGAACTGTTTCAGCATAGGAGTTACAAATAGTATTGAACATATCAGTAAATATCCCTTTTTCTAACTTTATTTGAAGAAAGGTTATTGAAGAAGTAACTGAAGATGATTGTGCCCAGGACGGTACCCTAATGAACGCCTGTAATTATGTTGTGGAGCTGTGATGATTGACTTCTGAAAACCACAGCTATTTTCCTTTGAGCTAGATACAATTTCAAACAATTTCCCAGATTCTTATTGACTTTAACTTTGCTAGGGCTCCTTGGTGCCTCATTTATTGCAAAGCTGTCTTATGTTAAGGGCAGTCATTCTCAACTCATCTCTGGGATTCAGTTTATCTGTCATGTTTGAACTAAGGTACTAAAGAGATCTGGACTTGGGTCCCTGGTAGAATCCAAAGTGAGTCTTGGTAAACAAGTTGTTGCTGAATTTGTAGCACTTGATACCATTGTTCAGGACATGTTCCATCGCTTTGCTGATGAACAAGAGCAGTCTGATGGGGTGGTAACTGGTGAATTGGATTTGTCCTTTTTTTTTCTGGACAGGACATATCAGGGCAATTTTCCACAGAGTCAGATGGATGCCAATGTTATGGTCTTGGATATCAATTCATCTACGAGTCCATCAGCAGCACAATGGCACAGTGGTTAGAACTGCTGCCTCTTAGCATCAGGAACCCGGATTCAATTCCCAGCTTAGGTCACTGTCTGTATGGAGACTTTACATTTGTGCCATTCTACATGGATTTCCTCCAGGTGCTCTGGTTTCCTCCCACAGTCCAAAGATGTGCATGTTAAGACTGAATGGCTATGCTAAAATTGACCCTTGGTGTCAGGGGGATTAGCAGGGCAAACATGGCAAGATACGGCGATAGGGCCTGGGGATAGGCTCGATGGGCTGAATGGCCTCCTTTTGCACTGTAGGGATTTGATGATTCCATCTTGATCCACAACCTGCCATTTACAAAGTTACATAGAATTCCCTACAGTTTAAAGGGAGGCCATTCAACAAAATAGGTCAGTACTAATGATAATCCCAGCCAGGCCCCATTCCCGTAACACCACACATTTACCCAGCTAATTCCCCAACACTAGGGTGAATTTAACATAGCCAATCAACCTAATCTGCACATCTTTGGACAGAAAGAGGAAACTGGAGCACCTGGAGGAGACATGCCAACATGGGGAGGAAGTGCAAACTCCACACAGACAGTGACCCAAGTCTGGAATTGAACCTGGGTCCCTGGTGTCATGAGTCAGCTGTGTTGACCACTGTGCCACCATGTCACCCATTCACTAAGCTTGTAAATATAGATTTGCTGACATTTCCTGGGTGCACGAATACAATTAGCAAGTTATATTACGGGTAGCATAGTGGTTAGCATTACTGCCTGACATCTCAGAATTATCCGTAATGTCAAATATTTCAAGACATCAGGAGAGGAGCAACAGTGGTATTGGGGAATTGGGGTTTGCCAATAAGGACATCAAATCAAGATAAATAATATTTACAAAGTTACATTGGATCTCTACATACAGGAGGAGGCTATTCGGTCCAACAAGTCTGTACCAACCACAATCCTACCCAGGCCCTATTCCTGTATCCGTACATTTTTTAATGACTTAGGTGTTCGGTTGTCTTGATTCAGTTTTGTCAGAGTGCTTCCCTGCTCTATCTTTATGCTTCAATATCACCTCACGGGGATTTCTCCCTCTGCAGCGACACAGCTCCTGAGGGTTGAGTGAGTGACTGGGGAATTTCCTGAGACACTTCACTGTGTGATTCACCGAGGTTAACAGGAGAAAACACATCCTGGCTTCAGCATAAACTGGATGGTGGTCTTGTGTAATCACATTTTGATTTGAGTTGATGCTGGAAAGTTAATCACCCATTTTGTTTTATGGGGAATATTACTTGGTCATATTCAATACTTGTTTTTGCGGACTGGTAAAGGAAACAGTAAAATGCCATTTCTAACAAAATGTTATCTTTACCTCTGAAACATCATTAAAGCTTCTATCTCGCAAAGTGCTAAAGATAAAAGATTTTCTCTCCTTTCTCCTAAGAATATGTTGACTTCATGCTGGGACATGACCTCTGAGACAAAAGTCAGCCGTCTTTGTCCAAGTCGCCGTTTCTTAAGTGTGGACCTGGACAGTGATTGCTAGCTAGAGATCTGACCCTGAGGCTGGAAGTGACCCCGGTAAGTTTATCAGCTCCGGTGGGAGGGCATTGCTCCAGTTGTATTGGAGTGCACAGATGTTCTGCAGTCACAATTCTCCCTTTCCTGCAAATACCACTTACTAAATATGTTGACAGCAGATTGTAATGTGTGCATCTGCACTGTTCTGAGCTAAATCCTGGGGACCTGACAGGCATCCCTGCCAAGTTGTCTACATCTATCCCCTGCACTCCCAGCACACTGTGGCTGCAGTGTGTATAATCTGCAGGCTGCACTGAGGAAACTCAGCAAGCTCGCTTTACTGGCAGCTCCTAACTGTTATTACTGCCACTAGGAAGAGGATGAGCAGCAGTAACACCGGGTCCCACCCCCTCCAATTTCCTCCCCAGGCCACGCTGAGAAATATATCACTGCTCCTTCATCATGATTGACTCAATAGCCCCACCTAGCAGAATTGCTGAGACCAGCCACTTCTTCAGGACAACTATAGACAGGCAATAAATGCAACAGTGTCAGCCTGGAACACTTGGAAAAATACAAACAGAGATTTTTATTTTAACTGAGGAAAGTCTTTGCATCAGTATCACTTGATGCAGTGACATGGGAAAGTAAGATGTCTCTTAATACCAGGGTTAAAGTCCACTGAGTCACTCACCTGATGAAGGAGCAGCGCTCCAAAAGTTCGTGATTCCAAATAAACCTGTTGGACTTTAACCTGGCGTTGTAAGACTTCTTACTGTGTCCATACCAGTCCAATACCAACATCTCCACACCATGACATGGGAAAGTCATCTAATAACAGCAAGTTAATGCGTATGTCAGAAAGGGGTTTTTAGTTCAGAAAACTCTTCTTTTAAAGCTCTTCTATTTAAAGGTGATGTTATGCCAAATAATGCCTCCTGAAAAGGATGAAAGTATCACTTTTTGTCCCCTGCAGATGGGGAATGTCGGAAAGAACTTACCCAGTGATTGTAGAATGGCGGCAACTGAAGATAACAGGAAGAGTGATTAATAGCACATGAAGATTTTGTGTGGTGGGGCAGCGGTTTGTGTCAGATGTGTGTGAAAATGACAGACCAGCAGCGTTGAGAGGAAGGCATTGATTACTCCTCACAATCCCGCAGTCAAGGTGGACTGTTTGCATTCTGACCCCTACAATGGTGACGGGCAATTAGGCAATGATCAAGTTGCCTCAAGGTAACATGACAGGTCTAGTGCTGAAAGGCAGTTAACATTTACCATCACACAAATTGAAACATCCACATGTTTCGTCTTTTCGACAGAGTTATAAAAATCTATATTTTGCTTGGAACTAAACATGGCAGGAATATTCTGTGCATTAAGCAGAAGCTGTTTGCTACTCAGAAGTTTTCCTTTGAGCCTAAAGAATACTCCTGAGACTTGCTGCCAGCTATTTCCTTCCAGGAGTTGACCTTCATTGGCCTGAAAAGTATTCCTGTGCCAAATCTCTCAGCTCTCTACACAACTGAATACTGTATGTTGCATAATTGATTGTTGGAGGTGCAAATGAACACAAACCGGCTGTGTGCACATATACTGCTAGTAACATGCACTGTGTTATAACATATGCAGTGGGTGTTACTCCCAATAACTTCCACTATGTCATTAAATAGAGGTCACTATTCTTCTTGTTAACTCCGATACTATGGACTGAAAATTGACTTTACTCATCTCCCTGTCCAATTTCCTTGTATGATTTGATTTATTATTGTTACACATTGGGATATAGTGAAAAGTATTTCTTCTTGTGTACTGTATAGACAAAACATACAATTGATACGGTACATAGGGGAGAAGGAAAGGAGAGGTGCAGAATATAATGTTAGTTACAGTCATAGCTGGAGTGTAGAGAAAGATCAATGTGATATATGGTAAGTCCATTCAAAAATCTGATGGCAACAGGGAAGAAGCTGTCCCCAGGTGTCCTTGAGTCGGTTCATACTTGACCTCAGACTTTAGTATCTTTTTCCCGATGGAAGAAAGTGGAAGAGAGTATGTCTGGGGTGTGTGGGGGTCCTTGATTATGTTAGCTGCTTTTTTTGAGGCCATTCGAAGTGTAGATGGAGTCAATGGATGGGAGGCAGGTTTGCATAATGGACTGGGCTATGTTCAGTAGGATATGTGACCCATCCAGGTGAACGCAGGTTTAAATTCTATCCCAGTGACTGGTATTCTTATGTAATCTTCTTCTACATTGGCAGTCCCTCGGGATCTGAGGATGATTTGCTTCCATTCCAGTTTGATGGGTTCTGAAATGGCTGATAAGTCCGATGCACAATTTGCAGTTTCTACCACATGGAGGTTGGTGATGCTCGAAGGATCGGGTAAATGGGTTGTTTAGAAATATGCGTGCTTCCTCTGACATCTTGAGTAGTTTGATTTTTTTTTCAGTGATACTTTGAGGACATCCCTAAAGCATTTCCATTGTGGGAATTTCCTGCTTACTGAGTTCTGAGTAAAACAGTTGCTTTGGGAGTCTGATGTTGGGCACACAAATACCATGTCCCACCCAGCAGAGCTGGTTTTCAATGATTAGCCAATTGATGGACACTGCTGTTGCTTCAAGATTTGAAGAATCTTAGGAAGGCACAGCTGGTGGTCCTTGTCCAGTGCTTTAAAGTACCTGCTGTAGGTTGTCTGAAGTATTTAGAAGGATGGGGTTCACAGCTGCCCCCAAATCATGATCTTTGTCTCAGGTTTGAGATTTTGGTCCTCTTAAACATTCAATCAACTGAAAGTTAAACTGGCATCTGAGGTGTGATGATAAATTTCATCATCTGTGTATGCCTTCAAGAGGAAGCTCCCAACATACAGAAAATGGCCCGAGTTTTCCAGCATCTCACCAATGATCTTAATCAACAGGAAGAGCTGTTTTGTTGTGGGAGCTGGTTGGAAGATAATCTTACAGGAATTCTGCAATACACTGTATGTTATAGAGAGGGTGTTATTTCCCTGTAATATGCAGTAAGTTAGAAGGTACAAAAAAAGTTTCCATGTTTGTGCACTGTTATAAAATACAGAGTCTCTGCCATTCTCCACTAATATACAATTTATATAATTTATCCAGCTTCTCCCATCCTCAGCTAATGTACAATGTATGTGATATAGATTGTGTTCTGTATTCCTTCATGAGACATGGGCATTGCAGCCAAGGCTGATATTTGTTGCCCAGCCCCAGTTGTGCTTGAACTGCTCAGCCATTTCAGAGGCAGTTAAGAATCAGCCACATTGCTGTGAGACTGGAGTTACATGTAAGCCAGAGAAGATGAAGATGGCAGATTTTCTTTCCCAAAGTAAACCAAATGAGTTTTTGCAGCAATCAGTGATAGTTGTCATGGTTGCCCTTATAGAAACTAGCTTTGTATTTCTAGATTTATTAATTAAATTTAAATTTCACCAACATCAGGTAGGATTCAAACCTATGTTCCCAGTATATTAGCTTGCACTTTCCTTGTTGTTTCAGTGGAAGTTTAAGGCTCAAGCTCAATTTTGGGATTGAGCTTCATTTGAATGGAAGTCCTAAACTGCAGGCATCAAACAGTTGATCCTGATGCAAGTAGCTGCACGGGTCCAGCAGGTTCTGATGCAGAGGCAGGCCTGAGCTGACACAGATAGATCTGTAGGAGGGAAATAAAGCCTTGGTTCACACAGAAAAACAACCGTCCACTTGTTTCAGGCAGATAGGTTGCTCACCCGTGAACGAGGCTGCTTGAATTGTCCAGGCCTTGGGAGGACCTGCGGTATTCATCTCCCCATGGTCCCCACCCCCCAAGTTCCATATCCAATTCCTGACCATCCACTTCCCAGGTACAAATGGAGTTTCTGTATGTTGAATTTCTCCATAGAGTGTTATTCTCCTATCAAAGATTATAATATACACAAGGACAAGAGTCCTCCCAGTGGCTGCTTAGTGGTACTGGAGCTTAACTCCTACAATTTGTCACAGCACCTCCAATTCCTCCCAGAGATAAACACATCTTTGAATTTGATTTAAACATTTTTCAGCTCACCTTATGAGTGAATACATTATCGTATCAACTGCAAATTGATTCTGGGAGATTAGACAGCAATTTCTAATGTCTGCATACATGCAATGGAAATCAAAGTTGCCGTTTGAATTAAATACAAAGTGCTGGGAAAACTCAGCAGGTTTGTGGAGAGAGAGAGAAACAGAAGTGAACATTTTGAGTCCATTATGGCTTCTATGGAACAAGAAATTAATTCTGTTTTTCCCTCCGCTGTCAATTAATTTTTGGTCCCTCTCCCATCCTTCCTATAACGGTGACTGCAGTTGACAGGACCAGAAAATCCTGCCCATTGTTCCAGTCTGTTCCTGCCCCATTGAACTCATTCCTTCCCATCTTCATTCTATTTTATCTCACTTTGTCCAATCTCTTCCCACCTACATTTGTGATGCTTCTGATATACTATGTCATTTCAACCATTTCCAAGTTCCCCCATCCACCTCCTCTTTACTATTGATACCCACTCCCTCTACTGCTCCAGCCCCCAACAGGCTGGTCTGAAGGCCTCTTCCTACTTAAATGGAGACCCAAACAGTCCCCATCCACCACTGGCTGAACTTGTTTTCTTATTGCACAATTTTTCCTTTAACTAGTCTCATAAAATAAAGAGTTCACTGCCTGTGTAGCCCACGCAAACAAATTTCTCTGCATATCAGATTCCCTGCAGAGCACTCTGCACTGCTTTGGCTCTTAACTACTGCAACTCGCAGTGTAAAATAATATGAGGGCAGTTCTGAGAGACAGTGAACACTATTCGTTCATCACTAATTTTAAAATCGTGGACAATATGGGGACAGCATGGTGGCACAGTGGTTAGCACTACTGCCTCCAGGGAGGCGGGTTTGATTCTCGGCTTGGGTATCTGTCTGTATGGAGTTTGCACGTCCTCCTCGTGTCTACATGAGTTTCCTCCAAATGCTCCAGTTTCTTCCCACAGTCCAAAGATGTGCTGCTTAGGTGCATTGGACATGCTAAATTCTTCCTCAGTGTACCCGAACAGGCGGTGGAGTGTGATGACTAGGGAATTTTCACAGTAACTTCATTGCAGTATCAGTGTAAACTTACTTGTGACACCAATAAATAAACTTAAATTTAAACACGTATTCAATGTTTGCACATAACTGTCTCCTCCCACTGTCACAAATAAGATAAAAAGACAATTTAGTATGCTAGTCACTGTGTAGTGCCTCAGGTGATAGAAGGCATTTCCTACAATATAATGCATTTAAACATTGCAATGTTTTGTTGATCTAGATCTTTTGACCTTGGTGATGAACATCTTAGAGTGATAAGAAATGTTTATTATGAACCAAGTGCAGCTGCAAGAGTTGAGAACAATCTAAATGATCTGTGAAGATTAAAAGAGGTATCAGACACAGATGTATTTTCTGTCCAGGTTTAAACAGTTTGTGTAGTGAAAATATTCTTAGTATGTAAAGACCTTTTTGGATGATTAGCTAGAAGTTCCAACTTTCATGATATCAGATACAGAATCACAGAATAGTGCAGAAAGAGGCCATCGGGCTCATGGAGACTGGACTGATTTTCCAAAAGCACATCCAACCCAAGCCCTCCCCTCTACTTTATCCCTGTGACCCCATACACTTAGCAAGGCTAATCCATCTGACCTGCACAGCTTTGGGCACTAAGGGGCAATTTAACATGGCCAATCCCCCCAACCTGCACATCTATAGACATCTAAGGGGCAATTTACCATGGTTAATCCCCCTAACCTACACATCTTTGGACACCTAAGGGGCAATTTACCATGGCTAATCCTCCTAACCCACACATCTTTAGACACCCAAGGGGCAATTTAACATGGCTAATCTCCCTAACGTACACATCTTTGGACACTAAGGAGCAATTTAACATGACTAATCCACCGAACCTACACATTTTTAGACACCTAAGGGGCAATTTAGCACAGCCAGTCCATCTATGCTGATTATACCATTCTTATTGTTGTCTCTGAAGAGAACCTGCAAAACGTTTTGAATGAAGTAGTGAGTGAAAGTGAGGTGAAAGGGCTGAGCATAAATTGTAAGAAAATAAAATCCTTTTACTATCCAAAAATCAAATCATACTAGAATGTAAAATTAGAGTAAGGAATGACCATGTCAAACAGCTAGCCAAATTTTGTTACCTAGGAAATATATTAATATTGGAAAGTGTGACTACAAGATAAGGCGAAAGATTGGAATGGCTAAAGATACATTTCAAATTATGGAAGATTATGATCAATTAGCCAACAAAAAGTTGAGAATACTGGAATTCTATATCATAAAAATTTTGACATTGGGAAGAGAATGTTAGACTATCAATAAAGCCAATACAGAGAAGAATTCAGGCTGCAGAGTTGTGGTTTTTGAGATGAAAATTGAAGATGTATTGGACAAGATTATTCCAATGAAGAAGCTATAGTAAATTATAAGGTCAGAAGAAATCTGCTGAGCAAAATTAGGAAGAAAGTTTTGAAATTTTTGGTCAGATAGTGAGAAATCATGATTTAGAAAGTCCTAACGCTGGTAGGGAAGGTCAATGGTAAAAGAAATTGAGGTAAATAAGAAAGGATCTTTTTAGGGAGCTGCACAAACAGGGTGAATGTACTATCAAGAAGGATCATTCATGTCTTGAGAACAAGGTTAATGTGGAGGTCTGTGGTCACCAATGCCCTCTCAGGGTATGATATCTAAAGGAGAGCTATTACATGAACAAACCACTGGCACAGAGTTCAAACTGACAATCCTTTGACTTGAATGCAAAAGAGCTGCTAAGGAAGCCAAACATTTCACTAGTAATTAAATTCTGAGCACCAATTTAATGTTTAAATCCCTGAGTTATAAGTGAAGATTTTTTGCTGCTTAGTTCAATTAACTACAACTATTAGCACTGTAGCTGTACAGCTCTTTTCTTGCCCGGATTTGTTTCGTAAAGAATCCTACAGCGCAGAAAGAGGCCATTCAGCCCATCAAGTCTGCACTGACCACAATCCCACCTAGACCCTACCCCCATATCCTGATATATTTTACTCGCTAATCCCTCTAACCTACGCACCTCAGGACACTAAGGGGCAATTTTAGCATGGCCAATCAACCTAACCCGCACATCTTTGGACTGTGGGAGGAAACCGGAGCATGCAGAGGAAACCGACGCATACACGAAAAGAATGTGCAAAGACAGTGACCCAAGCCAGGAATCGAATCCAGGTCCCTGGAGATGTGAAGCAGCAGTGCTAATCACTGTGCTACTGTGCTGCCCACATAAGATGCTGGGACTTTCCAGCATGTGGTTATTGGCACCAATCATAATCTGGTACCTTGTCCAAATATCACTGTGTGTGTGAATTGGACAGTGAATGCTGGCCAGACTTCTTAACTCTGCAAGTATCGCAGCCAATTACTTGTATCTCATTACTTGTATCTATACAAGCAGAGTTTAGAACTTGGGTGGGAGCTGCTGCCCTTATCACCTACATCCAATTTTCTTTTTCATTTGGATGGATAACAGGTGACCTAAATAGGCAGCACTGTGGCATAGTGGTTAGCACTGCTGCTTCACAGCGCCAAGGACCTGGGTTCGATTCCTGGCTTGGGTCACTGTCTGTGTGGCGTTTGCATGTTCTCCCCATGTCTACATGGGTGTGCTCTGGTTTTCTCCCACATTCTGTTATGATACTATAATCATTGTCCCCTTGTTCATGTATTGACACTTGACCCACTTGACCTATATCACTCCCTAGAGCCAGATCCAACAATGCCTCCTTCCTCACTCGTCTGAAAATATACATGTAAAAAAGTTTCTTAACACACTCTAGAAACTCTTCTCCCTCTCTTTGTACTGTTTCTATCCTAGTTGCATTGTTGATGTTAATATAGTGGTCAGCTTAACCTCTGAATGCAAGCCGATGTGGCATAATGGATAGCATTGTTGTCTTGGAGTTCTGGGAAGAGGGAGGATGAGAGGGACTGGGTGGGAAGCTCTTTCAGAGAGTGGGTGCAGACTTGATGGGCCAAATGGCCTCTTTCTGCACTGTAGAGATGTTATGGTTCTAATAATGACCAACAAACATATCATCAACTTTCTTGGGGCTTTCTTGCCATACCTACAATATTATGTGCAGCTTTGGTCTCCTTTTCTGAGGAAGGCATGCAGCATAGGTTTACCAGGCTGATTCTGGGCATGGTGGGACTGATGTATGAGGTGAGATTGATTACTTAGAGTTGCTTCTGCTGGAGTTCAGGCGAATGAGGGGGGATCTCACGGAGACTTAGAAAATTCTAACAGGACTAGATGCAGGGAGAATGTTCCCGATGGGGCTGGGGAGGGGGGGTGGGGAGTGATGGTTGCCCAGAAACAGTCTGCGAATTCAGAGTAGACCATTTAGGGTGGCGATGAAGAGACATTTCTTCACCCAAAGAGTGGTGAGCCTGTGGAATTCATTACCACAAGAAGTAGTTAATGCTAAAACATTGAATGTAATCAAGAGGTGGCTAGATATAGGACTTGGGGCCAAAGATTATGGGGAGAAAGCAGAACTAAGCTATTGAGTTGGATGATCAGCCTGGGTCATGATGGATGGCAATGTAGGCTCAAAGGGCGGCATGGCTCCTCCAGCTTCTATGTTTCTATATCTCCTGCTTCCCTCCAGCGCTGCATGTTAGCTTTCAGTGACTTACTGACGAGGACATCGAGATCCTTTTTATACATTACCATATTCTAACCTGTTACCATTTAAGAAATACACTGAGCATCTGTTCATCAAAGTGAATTAGCTCACTATTTCCACATTATTTTTCATTTGTCATGTTCTTGCCCACTCACTAAGTCAGTCCGCTATTAAGATTACAATAGTAAATCACTGCACCGATTTTCCTTGACTATTTAAAATCACAGCAAAACGCTGCATAATTTTGTCAGACGAAGGAACACTTCTTGAAGGCTCAATATTTGTGGATAAATGTTAAATATTGTAAAAAGTTCTTTTTTGCATTTCTTGGGGGCTAAATATTTGTGATTGACAATGGGAGGGATGGAAGTGCCGAATTCTGGGTAGAAATTGTTTCCCACTTTCGCCAGTTGGTGTCAGCAACGAGCTATTCTTGCTCGTTAATAACATGAGTCAGTTGCAATACACAAGATATCTACTCTGCCACAACATCCAGATTTTGCAGTCAAAACAGCAGTGAGGCTAATGATGTTCACTGTTATTTATGCACAAATGGTGCAGCAATTTCAGGTGATGGATAAATGTGTGAGTAAACTTTAAACTTAAGAGGGTGCTGCTTGAGTTCTACCAACCTACCATTAACTTTGTGGAAACGATATTTCTCTGTCTGCCTCACTATTGAAATGTATTTAATTATGTGAACTGTATTTACATTATAGAGGGCAAACTAAATTTGTCACAGAGAGTTAAGGGAAGTAATTTCAAGTCTAAGAGCTCTTTTAATGGCATGATAAGAGTTAATTATTGCCAATTGGCTTCTGTCGCACTGAAAATTAATGATTACAAGAGAGACCTCACATTTCTTCATGTTTTAATTATTTCACTTTTTCTTTTTTTCACTTTGTATTCCCAGTTTTTAAAAAAATGCCGACTGGTGCAGCTTAGAGCCAGGGAATTGATATCACTCACTCCAAATGTCCCACGTTTTTAGAATTGAATTAGCCAATGCTTCATCTACGGAGATTTTTATATTCCATAGCTGAAGTTTCACCTTCACTGATTCTTCAAGCAATCCCATTAGGGAAAATAGCCTCAGGTCAGCTCTAGGCATTCAAGGCAGATACATGTGCATTGTTTTTATAAAACGTATTCCAACCTGATCTCACAGACAATACAGATAGAGTTTTATCCAGTAGAATGATGGAGGACAGGTAGGAAACTATAATCAGTTTTACTCAACTTTTCCCCAAACATTTCTCTGGTATAAATTCCTTACATCTTTTCTTTTTCCTGTTTTCATCAATGGTAGGACTGTCCTGTGAAGAGAGATTGGGGAAATTAGGCCTGTATTGCCCAAACTGTAACTCTAAATGGTGCAGATGGTTGCAGCAATATCTTGAGCACTACCAGAATGCTACCAGCTCACCCAAATCACCACCACAGTAGAATCTCCAGCACAGAAAAAGACCATTTGATCCAACTCATCTGCAGCTGCTTATGCTCCGCACAACATCTCCTCAGAGTTGTGAACCTGTGGAATTCTCAACCACAGAAAGTTGTCGGGGCCAGTTCTTTAGACACGTTCCAAGAGGGAGCTGGACATGGCCCTTGCAGTTAAAGGGATCGAGGAGTGTGGAGATAAAGCATTGAATTCTGAAAGCGCATTAAAGCAAATTACTGAGGGTGCTGGAATCTGAAACCAAAAGAGAAAATGCTGGAAAATCTCAGCAACTCTGGCAGCATCTGTAAGGAGAGAAAAGAGCTCTGATGACCCTCTGTCAAAGCACTGGAAGTCCATGATTAGCCATGATCATATTGAACAGTGGAGCAGACTTGAAGGACGGAATAGTCTATTCCTGCATTAGTTTTCTATGTTCTTCTCACCTCAACTAAATCCAGCGCACAGTCTCATTAGGTGTGAATGTGAGTCAGAATTACATCTATAATATTGTAGCCCCAATTCTGCCTGGTCACTGTGCATTTGCAAAGAACACTTCCCTCCTCAGCAGTAGCCAAGTCTTGCCTGTGCTCTTTTGTAGCATCTATGACAAGATGTCTATGCTGTGTCATCAGCAACAGCTCTCTTGATTCAAACAGATTTTGAATGTTAATTAATGACTCCTCCCTTATCTGCATAAATATTTTAATTAAACCAAGGAACTTCAATTCTCTACACAATTTTTGGGTTATTTGTTTTCATCTGAATTTTACCTTTATTAAAAAATGCAAAACAATTCTTCGTGTAAGAATGTATTTTGAAGCTTATAAAGTTTATTTATTAGTGTCACAAGTAGGCTTATATTAACACTGCCATGCAGTTACTGTGAAAACTCCCCTAGTCACTGTACTCTGGCCACAGTTCAGGTACACTGAGGGAGAATTTAGCATGGCCAATGTACCTAACCAGCGTGTCTTTCCAACTGCGGGAGGAAACCCATGCAGACATGGGGAAAATGTGCAGACTCCACACAGACAATGACCCAAGCTGGGGATTGAATCCGGGTCCCTGGTGCTGTGAGACAGCATTGCTAATCACCGTGCCATCGTGCTGCCCAAGTGTGCAGTGAGCTCACAGATACCGTTGCATTCCTCACATGCCTGTGCTTTCTAACAAGTGATACTGGTTAGGAGAAAGTGGTGTGAACTTTGGGGTACTGATCCCAGTTGAAGCACCTTGGCTAGCTCAGTGAAGTTTTTTTTAACAACATAGCTAGCTCAGGTTTCTTAATCTGTCCATACAAACCCATGACTTTTTACGCTCCATCCAAAAGGTTATTAGGGGCTTTGGAACAGGAATACACCACACAGCCATTCAGTGAGATCACGGTTGATTCTCTATCCGAACATTATTCACTGGTCTTGGCTCCAAACCTTTTAATACCCTTGGCTTGCTAAACTCTAATGATCTAGAATGTAAATTTGTTAACTGAGCCAGCATTTACTGCTTTGGAGGAAGGATATTCCACAGTTCTACCATACGTTTTGTGACAATCTGCTCCCTAACTCCCCTCATTTGGCTCTGATCTTATGGTTATGTCTTCTTGTCTGAAACTTCCTCCATCCATGGACTAATTGTACCTCTAGCAACCCTATCACTTCCTTTCAAAATCCTAACAGCCTCTATCTTCTCTGCCAAATATTGTATGCCGACTGCAGATTGCATTTGTTGCTGCATTTTGTTGATGCCCTGAATCTTTACCTATTTCCCCCAAAGAATGAAAATACATCAATAGAAATATTGATGTTATTACCAGGATGTTGCCTGGTATGGAAGGCAGGTCTTATGAAGAGAGGCTGAGAGATTTGAGGTTGTTTTCGTTAGAAAGAAGGCGGCTAAGAGGAGACTTTATTGAAACATATAAGATGATTAGAGGTTTAGATAGGGTGGACAGTGATAGCCTTTTTCCTAGGATGGAGAAAGCTAGCACGAGGGGACATAGCTTTAAATTAAGGGGTGGTGGTTTTAGGACAGATGTCAGAGGTAGGTTCTTTACCCAGAGGGTGGTAAGGACTTGGTGAATGCCTTGCCTGCGTCAGTTGTAGATGCACCAAGTTTGGTGGCGTTTAAGAGGTTAGTAGATAAGTTTATGGATGAAAAGGGAATGGTTTAGGTTAGAGGGTCACTGCTTGTTCCTAATTGGTTGGCGCAACATTGAAGGCCGAAGGGCCTGTTCTGCACTGTAATGTTTTATGTTCTATATGAACTAAGAGAATTATGGCAGCTTTCCTGCTTGTTTTTCTGTTGAACGCTGGGAGTTGCCATGGTGCAGGCATGACTCCCTGGAGTTGAAGGCTCATGCTATATTTGTCACAAATGCAATTCAAGGATTCTGGGTGGAACTTTTTAAGTTTTAGCACTTTTCATCATTTCATTTTTGAATAATTTACTTATATGTAAGTCAAATGTTTAGTTGCTGCCTGCTTACATTCTTTGTTTGCATAGTTTTGTCGGTTGCAAATAAAATCAATTGCTGGTTTAGCCTAAAGGAATGGTCTTTTCTGACTTGCAGAAAGAAGATAGTCAGCAATCACTGTTGTGTGTCTACCGTGTAATACAGTGGAATGGGTCATTGTTCTCCCTGTGACATTTTGTCCTTTTAGATTAGCCACATGTTATAAACGTTAGAACATAGAACATAGAACATTACAGCACAGAACAGGCCCTTCGGCGTTCGATGTTGCGCCGACCAATATAAAAAGCAATGCCCCTCCAAACTAAACCATTCCCTTCTCTACCATATACTTATCAACTAACCTCTTAAACGCCACCAAACTTGGCGCATCTACAACTGCTGCAGGCAGGGCATTCCACTCCCGAACCACCCTTTGGGTAAAGACACTGCCTCTGATATCCGTCCTATAACTATCACCCCTTAATTTAAAGCTGTGTCCCCTCGTGCTAGCTTTTTCCATCCTAGTAAAAAGGCTATCACTGTCCACCCTATCTAAACCTCTAATCATCTTATATGTTTCGATCAGGTCCCCTCTTAGCCTCCTCCTTTCTAACGAAAACAACCTCAATCCCTCAGCCTCTCCTCATAAGACCTGCCCTTCATACCAGGCAACATCCTGGTAAACCTCCTCTGTACCCTCTCCAATGCCTCCACATCTTTCTTATAATGTGGGGAACAGAACTGCACACAATACTCCAAGTGCGGCCGCACTAGAGTTTTGTACAGTTGCAACATGATGTTGCCGCTCCGAAATTCAATCCCTCTACCAATAAAAGCCAAGACTCCATATGCCTTCCTAACAACCTTCTCGACCTGACTGCCTACTTTCAGGGATCTATTCACATACACACCAAGATCCCTCTGTTCATCTAGACTACTAAGAATCCTACCATTTTCCCTATACTCTACACATTTATTATTTCTGCCATAGTGCATTACCTCACACTTTTCCACATTAAACTCCATTTGCCACCTCTCGGCCCAGCTCTGCAACTTGTCCAAGTCCCTCTGCAAACTATAACACCCCTCTTCACTATCTACCACTCCACCGACTTTAGTGTCATCTGCAAATTTACTAACCCATCCTTCAATACCCTCATCCAGATCATTTATAAAAATTACAAACAGCAGGGGCCCCAAAACAGACCCCTGAGGTACACCACTTGTCACCGAGTTCAGAGTTAGTTCAGAGGAGATTCATGTTTTCTATGAACATGAGATAAGCAAGTTAGGAAAAAGCCCAAACTGTATTATTGGGGATTCCGCATTCTCTGTGGCACTGTTTTAGGAAAAAAAAGCATGTTTTAGGACAAATACAATCTTTTCATTGAAAGTGATGAAAATAGAAAGAGTACTCCAAGCAGTACAGTTCCTCTACCTCTTTCAAAACATACCTTTCTTACAAAGTGAATTAATAGCACATGACCATGGTGTCCTTTTGATGACCTCCCTCATCATATTGTCTTCAGAGAAGTTGCAATGTGCATTTGAAGAAACCACTGAATCAAGTTAATCCGTATCTACTCTGCAAGAGCAGTGACACAGTGGTCTGTGGTCTGTGTTTGGTCTCATTCATTCATTTGTGTGATTGTGGGCTAGCTTAACATTCAGACAATTCTCAGTAATGAGGAGCTTTCTATAACCACAGTAATGCATTGGAAACAATCAGGATGACAATGTCATCATTGGACAAGTATCCCAGAGACCCAGGGTAATTCTCTAAGGATCTGGGTTCAACTCCCACCATGACAGATAGTGAAATTTGAATTCAGTAAAAATTTGGAATTAAAAAGTCTATTGATGACCATGGAAAAATTGTTGATTGTCATTTAAAAAACCGATCTCGTTCAATAATTTTCTTTAGGGAAGGAAATCTGCTGTCTTTGTCTGGCCTGATCTAATGTGACTCCAGACCCAGAACAATGTGTTTAACTCTTTGGTGATGGGCAATAAATGCTGGCCTAGCAATGCCCACATCCTTTGGGGAACAGCACCTTGTTTTCCAGTTAGACACTGTTAAGCCTTTCAGACTATTTTTCCATTGATCCATTTTTTCCATTTCCCGCCCCCCCTTGTTTTATCTCATTTTCCATCTTTTTTTTCCTTAGCACTCTATCCCCTACCCCTCACTCCGCCCCACAAGGGCCATCTGTTACCTGTTCCACATTGTCCTTTGATGCACTGCTTAGCTTTGCTCTATCATTAATACATTTTGATATCTTAATTTGCCATTATTAGCACCTTTCTTAGCCATGATCACCAAATGTATATTCCCTTTGTCCTTTCGTCCATGCCATCTTTGTCAATTTCTTCTTTGCCTCACCTATTGCTGGCCTCCTATTCAACCCCCATGCTCCGCAATCATATAAATCTGATCCTATTTCCAGTTGTCTTCAGTTCTGAAGAAGAATCATCCAGACTTGAAACATTAGCTCTCTTTTCTTTCCGCAGATGCTGTCAGACCTGTTGCGATTTTGCAGTATTTTCTGTTTATGTAGCTGACAGTGCAGATTAGAAAACCAGGTCAAATTTAAAAGCTATATCAGAGCTGCGTAAGATTTATGCTGAAATTATCATTCCCTTTGGTTGTGGGGATTGTTGGTGTCTTCAGTGATTCCGGTATCCTCTATTGAAACTAAATCTTATTTTACAAGCTCCTATTACTAATTCTTTGATATTATAGTGGTAATTGTCCTGGGTTTCTAATCCAGAGGCATAGACTAAAAATCTGGTGGCAGGAGCTTAGATCCCACTAGCGCCACAGGAGGAATTTAATTTAATGAACAACTAATCTGGGAAAAAAAATGCCAAGTTTCATTAACGATAATTAAAAAAAAAACTCATCTGCTTCCCTGATGTTCTTCTGGGATCCATAAGTGACTTGACCTGCAAGTGACTCCAGGCCAATATTGATGTGATTAACTCTTAACTACCCTCTGAAATAGCCTGGCAAGCCACTCAGATGTTGCTCAAGATCTGTTGGGATGGGGGACAAATGATGGTTGTCTCAATGATGCTCTAATCCTAAGAATGAATAATAAATAAATCTTCCCCCAGGATCTCAATATCTGTAATTTTTAACTTCCCTCAATATTTCCCACTGTTCAACTTTGAGGTTTTTAAATCTCAGGCAGAGAGATTTATCAGATATGATTTACCCTGTTTTCTCTTTTAAAATTTACAGGTATCTGCATTTCTTACTTTGGTCTTTTGGCATGTTTTCTCAACTAAAAAGTTACTTGAAAAATCTCCCACCAGTCCAGTTCCTATTGGGAATTATTTAACTTTCATTTTATTATAATGTAACTTAACTTTTTTGTCAACACTTTGTTTAGTTTCCCATTAAAATTTAACAGGAATCTGGATGCCATCTGACTACATCAGCAAATCTGAATATGTAGCCCGGAAAAGGATATAGAGCCAGCAGGAGAACTTGTGTGTCCTGCTCAATGTCGCTGAGCAGATGTTAGTTTCTTACCAGTGCTATACATGCACAGGATTTGGATGAACACTACATCGGAGTCAACAGGCACAAGTGTCCAAGTAATGGTAACTTTTTTTAATGGGTTTCATTAACAGTGTTTTAATACATTGTAAGCTTTGTATTGATATATTTGTTCAGTTTGATTTGAGAATATCTCATCATTTTGGATGAGCTGATTGTTGCTGTGAAGTACACCTTGATTTGATTTATTATTGTCACATTGGTTTACAGTGAAAAGTATTGTTTCTTATGCACTATACAGATATAACATACCACTCATAGAGTACATAGGAGAGAAGGAAAAGAGAGGATGCAGAATACAGTGTTGCTGTTAGATGTGGTGAAGAGAAAGATCAGCTTCATAAACTTGGGTGTTTATTCCTTTGTGCTTGGGTGCTTATCCTTTACTTGGGTGTTTATTTTTTTGCAGTTTCCGGTGGCAGGTTTTTCCTTCCTCGTACTTCGTTAATGTAATAAACAGATCCTGAGATTTGGAGACAGATCACCACACAAACCAGAACAGTTTATTGTGTTTATGCAATGGGGAGGCTCAAGTCATGAGATGATTAGTATCATTCACAAACTGTACAGGATGTTAAAAAGAAAATTTTTGTCTGGAATTGTCTCCAGATAAATTAAGTTCTCAAGGGAATTATTTGACTTTTTATCAATTTTATTCATTTAGTTTCAAATGCCTCGGCAGATATGTTATGGTAATGCAATGGAGGATTCCAACTCTGTACCTTTCCTGGGGTGGAGCAGAGGGAGACAAGGAAGCACTTGTGTACTTATATACTTGTATACTGGCGGCACAGTGGTTAGCACTGCTGTCTCACAGTTCCAGAATCCCGGGTTGAATTCTGGCCTCAGGTCACTGTGTGTGTGTGTGTGTGTGTGGAATTTGCATGTTCTTCCTGTGTCTGTGTGGGTTTCCTCCAGGTGCTCTGATTCCCTCCCACAGTTCAAAGACATGTGGGTTAGGTTGATTGGCCATCATAAATCAACCTGAATATCAGGATGATTAGTAGGATAAATGGGTGGAGTTGTGGGAGTAAGGCCTGGGTGGTATTGTGGTCAGTACAGATTTAATGGGGCAAATAACCTCCTCCTGTTCCATAGGGATTCTATGAGTCTATGAAAAATGTGATGTGAGATGCTGGGATAGGCACAGTAAAAAGTCTCACAACTCTAGATTAAAATCCAACAGGTTTTTTTGGTATCACGAGCTTTTGGAGTACTGTTCCTTCATCATTTGATGAAGGAACAGCTCCGAAAGCTTCCCACCTGATGAAGGAACAGCTCCGAAAGCTCGTGATACCAAATAAATCTGTTGGACTTTAACCTGGTGTTGTGAGACTTCTCACGTAGGTGAGAGTTGGGAAAGAAACCGCGGTGATGTGAGCCTCCGGCCGGGAGGAGGCGCTGTGCTTGGCTGAAGGGCAAGGACGGGATTCAGCCAGGATGTGATCCTCCGGCCAGGAGATGGCACTGCGCTTGGCTGAAGGGCAGGGACCGGACGGCCCCCAGTAATGTGATCCTCCGGCGGGGAGGTGGCGCGGCGTTTGGCCGAAGGGCAGGGACAGGGTGATGGAAATTCTCCCAGTGATGTGATCCTCCGGCGGGGAGGTGGCGCTACGCCCGGCCGAAGTGGTGAGTTTCGGGCGGCTGGGGCAGGGACAGCTCCTCCTTCGCTGCGGGTCCCCTCCTCCCGAGTCCGCACTGAAAGAGAGAGTCAGTCAGTGACCCTCAGCAAGAGAGAGACGCTGGACGGGGGCTGGGGAGGGGGTGGGGGGGAGACAAATAACGACCGAGTCCGGTAGAGTGGCGGAGGGAAAACACCATGGGGACCGAGTGAGCGGCATTTTCTCCTCATCGAAGGGGTGGGGGAAAGGAGAAGAGAATCGGCGGGCCGGCGTCAGGAAATGTCCGGGAAGCTGGAGAAACAAGGTGGGCCAGTCTTGTGTTTGTGGAGGGGGAGGGGGAAGGTCATGAAGCCGCCCACCAGAGCATCGGCTGCCCACCGCCCCACTGATAAATCCGAGGCTTCTAAACGTCAGTAGGCCGCAGCAAGGCGGCTTGCTATTCTCTCCGGTGCTGACTGTATTCCAGTCATTTATTTATTTAGCTGTTTAAGCTCTTGTCATTGTTTCCGAGCTGGAAAATGCAATGGGCCGTATTCCCCACTCTCTTATTTGTTTCCGTAAATTCTTAAAAAGGATGTTCGTATGGATTGGGGCGAGGGGGAACTGGATGGCAGCTAACGGGAAGGGACTGTTAATTTTAAAGTGGCTCCGAGAGATTTCAGACCCACTCAGTTTGCATTTGCTTCTGGACTCTTGCCTTCACTTTTTTTCACGTCCCCGCTAGGAGACGCCAGAGAGCAGAGGAGTTGGGGGTGGGGGGATGTGTTGCGAGTGTGGACCCTCTCCCCAAGCTCTTTCTTGTGGGTATATCACTTATGCTTGCCACCCTTGCAGGCCATACTGCTGAGGTTAGGAGTTTGCTGTATAGGGAACTGTATGGATCCAAACTTTCTTCCTGAGGTCTTTGTCAACCTACACTGTTTATGAATGTACTCCAATTCTCTGCTGTGGATCCACTACCTTGTAGCTATTTAAAGCTCAGCTGTGTGGGTAGTGGATTCAGTGACCTCTGATTTCAGTGAGATTAGTGACCCTTATGTCAACAACAATTTATTTATAAAGTATTTTTGATGTAATAAAATGATCCATGGCGCTTGACAGGAGAATCAGCAAACACAATTTAACACTGAGCCACGTGAGATATTAGGGCAGATGACCAAAAGCTTGGCTGAGCTAAATTTCAAGGAGCATTTTAAAGAGGAATGAGTGGCAGTGAGGTTTGGGGAGGAATTTCTAAAACTTAGGGTCTTGAGAGGTGAACTTGTGGCAGTGATGGTTGTGTGATGTAAAGCTGTGGATGTTCAAAAGCCCAGAACTGGAGAAGCACAGATCTCAGAAAATTGCAAGACTGGTGGAGACTTGAGATGGTGAGGAGTGAGGTTTTGAACACACTTGGGAACAACAATACGAATTTTGTAATAGCGATGTTGCCAGGAGCAAGTGTAGGCAGCAAGTACAGGCATAATAGATGAATGAGACTTGATGCAAATAAGGACATAAGTAGCAGAGTTTTAGAAGTCATTGTATTATGGAGGACAGAATATGGGAGTTTGACCAAATGTACTGGGATAGTTTTATCCAGGGGTAACAAATGGGTGATGGTTTCAGCAGCAGAGAAGCTGAGATGGGGGTAGGGTTGGGCGATGTTCCCAAGGTGGAAATAGCTAATAAAGGACAAAGAACAAAACAGCACGGGAAGCAGGCCCTTCGGCCCAATGAGCCCGTGCCGCCACCCCGATGTTCCCACCTCTACCCATGATCCCTATCTATGTTTATAGATCTATGGGTTGAAACCAAATTTGAGACAATTTAGGGAGAATTTGAGACAATTTAGGGAGAGCACATTTTTGGGATGTGGCAGGAAACCGGAGTACCCGGAGAAAACCCACGCAAGCACGGGGAGAATACGGAAACTCCCACAGACACAGGCCCAAATCCATGTTTCCGCACAGCACAGCGATAGTCATTGAGCTGTCGTGTTGCCCATCAAATGGTCCAGGTCAAGCGTACACTCACGATGTGAAGCACTAGGATACTTTCAAAAAATCCAAGAGCAGCCCTCTCACGACTCATCGCGTGTATGCCCCTTGTTAGACAAGGCAGACCAAAGCACATGTAGGATAAAAACAAGTACGTCAATATCATCGTCTATTTACACACTTCCCAGAGACTCCCAAGGCTCATGATCCCTATTTTAAATCAGTTTTCTATACTCCTCCATTCCCATTCTGTTCATGTGCCCATCTAAGTATCTCTTAAATAACTCCAGAGTGCCTGCCTCCACCACTTTACTTGGCAGTGCGTTCCATACCCCCACCACGCTCTGGGTGAAAAAACTGCCTCTAGCATCCAAATTATACCTTACCCCCCTCACCCTAAGCCTGTGACCCCTCATGCTATTCGAGTCCATCCTAGGAAAAAGCTTGACCCTGTTTACTTTATCTATACCTCTCATAATCTTGTACACTTCTAATAGATCTCCTCTAAGTCTATGTCTTTCTAAGAAAAACAGTCCCAATTTACGTAACCTCTCCTCGTAACTCAGACCTTCCATACCAGGCAGCATCCTGGTAAACCTCCTCTGCACTCTCTCCAGAGTCTCCACGTCCTCCTGGTAGTAAAGCGACCAGAACTGGATGCAGTATTCCAAATGAGGTCTAAGTAACGTTTTATACAACTGCAACATTAAAGGTCAGCTCTTGTACTCTATATCCCTTCCTATAAAGGCTAGCATACCACATGCTTTCTTCACAACCTTCTCCACCTGCTCTGCCACCTTCAGAGACTTGTGCACCTCCACCCCCAGGTCCCTCTGCGTTTCTAAACTCTTAGTAGGTCTACCCTTTATCATATACCTTCCCCCTACATTCTTTCTCCCGAAATGCATCACCTCACATTTATCAGGATTGAATTCCATCTGCCATCTGTCTGCCCAAGCTACCAGCCTATCTATGTCCTGCTGCATCGCCTGACAATGCTCCTCACTATCCTCAAGTCCAGCCATCTTTGTATTGTCTGCAAACTTGCTGATCACTCCACTTACTCCCTCTTCCAAGTCATTTATATATATTACAAATAGAAGAGGTCCCAGTACTGAGCCCTGCGGCACACCACTAGTGACCGACCTCCAGCTAGAAAAACACCTTCCACTATTACTCTGTCTCCTATCACTAAACCAGTTACTTGTCCATCTAGCTACCTGTGCTTGTGTCCCATGAGCCTTGACCTTTTCAACTAACCTCTCATGAGGGACTTTGTCAAACGCTTTACTGAAATCCATATAGAGGACATCAATGGCTCACCCTTTGTCGACTGTTTTCGTCACCTCCTCAAAAAATTCTACTAGATTTGTAAGGCACGATCTCCCCTTAACAAAGCCGTGCTGCATGTCCCTAATCAGATTGCAATGCTCTAAGTGCCTGTACATCCTATCTCTAAGAATCCCCTCCAACACCTTCAAAATGTTAGTGATGGCACAGGATATGTCATTGAATACTTCGTGTGGTTGAATCATAAATCATATAAGAATGATAGAGAACAAAGGGGGACATTGGTAACTGTCATTTTCTTTGTTTCTTACAAATTCATGTCAGAAGAAAATATGTTCAAAATTAGCTGTATTTATTTGTGGGGTAGAAAAAGTGAATTAGGCTGTTAGGGTGGTGGAGACTGATGTTATCAGTAGAGTAAATTCTTATCTACATTTGTAATCTACATTTGGAGCCTGAATACATCATGTCTGAGTGTTGGGGGACAGGGTGTTATCTTAAGAGGAAAGGCTGAACCAGCTGGGCCTACATCAATTGAAGTTTAGAAGAATGAGAGTTGATCTTATTAAAATATACAAGATTCTGAGGGAAATTGACAGGTTGGATGCTGAAAGGATGTTTCTCTTGTGGCAGAGAGAAGGGAACATAATTTAAAAATAAGTGGTCTCCCATTTAAAACAGCAATGAGAGGAAATATTCTGAGTCATGAGTCTTTGAAACACCCCTTCCTAAAGAGCAATGGAGACAGACTCATTGAATATTTTTAAGATATTGGTAGATAGATTCTTGACTTACAATGGTACTTGGTCAGTGGATTGTGCAGTTGAGGGCAGTCAGTACAGCCATGATTTTATTGAATGTGACATAGGCTTGGAGGACTGAATGGCCTATTCATGTTCTTAATTTATATGTTCATATGTAGTATATGCTATGAATAAGTTTTGAATGAAAGGTTGTTGTGTTAAGTGGTTACATGATAGGTAGAGTAATATCAAGATATGCATCAGTAGAATGGTTTTCTCTTTTTGGGTGGGTGAGTAGACAATTAACCAGTTACACATTCCATGTCTAATACTGTTCAGCTACGTTTTAAATAATGCTGTGCGTGCTGAGCAATTCTGTAATTGTATTGATCTTTGATCTTCAGTAGTGCAGTGTATTTGAAATGTTCCAGAAGCAGATAGTTCAGGTCAGGCATATGTGTTTTTACATAATCATTCAAGTTAAAGCTGCTATAATTAAGTGGTTTGGAAAATGCAGTTGCTGTGTTTACTGAAGATAGTGTGGCCAACCCATTTCCATAATGTCAGTGATTCCATTTAAAATGGATGTAACAGTTTTTTTAAAAGAAGGATCATGTCTCAATGCTGATTTATAATGGAATTTAGAACTGATGTTGTTTTATGTTGGTGAAGGCTTTAGGTGAATGATATGGGCTTCAGTTTCCATCTTCCTAAAAGTGAGAACAGTCTTTCTATAGTTTTGGTGGTCTGAATCTCTAATTTGACTATATACTTGAGATTTTTTTACTTTGTATGAGAATGTTTCAGCTTTCTAATTTTTAGAAAGGGTTGGTGTATTTTGCTTTCCTGGACTTGCGTCCTGTGTTCAAATCTTATAAATGAACAGAAGCTGCGGTCTTCTGTTTGAATTTGTTTAGTGCAATGCATTGATTTATTTTCTTTCTTGTCTTGTCGTGAAGTTGTGCATTGCAGTCTTAAATAGATGACACACCCCAACTAGAAATAAGATTTATCCAAGCACAAAGGCAGCGATTAAGCTGGAGTTTTTTTTATTTTTGCTTTTTTGTGGGGTGAAGGTAGGTGATTGAGCGTGGAGAGATAAAAGAAAGGGGCATTGAGTTTGGCTCCAGAATTAGTAGACTTAAAAAAAAATCAACTATCTGCAGCAGTTGTAGAATAGTCATGGACTATATTGGCTGCTAACTTTTGCTTCGCATCAAAGTCAGGCATGTAGCATAAATCAGCATGGATAGAAAGTTAGCTGGCAAACTTGGTTAGAATAATTGTTGTACGCTGTTAGAAATGGAGAGTGATGGAAAGTTACATGCCCATGGAGGCAATGCTGAATAATATTTCTTTATTTTAGTATTTGGAAATGATTTGGACTTGGGAATTGTGATCTAGAAATTTGCTGATGACTTAAAAGTGGGTACAGATTTGGGAAGGAGTGAACATAATGAAATACTGCAAGAAGACTTTGCTTAGCAGAATGGGCAGGTGGATGGAAAATGCATTTTAATGTATATTTCCCCATTTATCCAGAATCTGGGATGTAAGCAAGAACTGGAAGTATGCATGAATGAAATTGGAGCAGATAGACGCAACTATTCACTTGATAAACGTGCAATGAAATTATTGTGCATTTTTGATTTGTTTGTTACAAAAAGGTGGCTTATGCCATGTAGAATACAACGCATAGGTTCCCATGATGATGCTCACATGGGAAAGTTAGGTGGAGATTTGCGATTCTGGTTTATTTTCCACTGATGCAGAGAATGTGCAGAAGATTTTTAATACAAGTCTTTATAATGAATAAGGAAAAAATATTTCCACTGGTTGAGAAAGATTGTTGCAATGGTTCATCACTTTCAAACAAAGAATTATTTTCCAAAGGGAATAGTTGAGACAAGAATGATTGCGCCTTTTGAACTATATAATCCTTCAGCCCATTGGGTCTGCACCGATTTTCCACTAGAGCATCTTACCCAGACCCAACCTGCCGGCCATACCCATAACCGTGTGCACTTACCATGGCTAATCCACCTAACATACGTACTTTGGACTATGGGAGGAATCTGGAGGAAACTCTCACAGATGTGGGGAGAATTTGTACGCCATCAGTCATCCATGCTAGAGTTGGGGTCCAGGTCCCTGGCATTGTGAGGCAGCAATGTTATCCACCAAACAATTTTGAGGAGAAATTGTATATACTGTTTCAGAGAGAGAGAGAAATACCACATTATGGGGAGCATGCCAAGCAGTGCGATTAGTTTTTGTTCGGTGCATTAAAGAATGGGAATAGACATTATGATTTGAAGTACTTTCTCCTTTGCTGTAAATATTTATATTGGCAGTTAACAAGATGGCATTATGCCCTGGCTATTGCCTTAGCCGATTTCCTCTTAAAGCGATGCCTAAGCATGTCCATAATCTTGGAAAGTATAATTCATTCTTGATCGTAATTCAGATCTGAACTGACCAGAATATTTTTTTGCAAACTAGGTTTGCTTGAGCTTTCAAGTGTACTTCTTTGCTGGAGGCTTCTCTATATCAGGGTGGGTTTGAAGACACCAGTTGTTAGTTGATTATTCAATTTATAAAAGATTATTAAAACGAATGAATGGTCTGTGAAATTGTATTAGTTTCTTCTGGAAATGCATCATCCAGTCCACAAATTGTACCACTTTTTAGAATCTGACAGCTAGCACCTTAGGAGAGAGGAAAAGTGTTTCTTTATTATTTGTTCGTTATTATTTACTATCAAGATCAGCATTACTACCCATCCTAATTGCTGCTGTGAGTGTGTTTGTCAGCTGTCACCTTTAGCGACTGCAGCCTATGAGGTGTAAGTACACCTGTCGTGCTGTTAGGAAGCAAGTTCCAGGATTTAGACTCAGCAGTGATGAAGGGATAGAAGATTACAGCACAAAGAGGCCTTTTGGCCCACATGTTGCGTTGATCATATCCCTACTGGTGATATATTTCCAAGTCAGTATGGTTCTATCAGACTAGTGACAAGAACATTGAAAAATTTCAAACTATTGCAATTTTGTTTTTGATGTGTTTTGGAAACATGCAGTAGAATAGCTTTAAAAACTGTCTCCAGTTGATTGTTGTCCGTTACAGCTATCCATCCCTTGATTCTGCAAAAATTTGATGATGGATGTTTGGGTTTATGTTGCAGATTTTTGTAATGCAGCATAGCTCCTTTGCCTTTGAATTTTTATAGTATGTTCATAATATATAATCCAAGTTAACTGAATGATTGCTTTAATTGATAAAAGTCTAATGTTGACAAATTTGAATAAAATTTAAACAGCACCTTATTTGCCAGCAGTCTGCAGCTGTGCATTCCTTATTTGTGTGGAACCTGATATAAAGTTTCCCAGTGGACTGTGTGAAGATTAGTATACGCTTGCCGTCATGCCTCTCACATAAGCTACCCGCCTAGGAAATAAATTCATAGAGACATACAAAGTAAGAGCAGAAGGAACCAATCGGCCTTTTGAGTCTGCTCCACCATTCATTATGATCATGGCTGATCATACAACTCAATAGCCTGATTTCGCTTCCTCCTCCCCTACATCCTTTTGATCTCCTTCGCCCCCGGTGCTATATCTAACTGTTTCTTGAAAGCATATAATGTTTCAGCCTCAGTGACTTCAGCGAAGTCCATAAGCTGACCTGTTTCTGGGTAAAGAAATTTCTCCTCATGTCTGTCCTAAATGCTCTATCGTGTATCCTCAGATTGTGACCCCTGGTTCTGGACATCCCAACATCTGGGACATACTTCTTGCAGCTTATCCTGTCTCGTCCTGTTAAAAAATTTTATAGGTTTCTATGAGATCCCCACTCACTGTTCTGAAATCCCGCAAACAAAATCCTAACAAATTCAACCTCTTGTTATATGTCAGGCCTGCCATCCCAGGAATCAGTCTGGTAAACCTTCTCTGCACTTCCTGTAGAGCAAGAACATGCTTCCTCAGGTAACAAGATCAGATCTGCTCACAATATTTCAGGTGTGGCCTCACCAAAGTCCTGTACGATTGCTTCAAGATATTCCTGCTCCTGTACTCAAACCCTCTCACTATGAAGGTCAATATACTATGTACCTTTTTAAAGGCCTGCTGTATCTGCCTGCTTATCTTTAGTGACTGGTGTATTAGGGCACCCAACCCTCTGCACGTTTCCTCCTGATTTAAAGCCATTCATATAGTAATCTGTCTTTCGCTTTTGCTACCAAATTGGATAATTTTACGTTTATTCAAATGGCACTGCATCTCTCATTCATTTGCCCAATCTTATCCAAATTATACTGAAAGATCTGTGTATCAGATGCACAAAACCTATATCCTTTGGAGGGTGTGTTGTACACCATATAAAATAGCAAGTCTCCATAAACCTTTAAATAGAAAAGCTCTAACAATGTAACTGCTGCAAAATTATGCTAGGAACTGGCAGCATAGGAATAGAACCATGAATGCTCAAATGGCGGACACTTAATCCATTGTGTCTGTTTCTGCTCTTTATTGAAGGAACCCTACATTAATTCCAACTACCCTAATTTTGCCCCTGTCTTTTCTCGCTTCATTATGCAGATTGAGACATTTTGTGCATTTTCATGGATTTGTCTTTCTAAAATTTTGTGTTGGTGCTTTGTTGCATTCTTAGGTTAAAAATCTCTCAACTACTGAGTAATAGCTACAATGACTTATTAATGAAATTATGTTGCACAGTAATTTCATGGAATAATCACCTATTAGGGCCATGAAATTAAGCTTTCTTTAAAATAGTAGTTAAAATTTTTTTAGCCTTATTTTGTTTTTTAGGTTCAGGGATTATCTAAGATGGGAATGCAGTCTTTGATTTGAAATTTATCTTGTGCTTTAGTTGTACTGCAGAAATTGGTTAAGAAAAGTGTGAAGGGATGCTGAGCAATATCGCTGCATCCATGCAGATTGGGAGCAAAAGGGAATTCTGGCAACTGACTGAAATATTACAATGGAACCAGCTGTAGAGACATGCCAGTGGACTGTCAAAGAATCAACCTATTTTATAACCAGATTATTTGTCATAGTCGTATTTGTAGAAGCTTCACCCAGACATTAACATCCTGTCCTTCTGGAACTAATTGACCCTTGCATTTCCATTTTTGTTTTCTTGGTGCACTTGAAGCTTTTGTGTTGTGGTGGGTGAGGCTCATGATGAAGTCATATGACTAACCATACTGACTGACCTGTGTAAGTTGCACAGTGAGTGCCTTGAGAATTCAGATTGGTCAAAAAGTTCTGCAGTGGCACGTTAATTTATGTGGAGATCCAGCTGACGTTCTTATCTTTGTTTAGAAGTTATGCAGTATGTGCTTGGGGAATCATGCTACCCTTGCGTAAATTTTAATTTCTCTGCACTTCCTGTGGAGCAAGAACATTGATCATTTATAATTGGATAGTTGCCAGAAGTCTGCATTCTAAATCAGTGTTACTTTGAGTAGCTGTGTTCCTTTATTATAAAGATGACTGATACTTAACCTTTTCTGGGCAAGTATACTGTATTTTCTATCTAACCACAAGTGGAGGTGATTGCTGTCATTGAAGCCTGTTCAAACTTGGGTGCCTCTATATAGAATCGCTATATTGATACTGCAGTTGACCCAATAATATTTCTTTTCAGCAATGGCTCAAGTCCTCCTACTACTACACAATGTAAATGTTAATACTCAGGTTCTTCCTTGTTTTGGTGTTTGATCCTCTTGAATTATTCAGCTGACTGTTAACTAAAGTTATCAAAGCCATGATTGTTTCTGTTCCTATCACTTTCCAGCTAAACTTTATCTCGGTTCTGAAAATCTTCATGACTTATTAATTTCCGTTATAGCGGTCAGAATTTCCACTTCCTTCTGTAACTCAGAATTTCTGCTTTATTGAACTCTCCAAACTTCCCAATCTGCACTTCGTGTTTCAGAATGTCATCTGCATCCTAATTTCTCACCACCTTGCTGTTCAAATGTCCTTTGCTAAAGTACACGTCTGCCATTCTGGCCCAGATTCTAATGCAGTTTTTAATGTTAGCAAGAGCTAATGGAAAATGTCTCACTGTTTAGTGTGATGTTGGAGTTTTCAACAAATCACAAATTTCTTGTTAAAATTCCTACTGATTTTTTTCAGTTCATGGCTGATATTAAAATGTTGATAAGCTGAATGTGTTTAATGTGTAGCTGCAGGGCTGTAATTTAATCTGCTTTCTGACATGACGGTGAAGCAATGCTTGTTTCACAGCACTTTATTGTGTGCAATCTGGATGTGGGCATAGTTTTTTGTGAATTACTCAACTGCAAAAATGCAGCATAAACTTGTGTTGCTCAAATGGTTTGATATTTGTAACTTCTTCCTTACATCTTTAACTTTTGCACCTGTTTTAGGCTCTTATCTCTCTTCCCTCAACCTGTTTCTCCCCTTCCTCACTGCCACTGTTTTCTGTTGCTGGTGTATCTTGTATATAACTATATGCTGTATATAAGTAAATCCTTGTCTCTGGAATTTGCTTTCTTAGCATATTACGAATGGTTAAGAATGTCACATGGTAATTGCTCAGTGTTAACTTGTAAAAAAAAATCTGTGACTCAAATCAGTACATTCTCAGTTGTGAGACATGGAAGCATGTGGAACAGTTGCTTTTATTGCAATGAGTAGTCATTGATCTGAAACATTGAGACTTTCTCTCTGCAGGTGCTTACTGACCTGATTCATTTTTCTAGCATTTTTTTTATTTCAGAAATCAACCATCTTTTGTATTTAGCTTTTGTTTTAACAATTGATAATAAGAGCAAGGAAATGTCAGCTAGGGCTTTTGCTTTTGCAAACCACCCTGCCCCTCCCTTATATTCATTTACTGTACTTCCAAGCTGGTGGGATGTCGCGTGAGGCCTAGATCATGTTTGGAATAGCTGCTATTGCCTGCTGATACCCACGCTCTTCTCACTTGTGATGGTAGTTCTTGAAATCTGTCTACAGATTCAAAGCTCAGTTTGAATTAGATCATTTCTAAAGAGATTAATTGAAAATATAATTAAAGATGTGTAATACTATAAAACTGTAGGAGGTGTTGAGCTTCTTAGTGGTTTTTGTCTTTCGACTGCTTGTCACCATAATCTGTCTACAGTCACAATCACAAGTTCAGCTGATTTGTGAGAAGGATGTCATGAAGCACAGAAAATACTCCCTTGAGTGTTGGATAATGACATGCCTAGCTGGCAAAACTTTTAATTGTTCAGCCCTGTAGCTAATTCTGAAGGAGTATTTAGTTTCTACCCTCCATCTTAACTGTGCTTGTAAAAAGGAAAAGAACTGTTCAGCATTGGACTTAGTTTTGATGCATCTTGATATAGAAAATGGGAGTCAAACTGTCCAGGATTAGTGTGCAGTTTAGCTCAGGGTGTATATGTTAACCCAGCAAGTATGATGACCCATGTCTTTGACCAAATGTTTTTGCAAACACTTTGGATACAAGTCAGTCCCCACCCTACTTTTTCAGCCACAGCATTCTATATTCACATTAATAGTTAGCCTCAACTTTTTGAATCCACAAATGGACGTTTTATTTCGATATGTTCTAAGTGGGTGCAAGGGATCAAGCAAATAATGTGGGTTGTGTTGTGAGGATATGCTGTGGTTTACAATACGTATACATTGAACAGACCCAGCATACCAACATCAAAAAATGTTGACCACCCACACTGAAAGCTCACTTTTATATTTGGTATATTTGTCCACCCACATTGTGCAAAGTGGCAGCAATAAGGCAGGAGGGAGAGATTAGGTTGAAAACTCTTTTAGCAAGCCAGTGCAGATTTGATGGGCTGAATGTTCTTCTTTCGCACTGCAAGAATTCTGTGATATCCTGGGTCTGAGATGATTGTCGTCCAACAACTACAACCATCACCTTTTATGTGTGATATAACTCCAACCAATGGAAAGCTTCCCCCCAATTCCCATTGGCTTCAGTTTAACAAGAGACCATACACTATGTACAAGACTGGACAGAAGTGTCATCAAACTACTGACCTGGGTGCGCGCTCGCTCGCTCGCTCTCTCTCGTGTGTGCGCACACATGTTCTCGAAACAATACAGCAGGTCTGACAGCACCTATCGTATAGAATCATAGAATCTTACAGCGCAGAAGGAGCTACTTGGCCCATCGAGTCTGCAGCGATCACAATCCAGGTCCTTTTCCTATAACCCCATGCATTTACCCTAACTAGTTCCCCTGGCATTAAGGAGCAGTTTAGCATGGCCAGTCCACCTAACCTATACATCTTTGGACTGTGGGAGTAAACTGAAGCACCCGGAGGAAACCTATGTAGACATGGGGAAAATGTGCAAACACTACATAGACAGTTAACCAAGCTGGGGGTCGAATCTGGGCCCCTAGCGCTGTGAGGCAGCACTATGTTATCCTGCCACCCAATGGAAAGAGAATAGAACAAGGATGACTTTTCATCATTACTGACCTGGGTAGTTGTCCTATGTTAAATCTCATCTTTCCATTACTTACTTTGCATGTGTACTTTGTGTAAGTCATGGAATAATGTTAGGAAAAGGTGTCATTTATAGTTTTTCCCATCCTTAGCTTGGGAGCACCGAGATCAGTTTTAACTTTTTGAACCCTTTCTAAAGCCTTTTAAACAGACACTCAATGATCAGAACTCACCACTTTCTCCAAAGCAGTGGTCTTGAAGTTACTCCCTTGGATCTACAAACAGGACTACTGATACATGCTATCTTTGGCAGTCAATTTGAAAATTCCCATAGCAGAGTTAGAGTTAAATTCATGGGAATGTATTGGCCAAAAATAGATCATGTTGCAATGTTTACTTGCTGAGTTGGAACGAGCATTCTCCTGTGACTGACTGACGATTCAGAAATATGTAAAACGCTTCTGCAAATTTGAGATTGTGGATTATGTGCAGTGGGAATGTTTTCTTTCAAAGCAGGAAGCCTAGGTGAAGGTTAAGGCTAGCAGTGCAGGATTCAACCATAAAAAGAGCAGGAAAGACTGTAAAGCAGAAGTGTTGTTGTGTACACCCAGGAATGGATTTCTAATACTGGTAAATTGTGGCAGGAAAGTCTGGGAGGTTTGAGGAATTGCATTGTTTTCAAAGCCCTGCCTAGAAACTTGAGGTGAGGAATGGCATCAAGGAGCCCCTGTAAAACTGAAGTTGAGAATTGGGGGAAAACTCCATTGGTTGGAGTCCTACTGAACACGGGAAGAAGGTTGTTATTTTTTGAGGTCAATCACCTCAGCCCTAGGGCATTGCTGCAGTCATATCCTAGGGTATTGAATGAAGACCAACCATCTTCAGCTGCTTCATTAGTGACTTTCCTTCCATCATAATGTTGAAATGGGGATATTTGCTAATGATTGCAATGTTTCATGTCACTCTTGACTCTCATATTCATGTGGAGATGCTGGCATTGGATTGGGATGGGCACAGTAAGATGTCTTTCAACACTAGGTTGAAGTCCAACAGGTTCATTTGGAATCACAAGTTTTCAGATCACTGCTCCTTCCAGTTACCTGATGAAGGAGCAGTGCTCTGGAAGTTCATGATTCCAAACAACCTGTTGGATTTTAACCTGGCATTGTGAGACTTCTTATACAGATACCGAATCAGTCTATATCCATATACAGCAGGATGTGGACAGCATTCAGGCTTGTGGTGAGAAATGGGAAGTAACATTCGTGCCACACAAGTTCCAGACAATTATGTTCTCCAGTGAGACAGAATCTAACTATCTTCCCAAGGTGATAAATGCCATTACCATTGATGAAACCCCCATCAACATCCTGGGTGGTACCCATTGACCTAAAACTGAATGGGACCATTAGCAGTGTGAATGCACTTACACCTCAGGAAATGCAGCAGTTCAGGGAAGCAGTTCACTACCACTGTCTGAAGGCAATAAATGCTGGCCTTGCCAGCGATTCCCATATCCTGTAAATACTAAAAAAATGTAAACACCTTGGCTCTAGGGATGTGCGAGCAGATCAGAGGTTGGGAATCCTGCGCAATTGAGTAACTCATCCCTGAATTCCAAAATCTGTTTACCAATCACAAGGTATGAGTAAGCTGAATTGCTACTTAGTGTCGGGGAACTAGCTAGAATAAATATATGGGCTGGGTAGGATTGTGGTTGGGCAGACTCAATGGGACGAATGGCTTCCATCTGCACTGTAGGATTCTGTGATTCTAATATCAAGGACTCCACACACTCCGGACACACGCACTTCCACCTTCTTCTGTTGATGGAATAGTTTCTCCTCTTGCCTGGATGAGTGCATATTGAACAACACTTGAAGCTAGGCACTATCTTAAGACAAAACAGCCTCATCCATCACCTTAAGCATATACTCCCTCGACCACTGATGCACAGCCAAAGGCTCTGTGTGCACTGCCGCAGCTCATCAAGCCTCTTTTGACAGCACCTTCCAAACCTGTGACCTCTACCACTAAGCAGGACAAAGACCGCAGATGATTAAGAATATCATCATCTCCAAATTCCCTTCCAAGCCACAAACCATCCTGACTTGGAACTGTAATGCTGTTCCTTCTCTGTCATTGAGTCAAATTCCTGGAACTCCATTCCTAGGAGCACTGTGGAAATACCTACAGCACACAGAGTGCAGTTGTTTAAAAGGCAAAAAGATCTTCTCGACTGCAGTTAGGATGGGCGGAAAGTGATGCCCACGTCCCATCATAGAGTAAATAAAATCAGAATGCAGCGATCAGGAGTGGCTTATCTGGTACAAGGGTGGAAAGTGTAAAGGAATGGGAGAGAGAAAGCAAATTACGTGAAAAGTTACTTGTCAACTAACCATTTATTTCTTGTATCCTGACCTGTGTGTAAGAGGTGCATCCCTAAATATATGATCAAAATCAGTTAGTCTGAAGGGCTGATCTATATAAAATTTAATGCTTTTAAAAACTCAATAAGATGTTGACACAAAGAGTAAAACCTTGTTTCTACTAGTTCTTAAAAAAAACTTACATTTTGTAAATTAAGCATATCAGCCCGTCCGTGATGCAAACTATCCTCCCATCCACTGACTCCGTCCATTCCTGCTGCCATGGAAAAGTGGCCAACATTGAAGTGAACCCAGGTCCCTGGCACTGTGAAGCAGCAGTATTAACATTGCCACCCATCTCAATTACACATTTCTGATTCAGTCAGTTTTTTTCCAGTGTGCTGCAATCTTTATTATTCAACGCTGTGTGTCAGGTAGATATGATTTTCATGTTAATGTTCCAATCATTAAGTTGCCCATTAATTTGTGGCATTGAGCCCAGGACACAGTCTAATTTGTTGAATTCTGTCAGGACAACGCTGACGACTCATTCATTATCCTCAATGCTTCTGGACCAGGGAGAGGTAAAATCACCAACTTAGTGCAAACTCTAGTGACCTATCTCCCTGTGTTTGTATGGGTTTCCTCTGGGTGGTCGGGTTTCCTCCCACAGTCCAAAGATGTGTGGGTCAGGCTGATTGACCATGCTGAATTGCTACTTAGTGTCAGGGGACTAACTAGGATAAGTATATGGAGCTGGGTAGGATTGTGGTTGGTGCAGACTTGATGGGCCGAATGGCCTCCACCTGCACTGTAGGATTCTGTGATTCTAATATCAAGGACTCCACACACTTCGGCACACACTCTTCCATCTTCTTCTATCAGGAAAAAGATACAAAAGTTTTGAGGTCACATGCCAACCAACTCGAGAGCAGCTTCTCCCCAGCTGCCATCAGACTTTTGAATGCACCTTCCTCATATTAAGTTGATCTTTGTCTACACCCTAGCTATGACTGTAATACAACATTCTGTTCCCTCTCCTTCTCTGTGTACGGTATATTTCGCATAGCGTGCAAGAAGCAATACTCTTCGCTATATACTAATATAATCAAATCAAAACATATGGTAGTTATTGAGACTTGAATTCATGAGTTCCTGAAAGAACTAGTACATCTTGCAGAGTTAACGTCACATTTCTGCACTTTTCTTTATAAAGTTCTTAAAAGTGATATGATGTCAATGTGAGTTTGTGTCCTACAATGGCAGAACCAAACTTAGCCAATTGTGACAAATGTACATTTCACCACTAAAATATTAGCTGCTTGACAGCCCAATTATAAAAATTGGCAGCTTTTTTCTTTAGTGACAACATTTACATATGCCAATAAATGTCCTGTCACACAAGTTCATCTGATTTCCAGTCAGATTCATCCCATTTGTTTATATTCTGAGTCATTTAGTTATCCTGTTTAAATTTTGTGGACTAGGAATTTTGGAAAAGACAGTTTTTAGAGTTTATGTTTGTTTTGGTTTTGATATTTCCTTGGATTCAGCATCACTCAATGTCCCATGTCCTCAATAAATGACATTGCCTGCCCAATATCTAGCAATATCAATCAATCAATCTTCAGAGTGGAACGTAGATGTGTTGGCAATTTACACTAGATCCCTGCTGGATCACATGATCATCCCGTCTTTTTAACTTTACGGGATGTGGACATTGCTGGCAAGGCCAGCATTTGTTACCCATCCCTAATTTTCCTGAGGAAGGTTGTTGAGAGCCATTTTTTTTTTGAACTGCTACATCTTACGTGGTATAGGTTCACCCACAGAGCTGTTTACGAAGAGAGTGCTTCCAGAAAATAGTTGAATATCTATCACGCTCCAGTTCCAACTGTAAACTGGACAGATTTACTGATGGTAAGTGAATAGTATCATCACTTACTGGTAAATGAATAGTATGCTTATGGTAAAAAGAGATTCTGCTCTTTCCAACAGGAATTTGAATATTTTTATAGTTATAATGCCTGATTGCATTTGTTGAAACCAAGTTTCCTATCCTTTTTATCATGGTTATGATATAGCATAGTAGATGCAAAGATATTCATTTTATATATATTTGTTCATCCTTGGGGCATCATGGTGGCATAATGGTCAGAACTGTTGCACCTCAGCGCCGGGGACCCAGGTTCAATTCTAGCCTTGGGTGACTGTCTGTGTGATGTTTGCATGTTCTTCCCATTTCTGCATGGGTTTCCTCCCACAGTCCAAAGATATTCAGGCTAGGTTTATTTGACCAAGCTAAGTTGACCCTTGGTGTTAAGGGGATTAGTGTGGTTACAAGGATAGGGCCTGGATAGGATTATTATCAGTGCAGGCTCAATGAGCCGATTGACTATCTTCTGTACTGTCAGGATTCTATGATTCTTTATTGACATTCCGGTGGGTAATATTGTGATGAGATTCTTCCTGGAAACTAATAAATAAGCACTTGGAAAGCACCTTTTTTAATTGGCTTATATTTGAACCCGAGTGTTCTATCTACAACAGGAATTGTTCAATGTTGTAACCATTTTGGAAAGAGGATAATACTTAACCACTGCATTTGTGAATTTTTTTTATTAACTGTGAAAATAGCATTAATATTTTGCTCTGAATTTATTTCCTGTATTGCTCACAGGGACTGTGAAAATATTATACTAGTATAGTACAGAAAACAAATCGCCTGGAGGCAAACTAGCTAAATTGGGAGGTGCAATAAGTGAATATTGTACAAAACAATCTGAGTAAATTACCTAGATTTTTCCTTTTTATAAAGGTGGAAGTGCATTATCATGATTTGCTGATGCATTTTGCCATGCCCTTGATGAATGTTTTGCATGCTTAATTTACTGCAAAATGTATTGGTCATAAAAGTAAAAGGGTCTATCCAGCACCTGGTTTTAATGAATGCATAAATTTATTTTGGGGTGTGAACAATAGCCCAAGTGTTGAGTCAATAGTAGTAATGAGGCCTAGTATAAATCTCTACTTGTGGCATTGAGAAGCTAGAGATTGTCCAAGGAAAGAAAACCTTCATCAAAGCAACCTAGAAACAGGTTGGGATCATTGCAATAAAAAGTTTTCAGAGGGAAGATTAAAACAAATTTTATCTCTATTTCCCGTTTCTCTCCCTTTTCTTACTCTTTTTCTCTCTCATTTTGGAAGAAAAATTACTTCTGAAGCCTAAAGGAAGCAAATTTGCAATCACAGTTTGAGACTGAGAATTGAACTGGAAATTCACTAGAGTCAGAATGGGAGTATGCATTTAGGGAATCCAGCCTTGAACCAGAAGTGTGAGCTGCAGACGTAACATTTGTGTTGCCAGATCTTTTATTATGACTAGTTTTTTTTTCTCTACCAGTTGGGACTGGATGGTTCCCATGTCAAAATTACTGGAAGGATCTTCTACTATGACATCTTGCTTTTGAATGTTTTAAATGGTATTACGATGAGGCAATATTCAGTCATTTGTGTTCTAGGACTTGTGTTTTCTCACCTCTGCTAATTACCTTTTTGATTTACTGTACTTAGCCAATCGTTTAATAATCTGCTTGTTACATTACTTCTGTTCTGCTATATTTCTCTGTTTAGTAGTATTTCTTGTAAGTCCCAAAATAAGGTGTAGGAGGAGTGAAGTTGTTTATGGTGAGTAACTTAGTGGAGAGCAAATTAAACTTTACAGCATAATGTAAATTTTTAAATGAGAACTACCTCCTGTTAGGGACTTAACGTTAAAGGGAATTCATTCCATTTGATCATTTTTGTTTCTGTATAAAATCACTAACTTTGTCAACTTTCAAATGATCACCTTGACCAGCTGAAAGTTGACAAAACAGGACCTGGCTGGAGAGACTCTCTTGAGCCATCTGACTGCTTGAGGTGTGGCGGCACTAACATCAGTGACTGGAAGGAACTTGCTGCTGGTCACCTAAAATGGCAACAACTTGTCCATCAAACTGGATTGTGATTTACACCTTGATAATGAAGCAGAGGGAAAAAAAAGTAAAGGAAGCAAATCCTGAACTCCAGATACCACTATATCTGCAGTGGTCTAGTGGGACCTTGGCTCTACGTACCCAAAGATCTGAGAGTCATGATTTGGCACGCTAATTCACGTGAAGACCAATGGCACAAACTCGCACCTCAGAGTAGATGTCATCCTCAAATTGTAGGACAGCCGCTGCCAGCTAAGTAGGTCTTTGTTTAGACTGATGGCTTTTGAAAATATAAGATGAGGATGGAGGAAGGTACCATGTAAGCATTGGTTCAATGTTGATAATTCTTGCCTTTTCGAATCAGAAGCTTGTGGTTCAAGTGTCGTCTTATGCTTGAGCATGTACTTTATTCTGACTTTGGCCCAATACTGAGGGAAAGCCACACTATTGATGTTGCCATCCTCTGGATGAGGGAGCCCTGTCAACCCTTTCTTGTGGTTGGAAAAGATTCTACAACAATTTTCAACAAAGAGCAGAATAGTTCTACCTGTATCCAAGACAACATTTGCTCTACCAATGTCACTGCGTAGCAGGACATTTTGATGCTGTATTGTCAGCACGAATAATAAAATTTCAGGTCATTCCAAAATACTAAACAGCCAATGAATTTGTGGAACATTCTCTGAAAATGCAAATAATTTCTTTCAAAATGAGAAATATGTGGTAAGCACTTTAATATTCACGTGAAATACTAGAGCACATACAAGGAGCAAATTGTTTAGCAATGATTAATGAGTATAAAGTTTAGCATCCAAATCCGTGAAGCTTGATGTTATCGCATAATAACGTGTTTGCACAAACTAAAAGCACATCCTTATTTTATAACGCACAACTTTTAAAATTAAACATGGCTGTTGATCAGCATGCGTGAGATGCATCGGTTTTGTGTGTTTGTATTGCAATTCCAGCACTGGTCCTCCCAATACAACATTTATTTTGTTCTCCTCTCTTTCCGTTAACTGAAGTCTAGTAACTGCAGGAGGAACCAGAGATTTTTTTGTCTTTTTCTAATGAGAGAACATCATAGTACAAATAATTTTACATTCTTGGCACCCTGCAGGCCATTCCTACCGAAGGTTGTTTGACGTGCAGATTGAACAAGCTGCCAAAGTCCAGCAGTTTCAGTATCTCCTTGATATTTGGCCCACCTCAATCATCGTCTGATCCAAAGCGGAAACCTCTGGTGCATGATTATCTCTCCTGCCCCCGCTCTTCTTCCTGTAGTTTGATGGAGATGCCTCGGACAGGCCCATATTGAATACACTTCGTTCGGTGTGTCACATACCCTGTAATTTTGTTGCAAAGTTTAAAATGGTCCAGAGTGAGATTAACAAGGCTGAACGTTGTGAAGGAGTCATTAGAACCAACTTCAGTGTTTGTACATGTGCAATTGAATGTGGAAATCTGGAAGTTGCCGTCCAAGTTACCCTGTTGTTCCAAAACTTTTGCTACTTGAATATCTTGACATTGAAATAAATGAATTGTGAGAATTTGTACTTTCCGCTAGTTAGTTTTGAACAGCAAAAGTTAAGACTTGCCCATTCCAGTGCAAGTGAATTTTTAATGTTATGATCAATATCAGTTAATGCCCAGCAATCTCACTGCCTCTTATCTCAATTCCTTCTCTCCCTTTTTTCTCTTTTTGTTCATTATTTTAAATTGAACTAACTATTCTAATGTGTACTTCCTGGTTTAGATTCTGTACATCTCAGTAAGGATTTTTACATCTGTTTGAGTTTGACTTATTGTATGTCCATGCAGGTTCCAGATTTCTGTAGGAAGGTACCATGCAGTTTTAGCTCTCCACAAATCACTGTTTAATAGCCCATAGAAAATCTGTGGGCAAGTCTAATTGCAGTAAATGGTGACCACTATTAGTTTATTGCAGGCTTCAAAATTTGTGCCTTTGTGTTTTTGGACTCACAAGTGCCCAAACCAGTGTACAATCTCTGCCAACGTACCTTGGATTTAATATTTTCTTTTTCTTTTGTAATGCATATCATTCTGTAATCCCTTAGCTTTAACCTCACAGGTGATCATTTTGTGAACCTAAGGGTTATTCGTATAAATTGCTTCCCAAATCTCATTGTGTATCCTTTATTCATTTACTTTAGGAACAGTAATGTGTATTAATTGATCTTATAAAGACATTTGAGGTAACCTTTTTTCAGTATAGGCTGCAAGTCAAAATGCACTGCACAATGTTTTGAATAGACTTTGACACTGTTAATCAGAGTGTTAAAATGAATGGATTAAAGATTGCTGTTTGAGGGAATGTACTTTGTGAATTGAAGTTGTGTAGTTGGAGCTATGATGATCACATGGTGACCAATTTAAAGCTGACTTGACTGGAATGCGCAAATATGCTAATGGATAATAATCCTTTTAAGATGATCTCATCTTGATTTAGGCCATATTAATATCTACCTGTCAATTTGTACTTTTCAAATATCAGTTTAAACAGTTGTTCGTTTTCCACCATGTATTAGTCAAATTCCTCTTGGATCCACTCAACAACACCTGCTTTCTACTAAACTCACATTCTAATGTTGGAAATTGTAGAATTAGAAGTGTGGCATTAAAGCACTTAACTAGATGGCACTGCAAATGGCTACAGCAAAATCATAAAGGTTGCTGCATTCCAGTTATGCTAGAAAATTAGCTCTTAACAATTGAACTTGAAGTATTACTGGTCTCTGATCTCTGGATCCAATTATGCCGTACGTTGGGCTGGAATATTGAAGACATACACTACAATTTACCCATGTAGTTTGATTTTTTTTAATCTGTCAAATTGGTTTTTCACAATACCTAAAATATTTAATAATGTTAGAAAAGATTTTATGATCAGTTTGTAATTTGTGTTTTTTTTAGATGCTCATAATATGCAGTTTAAGCTTTTCACTCTTTTTGTTAGATTTGCCTCTGCTATGCTAGTTCAGCAAAACAGAGGCACACCCTTTTAAATTTAGCAGCCTGGAGTATTTCTTGAAATGTGCATCTACTAGACAAAATCTAAATTAATTTTTGTTTTGAACTGCCTGCAGAATTTTGAATTTAATCTTTACACCAGCCAGACTTTAGCAGATAAACAGATTAAGATTTGCACTACTTCAAATAGGATAATTGATTGGGTGCTTTGATTCCATTTTGTGAGATATTCTGTCTTCTATGTAAAATGCAGAAATTGTATTTCACCTCAAACCGAAAATTTAAAAATGTTCCATACTTGGGCTATTTGTACACTAATTCCTAACTAATTCATTAAATGCTTGCCAAATATTGTTAACAAGTTAGTAATATGATGTGATTTTGAATGTTATATTGAAGCATGAAAATGAAGTTGTGAAGTTTATGAATGTGAACCAAATCTGAGATTGTGGCATTACCTTCCCTTCTTTCCTGAGTCTTTGCATTGTACATTCTGTTTCTGCTTGTGGTAACTATGCATTAGGAAATGTTTCATTATGTTATAAGCACAGTTTGACTAAATTTATTTCTCATAAATCAGTCTTTGTAGAGGTTGCTGAGTTAAACTAGTTTCTTTATTTACATTCTATAACATTGCTAAGCAATCCAAAGTCAGACCACTTGCATTGCTTGGCCTCCACTCCACTAGATAGGTAGACTGTTATAACTTAAGGACGCCCACTGCATAATGTAGGAAATGTAGCCACCCTTGTATGTTGTATCATTCCACAACATTAACATGATAACCAGGTAATCTGTTTTGATTGCTTGAGGGGTAAATATTGGCCTGGACCCAGCTGAACTCCCCTGCTCCTCTTGGGGATATTGCCATTGGATATTTTGCATACATTTAAGGAAATTTAAGGGGCAAGAGGTTCCGCCAGGACCACTCTACTCGAGATCTAATTGCTGCTTTGGTCCAAGCATTGACAAAAGTGCTGAACTCCAGACTTCGTATCATTTCATCCACTTCTATTCATTTCAATGCCTTGTGTTAGAAGCAAACCTTTAGAAATGAAGAAGGATTCTACCCCTATTCAGTTCCGAATAAGCATCATATTGGACTTGAAATGTTCACTCTGTTTCCCTCTCCTCAGATGCGACCAGATCTTCTGAATTTTTCCAGCACTTGGCTGTTTTTAGGTGGGCTGAAGTAGGGATAGATTTGGGAAAGGTTATAGAACAGATATTAGGCAGTCTTGATGTCGATATCTGCTTAGAAGCTCAACTTTGAGACAGATAATGCTACCAGTCTGGTCCAGCATCAGGCTGTTGTCAGGGAGAAGGATGAAACCCATAGTACCGAGAACTGAAGATAATGGCCTTCTGTTCCCCAATATTTAACTGGGGTCTACTGGTTGCCGGATAATTTAAGGATATGAGGGAGGCAATGGTGAACTGTGTTCATAGCATGTATAATGTAATGACCAAGTTAATGGCTGAACTAATACTTTGTTCTACTCCTGAGTTAATTATAACAAGATTTGAATTTAAAGAGGATGTTCAATTACGTATAGCTTAGTGCAAGAAATAAGCCAGCTAGACTCAAAGTTGTTTTATTGTAAAAACTTATACCTTCAGTAAAGATAAATAAGTTATTAAAGGTTTAAAATGTAGTTATGTCCAACTCCCTGCTAATGCAAAAATGACATAACGTATCCCCCCAAAACATGCACAGACAAAACTCTGCAGAGTATCAGCTCTTTTAAAACAAAACTTGGCCAGATAGCATCAAAAAATGTTTGTGGGTGGTCCTACAGCTGACGGGTTCCTTTCACAATGGGGTAGTTGATCTGCAATTGTGGTTTCTTGATTGGGAATTCTTCTTTTGAGAATTCTAGTGTAGCAGTGAGTTTCCTGGTAGGTTTTGCAAGTCACAAACAGTTCCACTTTGAAAGAGGTTTCAGAAAAGAGATGAGGTAAGGGTTTTTCCCCTGTTTTAGTCCCTCTGATTATTCCAAATCCAATATCTATTTTACAACCCAGAACTGGATCTCTCAACCTTTCTGAGCTCTTGACTTGGTATCTCCATAAAAAAGTGTGTCTTTTGCAAATTCAGCATAGCTGTGTAAACCAGTGTCTTCTGCTTCGGAAATGTTTTCAAAAAAAAGTTCAATGCCTATATATGTCCTGCTGATGTAAATTGTTTTATATCGCACAGTTTAATAATGTGGAAACTGATATTTTTTTCTGAGAAGACAGTGAGATGAGGCAACAGCTGGAATCTGGATATGGGAATGTATGCTCATCTATCCAGACCTTGATGTTGCTATATTTGCAGTGCTGTTTTGGTTGTACACTGCTACCATTTAATAGAATGTAGTACATGCCCATGTTGTGGGCAGGTGCTGCCTTCGCATTGTGTTCTATAGCGAGGAACTCAAGGGACCAAAAATTCATCTAGCAAAGAATTCAAATCTATGCTTGTCAGACATGTCCTCCAGTGAGTGAAGGTAAATTGCATCTCCTTGCACTTGAAGTAGTAACAATGCAGTATCTCCAGACATTGACGATTGATCCATCAGCTTTATGTACTAATGGAGCCTTGTCAATGGGACTGGGGTTCTTCCAAAAAGAACCAGATAAAGCTGGTAACCGATTCCAAATGGTTTGTGATTTTTACTGGGCAGTCCTCTGGAATCTTGTCCTGCTCTTTGAGTAGTGAGTTGTGTTAGTTTAGATATTTAGCAGCACATCATCTTTCTCTGAATTTTGCCAAGTGTGGTGTTCCGATGCAATTTATAAGCTGAGCAAAATTCTGCAGATGTAGCTTGCAATAGTTTAATAAGGAGACTGTTAACAAGGTGATTCCATCCTATCAAAGTTTGATCAATTTTGAAACTGGTGTCAGAAGAGGTTAGGTGACTATTTCAAATCTTGAAGGTGAGGAAGACAAGCAACACCTGAGGGAAGCAACAAGTTTCACAGTTTTGAAGTTGTGGAATGCCAGTTGGAAATGAGAATGATTTCAACACGAGGACATAAATAACAGAACAAAACAGCACAGGAAACAGGCCCTTCGGCCCAACGAGCCCGTGCCTCCACCTCGATGTTCCCACTTCTACAAGTGATCCCTGTTTATGTTTATAGATCTATTGATTGAAACCAAATTGAGATAATTTAGGGAGAATTTGTTCTGCCAATTAGCCTAAGAGCACATCTTTGGGATGTGGGAGGAAACCGGAGCACCCGGAGAAAACCCACGCAAGCACGGGGAGAATGCGCAAACTCCCACAGACACAGGCCCAAATCCATGTATCTGCACAGCACAGCGATAGTCACTGAGCTGTCGTGTTGCCCATCAAATGGTCCAGGTCAAGCGTACACTAACGACGTGAAGCACTAGGATACTCTCAAAAAAAATCCAAGAGCAGCCCTCTCACGACCCATCGCGTGTATGCCCCTTGTTAGACAACAAGGTGGATCAAAGCACCTGTAGGATAAAAACAAGTACATCAATATCATCATCTATTTACACACTTCCCAGGGACTCCCAAGGCTCATGATCCCTATTTTAAATCAGTTTTCTATATCCCTCCATTCCCATTCTGTTCATGTGCCCATCTAAGTATCCCTTAAATAACTCCAGAGTGCCTGCCTCTGCCATTTTACTTGGCAGTGCGTTCCATACCCCCACCACCCTCTGTGTGAAAAAACTCCCTCTCGCATCCAAATTATATTTTACCCCCCCTCATCCTAAGCCTGTGACCCCTCGTGCTATTTGAGTCCATCCCAGGAAAAGCTTAACCCTGTTTACTCTATACCCCTCATAATTTTATACACCTCTATTATATCTCCTCTAAGTCTACGTCTTTCTAAGGAAAACAGCCCCAATTTGCCTAACCTCTCCTCGTAACTCAGACCTTCCACACCAGGCAGCATCCTAGTAAACCTCCTCTGTGCTCTCTCCAGAGTCTCCACATCCTTCCGGTAATAAGGCGACCAGAACTGGATGCAGTATTCCAAATGAGGTCTAACCAATGTTTTATACAACTGCAACATTAAAGACCAGCTCTTGTACTCTATACCCCTTCCTATAAAGGCCAGCATATAAAGTACAACAGCGTGTAGAATGAGAGGTTTGGGGAGAGGGTGGAATGAGAACACTACTCATAATAGGCTTAAAGTGGAGAACTAATTGTAATTGAGTGTAAAAATGCAAACGTGCAAATTGTTTTTGCGTTTTTGATCTGTAACTTAATAGTAGATGGCAGCTATGCAAGTATGAAGTGGTGTCATGACATCAAAGTTTTTCACCCTAGGAAAGATTGCCAAACTGATAAACTAATTGATTAGTAGAAGAGTCACCACCTGCCTGTTGGATGAGTAGCAGAGTCTCCAGGGATATGGAAAAGTAAATACAATATGTTGTAGCCATCCCGAGACCTAAATCAACTGTGTTAGAATTGAACATCTCTGTAGAATATGTCATTTAAAACTGAAAAGTTGTTTTTTATCCAAATGTATTGACAAGTTGTATTTGAAGCACTTAGTTGCTTTACAAAACAGAAGTGATGATGAGTTTTGCATTTTTAAAACAGCTTTTTTGATTAAAGTACAAAAGCATACACTCTTGCACAAGCTGTGATATTTTTATTGTATTTATTCCTTATATTTGTACTTAGAATAATTATCTTTCACAAAGGACACGCCCACTCGGTTTTATTGAAAATGTTTCTGTGGTCTATAAATCTGATTTTCTTTTTCTGTTCTATGCTTGATATTAGAATGTTGTTGAAATACTATCACGCTTGAGTATTGAATCCCAAGATGGGGTAAAAACTCGTTTAGAAATCCCTTTTGTCTGGAGGATATGAAAAAGAATACATGCAGGGTTTGTATTTTTGATATCAAAAGTTTTAATAACATGATTAAAAATCTTGAATACGCAACTACTGTAATTCTAATTGGCACAATTTCTCTCTTTCAACTTAGTAAACCAGTGAGTTGACTTTTTCTGGTCCCATGCAACTACCTCCTCCACCCTCATTTTATCTTATATATTCATTCGTGCAACATGAGCATTGATGGCTGACCACCATTTATTGCCCATCTCTAGTTGCCTTTGAGAAGGTAGTGGTGAGCTGCTGCCTTGAAATGTACAGTCTACATGCTGAGAGTTGATCCACGATGCCGTTAGCAAGGGAATTCTTCAATTTTGACACAACAACTGTGAGGAAACATTGATGTCTTTCTAAGTCAGGATGGTGAGTGGCTAAGAGAGGAACTTGCAGGTGATAGTGCTGTCATGTATCGCTGCTCTTGTCCTTCTAGGTGGAAGTGATTGTGGGTTTATCAGTAAGCTCTTTTGCTACTGCCTTAATGCTTATGGAACAAGATTATTGTTTGGCCTCAGAACAATAATGGGCATCTGTTTATTTTGATCCTATACTAGTTTTGTGGTCTGAGAAATAAGACTTTGTTCCAGATACTCCCCATCCATGTAAGAAGTCCTCCTTAAACATCACTGGGGTCAAATCTCTCTTTGCCCACTAGTGCATCTGTGATTACATGTTTAAATTTGAAAAAGTGTTAGCTTAGTTCATGCTCGTGTTTTGAAATAGCACAAGGAATTTATATGGAGGCAACGTTTGTTAGAAATTACTTAAAGAATTAACTTTTTTTAACTCTGTGTAAAAATAAAATTGAAATCTGATGTTGCATCTTGAATTTCACTATTAGAAACATCTTGCATCAGAGGTATGCTAAGACATTAAAATTTATTCTAGGGACAACTTAGCATTAGTAATATCTTCCACATAATAGTTGAAGTTATTTAGACAATAGTTCATATCAGACTGGCTTACTGTTATGCTTATTGTTCTAGCCACCATTTATTTGCTGTTACTTAACAGCCAATCTTTGTCACTTTTTGAAGATGCTGCTCATGTGTTCATAGTCCATCTATAATGTCCTTGAGAAGGTGGTGGTGAGCTGCCACTTTGAACTACTGCAATCCCTATTGAAGTGAGACTGCATCACCTTCATTTTGGCGTAAATTAAATAGCACTATTAGCATCACCTTCATTCCGGTGTAAATTATAGTCTGCCCAAGTCTAACTAAGTATGGAAATCCAAAAGTTGAGACCCAAGTTTTTCTTGTCCACAGACTGCTTTGCTCACTGGTAGATTCAGCATTGAAATCAGTCAAAACACAGGAAGTTGCAGTGTACTGCTTCAAAATTGGTGTTGAATTTTATTTTCCTTTCTCTCCCTCCTTCTCAATTCCATCTTTGTTTTGACCTGACTTGTATGAATACAAAAATGGAAAATGCTGGAAAAACCCAGCAGATCGAAGAGCATTTATAGAGAGAGAAATGGAGTTAACCTTTCGGGTCTAATCTTTCAGAACATCACCTTAAAAGACCAATTATGTTTCTCTTGCTACTGATATTGCCTGATCCATTCTCAGCATATTTTGTACTTGTTTCAGATTCCCAGCAACTGCGGTATTTGGCTTTTGTGTTAGTCTCTGCATATCTTTGTGAAAATTCATTTAGTTTGGTTGAAGTGGTACTGTTTGACCAACTCACAACCAATTGAGGGTACACTGCCGGATCAGATGCCCAATGAATGGAACTCTGTACTGAAAGGCCTGCAAATTGTATGGGGAAAGTTGTCAGTGAAGTGAGCAGTGTTCCTTTACAGCTGACCACAAATTCCAAGCCATTAATGCTTCCTTTTTATCTTTAATTATTTGTCCTTGTATTATTTTTTTGAAAAGTAATTTTGAATACAGTGATCTACAAATGTTTTATTTCAAGTTATTAATCTCGCCAAACAACCTGAGAATCAATGTATAACATTTTATTGTAACTGCACAGTATGCAACGTGTACTAAACAACTGAGTGATGTGTATCCTGCGTTTTGAAGCCACACGTTTCTTTGTAAATTACCACTCTCTGTTGCACATATACAGAGGAAGTACAGGCCCTTTAATGTAGAGGTATTGTAAAGTTCCACTAAATTGAAATCATTTTTTAAAAAGCCAACATGTATTCTAAAGACAGCCATGAAGGTACACGCTTTATTAATTGTCCAAATATTTACAGACTTGCATATTCTTTTCGCTCCTAGAACAATGTTGTAATTCTAATCAATTTGAATGGAATTGCTTTAGGATCAGGTTGATAAGCTGGCACAGACACACTGGTGGATACGTTGTACAAAGGAATACTTTTAATAGATGCTCATTAGATCTGACCATGCAGTGTTCAGTCATTGATCAGTAAGTTTTCACCCGAATGTTACCTGTCATAATTGAGACGTTCGTGTACCTTTAAGTTGCTCTCTCAGCTTCAGTGATGTTATTGTTGCCAGCTTGACTGGAAATGTTCTTTCATTGCTACTTAAGTGGCTCAGATGGAGTTTTGTGTTTATTCTGGGGTTAGTTTTATGATCCTGCATTATTAGGAGGATAGTCATGGATTTTGTGAGTTTAAGGTTTCATCTTATGTTTGGATACAGTTGGAGTTGAGTTTTAGAAGGGACAACAACTAAAATGAAGTGTTTTTCCTCTCCCTGTTGTTTTGAAAATTTTGCTGGTTATCTGAAAAGTCTTACCTTTCTGCAGTTAGTATCTTGACCAGAGATTTCTCCCTAGAGTTACAAGAAGCATTTTGACTTTAACTTGTTCTGAGTGAATCCAGAAGATTGCAAACTTCAACAAAAGGACTCAATTTCTAATATCACGTGAGCATTAGCCTTTGCTGTGTTGAACTTATTTCAAGATTTTTGTCTAAGGAAGATTTTGGTTTTGATTGGAACACTATATATAAATTGAGAGTTATACATTATAGTGGTTGTTTTTCTTGTTTTTAACTGATGTTGTTATTTTTCTTACTGTACACATTAACTATATTAAATGAACTTTGTTTAATAAAAGTTCCCTAATGGGTCATTTGAACCATTCCTGATGTTTATCCTAACCAAATTGAAGATGCAAAACTTATGATCCAGACAGGCTCCATGTTTTAGAGTTTCTGACCTGAACCATAACAATAATAGCAGTGTGAGTGTGCCACACAGACTGCAGTGGTCAAGGACAAGGCTCACTACGTTCTTGAGTGTAATTATAGATAGGCAATAAATGCTTGCCATGCTAGCAATGCTGACGTTCCACGAACAAATAAATAAAACAATAAAAAAAATGATAGCAGCATGGTTAGCTCTACTGCCTCGCAGCACAAGGGATTCTGGATTTGGTTTCACCCTTGGGTCACCGTCTGTGTGGGATTTGCACATATTCTCCCTGTGGCTATGTGGGTTTCCTCTGTGTGAGTGCTCTGGTTTCCATCTGTGTTCCAAAGAAGTGCAGGTTAGATGGATTGGCCATACTAACTTACTCTTAGTGTCTCAAAAATGTGTAGGTTAGGTGGATTAGCCATGGAAAACGTGTGGAGTGACGGGATAAGATGAGGCCGAGGGCCTGGGTAAGGTTCTCTGTCAGAGAGTTAGTGGAGACCCAGTGGTTGAATGTCCTGTTCTGCACTGTAGGGATTTTATTCTATGAATTATCAACAGACTCTTACCATGAGTCTAACTAGCAAAACTCAATGTAATTAAATGTTCTTTCAGCTGTCGTAATCAAAGATGTTTACAAAGGTCAATTAAAAGCCACAAATGAGTGCTACCGCACCCCCCTATTGGAATTGGAATCTACCCATGACTCAACATTAAGTTCCAGAATTTCAAATCATAATTTCTATCTCGTTTTTCAAATGGCAGCTATTTGTGATGATTCTGCTGTTCTTATTTACATCTCCGCTAGATCTATACAGTCTAGACCATTCACTTCATTGACAGCTTTGATCACAAGTTTTGCAGACCTTTCTGTAGAGACTTCCGTTCATTGGCCATCTGATTCAGCATGCGCTCTTTACGTGAGAGAGTGGTGTGTGAGTTGGGCAAACAGCTGTGATGAAGATTCATTCAGACTCAATGTTTGCTCTATTCTCTCTCCACTGATGCTGTTTGACCTGCTGAGATTTTCAGCATTTTTGGTTTGTTTGACTCCAGCATTGGCAGTATTTTGCTTTTGTCCTGTAGACCTATCTTTGGTTTCTATTCTTGTCCCTTCATTATCTTCTCCTTTTGCCTTGCATTACCATCCCTCGCATCTTTAATCTCTCCTTCCTTCCATTCTGTGACGGTCCTTTCCTTTGTGCTTTTCTGCTTGCTTAAAACCTGTTAGATATCTGATGTTTTTTCTTTCTTAAGAAAAATCATTGACCTGAAATGTTAACTGTTTTGCTGTCCAGAAATGCTGTTGGATGTGCTGATCTGTTCAGTTATCTATTTTTGTTTGATTTCTAGCGTATATTTGCTTTTGTAATTACCAGTGATTCAGATCTCAGATTTATCCTCCATTTGTGCTTAACACACTTTTTTGCTATAGTTTTGCAGAACTTTAGATCAAAATACCAAACAGCCTACCCCTAAAGCTGAACAAACAGCTCTGCTTCATTACTGATGAACTCTGGGAATCTGACCCCAGGTATTGTAGTTTTCACAAGATAATGATCAGAAATGTGGAATTTAATAACACAGATTTCCAGAATCCATGAATGGCAGTTAAGAAAATGGAATTTGATTAGCTAAAATATTTGAAGCATCGATAGTCACAGATGAAGTGCCTGAAGATTGGAGAGTGGCAAATGTTATGCCTTTGTTTAAAAAGAGCTGCAGGGAAGAGCCTGGGAACTATAGGCCAGTGAGCCTCACATCTGTGGTGGATAAATTGTTGGAAGGTGTTTTGAGAGACAGGGTCTACAGGCATTTAGAGATGCAAGGACTGATTAGAGACAGTCAGCGTGGCTTTGTGAGTGGAAAATCATGTCCCACAAATTTGAGTTTTTTTGAAGGAGTAATCAAAAAAATAGATGAGAGCAGTGCAGTTGATGTTGTTTAATGGACTTTAGCAAGGCCTTTGACAAGGTACCACATGGTAGATTGTTGTATAAAATTAAATCTCACAAGATTCAGGGTGAGGTATCTAAATGGGTACAAAACTGGTTTCTTGACAGAAGCCAAGGGGGTGGTTGTAGAGAGTTGTTTTTCAAACTGGAGACCTGTGACCAGTGGTGTGCCTCAGGGATCAGTGGTGAGTCTACTTTTACTTGTCATTTATATTAATGATTTGGATCAGAATGTATCGGGGAATGTAAAATTAGCAAATTTATAGATGACACCAAGATTGGTGGCATGGTGAACAGTGAGGATCTTGATTAATTGGGCCCATGGGCTGACGAATGGCAGATGGAGTTTAATTTAGACAAATGCAAGGTGATGCATTTTGGTAGATTGAACCAGGGCAGGATTTACTCAGTTAATAGGGGATTGGGGAGAGTTACAGAACAAAGAGATTTAGGGGTACATGTTCATAGCTCCTTGAACAGGTGGACAGAGTGGTGAAGAAGGCATTCAGCATGCTTGGTATCATCGGTCAGAATATTGGATATAGGAGTTGAGACGTATTGTTGAAGTTATACAAGACATTAGTAAGGCCACATTTGGAATACTGTGTGCAATTCTGGTCACCCTGTTGTAGAAAGGATATTATTAAATTAGAAAGAGTGCAGAAAAGATTTATTAGGATGCTACCGGAACTAGATAGATTGAGTTATAAAGAGAGACTTTTTTCTCTGGAGTATAGGAGGCTGAGGAGTGACCTTATAGAGGTTTATAAAATAATGAGAGGCATAGACAAGGTAGATGGTCAATATCTTTTCCCAAAGGTAGGAGAGTCTGAAATTAGAAGGCGTAGGTTTAAGGTGAGAAGGGAGAGATACAAAAGTGTCCAGAAGGGCAATTTTTTTACGCAGGATGGTGAATGTTTGGAACAAGGTGCCAGAGGTGGATACAATTTTATCTTTTAAAAAGCATTTAAATATTTACATGGGTATAGAGGGATATGGGCCAAATGCAGGCAATTGGGATTACTTTAGGGGTTTTAGAAAAAAAGGGCAGCATGGACAAGTTGGGCCAAAGGGCCTGTTTCCATGCTGTAAATCTCTGACTCTATGACTTCAGTCACTATAAACAACGGTTCTGATGTTATACCCAATATGGCATTAAAAATCCATACTGTTAAAAACAGCAATTTTGAACAATGCCAAAGAAGACTTGATAAAGTGCTTGTGATAATTTTTCACCAACTAGACTTGGTTACCTGGATGCCAGCCAGGTTCTTAAATTCATGTCAAGTGTATTAGCTATTTCGTGAGTGACCTAGTTTTCTCTGAGGTGGAAAATGTTTTCCTAGATCTACAATCATCAATAAATCTCAAATTATAATTTTCTATGGGTTGAATAATGGCAAAGTTAATCTGGGAGTACAATGTCTACTTGATTTAAGTATATGCTGTAGCCTCCTTAATGGATTTTAACATTTTCCCTATGATAGGCTAACAAGCCTAAGGTTTCTTGCTTTCTGTCTTCCTTTTTTTCTTGAATGGAGGTGTTATTTGGCTATTTTTCAATCTACTAGACTTCCAGAATCTGGTGGGACAGTCATTAGCACTACTGCCTCTCAGAACTGGGGACCCGGGTTTGATTGTTGGCTAGGGTCACTGTCTGTAGAGTTTGAACATTTTCCTTACGTTGGCACAGGTTTCCCCTCACAGTCCAAAGATATGTAATTAGGTGAATTGGCAACGCTAAATTAATCCTAGTTTAGGGGAGATTACCAGGGTAAATATGTAGGGTTAAAGGGATAGGTTGGGATTGTTGTTAGTGCAGGCCCGATGGGCCAAATGGCCTCCTCTAGTGTAGAATTCTATTCTACAATCTCAGATGAAGTAGAGAAAGAAGTTTTTGAACTATGCCTAGAATTTTTATACTATTACTTCCTATTAAGAGTTAGAAGAATTCGAGGTGATGAATTAATAGATGACATAACATTGACGAACAGGCTTGTGTGCAGTTCATTTTGATGCATTGGGAGTGCAATAAAGTGTAGCGACAGTATTGAATATACTGGCAATCTCTGATTAAATCTATTGGAGATGGATCTCTTGTCAGTTTGTTGGCAGCAACAGTTTAATCTGAAACATGCTTGACTTAATCTAGTAGGAAGACATTTCCCAGAACCCATTGAGTTTCATATTTAATGGTCAGCTAGTTTATATCTTTCCCCGTTCTGTATTGGGACACATTTTCACATTTACACTGATTCAAGTTCTCAAGGGAAAGTCTGAAGGGGTCTTGTAACTGATTTGTTTGGTTATTTTTATCGCTACTTGCATATTGATGAAATCATAATTACTTCTTGAAGCTTGGATTTCATGATGCAGGAAGTTAATTGAAATGCTGCATTGAATTTTTATAACACTGGTATATTTGATTTTAGAATCTTTTAGATCCCTCAGAAGCCAGATCTGCAGAATTTTGTATATTGATCAGGTCTAAAATCAAACTACAGAAGAAAATATAACTGGTTCAGTAATCCTGCAGATTATTATTAACAGTGTCATCTGTGCTTATTTGTGTTTAAGGTAATTACTGTTGTCTGCTTTTTGGATTGCTTCTGCAGTCAGAACACTTGTCTTGGGTGTTACCAATTGCTTATTCTTTAGTGACTTGCAATATTTTGTAAAGAATAAATTATGTCATTGCTTTAGCAACAAAAGTTAGCATAAAAACTTTGGGATAATCCCAGTCATGATATCTGATAGGAACTTGGTAAGAATATTAGTTATTAATCTATTTAGGGCACTGTTAAATTTTTTTAAGTTGTGCTATGCCTTAGTGACTATTCCCAATTTCCTTATTGCAGAGTACTTTCGGTATTAGTGACAATCAAGTACTAAAAAGTGCTTATTTCAGCCTTCTGGTGAAAATATCAGACTTCTTCTATTGTGTTTCACTTTTTTGAATTGCCTATATCCCTAAAAGCAGAAAGTCCCATGAACCAGTAACTCACTTTATAATTGGGGAGGGGCAACTTCAGTTAGTGAGGTCTGGTAATGCAATATGAAAGCACATATTGAACTACTAGTCTGTCTGTTTTTTGAATGCATGAGGAGATGCTCAGTCTGAACTACTTCTACTCCCTGAAGATTAAATAATTGGGAGATCTTTTAATGCCCCATTAAAAAAAAATTGAGCTGTTATGTAAATCATTTCTAATATATATGTTATGTAAATCCTTCCCTTTCCTTGCTTGTTGTCAGGGCATCTGAAAGCACTTCAGAGCCAATTAAGTATCATTGATATATGATTACTGATTTAGGAAAATGCATTTTGTGCTCAGCAAGGTTCTAAAATCAGCAATAAAATGAGTTACTAGTTAACATTTTGGGATGTTGCTTGAAGGACAAATAATAGCCAAGGTTCTAGAAGAGCTCGCCTGCTCTAAAATAAGAGAATCCCAACAGTACATGAGGCCATTCGGACCATGGAATCCACACCATCTCTTTTTGAAAGTGTGTCTTACTCAGGCCTTGCAATCCCATACATTTCCCATCTAACCAACATATCTTCACAGAATTCCTACAGTACAGAAAGAGGTCAACAAGCCTGTACTGACGACATGCATACCCAGCCCCTATCCCCATTTGGTCCATCAAGCCTGCACTGACAACAATCCAATCAAACTCATATACTCATAACCCCACATATTAACTCTGTTAATCTCCCTGACACTAAGGGACAATCTTTCATGGCAAATCCACCTAACCTACACATCTTTGGACTGAGGGGAAACTAGAGCACCCAAAGGAAACCCGCATAAACATGGGGAGAATGTGCAAATTTCACAGTTACCTGAGGCCAGAATTGAACCAGGATCCTTGATGCTGTCAGGCAGCAGTGCTAACTAACCACGGTGCCAAAGTGCCATCTTTAGTACCAGATGTGCTGGAGTAGGATCTAGGAACAAAGAAAATTATAGCACAGGAACAGGCCCTTTGGCCTGCCAACCCTGCTCTGACCATGCTACCCAGCTGAACTAAAATCCCTTTCCCTTCCGGGGACAGTATCCCTCTATTCCTATCCCAGTCTTGTATTTGTCAAGATGCTCCTGTGTTCTATATCTTGCTGAAAATATCAGTGCAGCATACCTTCTGTTGTATTGAAGTGTTAGACTAGAAAATGAGTTCAAGGCTCTGGAGTTTGACTTGAAGCATAATGCTCTTCTGTAGGGACAGTACCGTGGCAACCAAGCCAGTGTTGGTGAGAATGATATTTTTGGTGCACTTTGAGACTATTTTAATGAAATGACAGTAAGGGCATGGCCAAGTGCACTGAATTGAAAATTAAGTGAAACTAGCAATGTCAGAAAACTTGTTCCAACAGGCACGAATAGTGCAGAGACATGAGAGAAGCCATAAACTTGCCTCTGCTGCTTCATTTCCTTTCCTGTGTTTTGGTAACTACTTAAAACAAGTAGTTTTAAGTAAGATTAAGGAGAACCCCAAGGCGTTCTACAAATATGTGACGAGTAAAAGGATGAGAATGAAGGGATAGAACCTATAAAAGATGAAGGGGGAAAAGTCTGTTTGGAACCGGAAGAAATGGCAGAGGTGCTTAATGAGTATTTTGCCTCGGTATTCACGGTGGAAAATGATCTGAAAGGTTGTACTGCAGGTTTGCGGCAGACTGAAAAGATTGAATATGTGGACGTTAAGAAAGAGGATGTGTTGGAACTTTTAAATTTTATCAAGATAGATAAGTCGCCGGGACCGGATAGGATGTATCCCAGGTTACTGTGGGTGGTGAGGGAAGAGATTGCAGAGCCTCTGGCGATGATCTTTCCGTTGTTAGTGGAGACAGGAGAAGTTTTGGAGAATTGCAGATGTGATTCCTATTTTCAAGAAAGGGAACAGGGATAGCCTGGGAAATTGCCGACCGGTGAGTCTGACCTCAGTGGTCAGTAAGCTGATGGAGAGGATACTGAGGGACAAGATTTATGAACATTTAGAGACGTTTAGTATGATCAGAAATAGTCAGCACGGCTTTGTCAAGGGCAAGTTGTGCCTTACGAGGCTAGTTGAGTTCTTTGAAAATGTGACTGAACACTTTGACGAAGGAAGAGTGGTGGATGTGGTTTACGTGGACTTCAAGGCATTTGATAAGGTCCCCCGTGCAAGACTTATTGAGAAGGTGAGAGGGCAAGGGATCCAAAGGGCTGTTACTTTGTGCATCCAGAACTGGCTTGCCTGCAGAAGGCAGAGAGTAGTTGTGGATGGATCTTTTTCTGCATGGAGGTCAGTCACTAGTGGATCTGTTCTAGGACCCTTGCTGTTTGACAATTTCATAAATGACCTGGATGAAGAAGTGGAGGGATGGGTTACTAAGTTTGCCAACGATACGAAGGTTAGTGGTGTTGTGGATAGACTGGAAGGATGTCAGAAGTTGCAGCGAGACATAGATAGGATGCAAGACTGGGCAGAGAAATGGCAGATGGACTTCAACGCAGATAAATGTGTAGTGGTCCATTTTGGCAGATCCAATAGGATGAAGGAGTACAATATCAAGGGTAGGACTCTTAGCAGTGTTGAGGAGCAGAAGGACCTTGGGGTCCGAGTCCATAGGACTCCTAAATCGGCCTTGCAGGTGGAGGATGTGGTCAAGAAGGCATGCTGTGCTAGCCTTCATTAATCGAGGGATTGAGGTTAGGTGTTGGAAGGTAATGCTGCAACTTTATAAGACGCTTGTCAGACCCCACTTGGAGTACTGTGCGCAGTTCTGGTCGCCTCTCCACAAGAAGGATGTGGAAGCTATTGAGAGGGTGCAGAGGAGATTTACAAAGATGTTACCTGGATTGGGAGGCATGCCTTAGGTTGAGGGAGCTAGGTTTCTTTTCCCTGGAGAGACGAAGATTGAGAGGCGACCTGAAAGAAGTTTATAAAATGTTGAGAGGTATAGATAGGTTGGATTCTTGGAGGGTATTTCCCAGGGCTGAAATGGTTACTATGAGGGGACACAGGTTTAAGGTGCTGGGGAGCAGGTACAGAGGAGATGTCAGGGGTAAGTTTTTCACTCGGTGGTGAGTGAGTTCAATCGGCTGCTGTCGGTGGTGGTAGAGGCGAACACGCTGGGGTCTTTTAAGAGACTTCTAGATGAGTGCATAAGATTTAACGGGATTGAGTGTTATAAATAGGCTTGGTAAGTACAGATATGATTGGCCCAACTTGTGAGCCGAAGGGCCTGTTTGTGTTGTAGTGTTCGATGTTCTATGTACTAAATAACTTGGCATTAGCTCTCAATATAGACACCACAACAAAAGAAAGTTTATCTTAATGATTTAAATACTTTTAAAACTGATCTCAATGAAAGCAATGTCTCTAAATTTCTGGTTCATATCTACGATGGTATATATTTTTCTGAACAAAAGCTTACAATTAGCATTTTTTGGGTAATTTTATTCAATCTCAAGTCTGAGTGGAGTACTAAAACAATGATAATTTGAGGATCTGAGCATGCATACTGTTGAATCCATCAGGCCTTTCTAAAATGGGAAGAGGAAGGATATGAAATCACTTAAGTTAATGGCTTGTGGAAAATTACACACTACTCTGAACATGTGTATTCAGCATTGAGTCATTATATCCTTCAATAAGCCACTGTCCACCTGTGGCATTTATAGACCTTTGGTGCATGTGCAGGTCTAATACAAGGACAAAAATTCAAATCTGCAAAGGTAGACTAATATTACAGTTAGTCAACCTAGTGGTATGACATTAGTTATATTGATTTTTCAATGTTAATCCTATTCATCTAATTTAGTGATTCAATTTTGATTCAGACTTGCAGCTTCGTGCTTAATGAAAATGTAACATGCTTAAAATTGAACTACATAACGAAACTTTGTGCAGGAGTACAGGTCTTTGGGCTGAGAGCTTTTCTTGTTAGAACTAATTACCTGAATTAAATTAGTGAGCTCTGAGCATATACACTGCCTTCCATGTGAAAATATGATGAAGAAAAGTACAACACTTTTAAGTAAATTATAGTTAAAAGATAAATTATGAGATAGCATGAAATGTTTTCAGGACTATAACCTCTCAGTTTTTATTTTGCTATCATGGAGTGACTGCATTGTTTATGGCTTATGTGCTGTTCTCGGCTGTGTACAGTTAAATATGTTTTGTTACCCAGGAAACGCTGGCTTTCAAATTTGGTGCTAAATTGGCCTTCACGGACTGAAAGAATGCTTGTGGGAAAACTGGCGTTGTAAGCATTTTCAACTAATGCGTATTGGCACAGTAGACAAAGTTTGAAACTATACCCACCTAAGCTAAGCTGAATTCCTCATGTTTGGTCTTGCCACTGTGCCAGAGATATTTCATTTGCCTTAGTATATTTGACACTAGAATTTTTCTTCCACCTTGTTTTAGAAGTTATTAACTTCAGCTAATTCTGACAAAAAATTATTGATATTTGTTAAGTATTGGTAAGATTGTGTTATTTTATTTCTACATTTATATTGCATTTCATGATTCATTCCTTATTATCAAAGTCTACAACTTGTGAAAATCTCACATACACTGAGGGATAAATATTGGCCAGAATGTGGGTAATTTCCCTGAACTTAATAGACCATCCGAGTGAACAGATGCGCTTGTTTAATGTTTCAAATTAAAGGTAGTGTCTCCAACAATGCAGTCAATTCTCCATAAAATATCAACCAAGCTTATGTTCTCAAATCTCTGGAAGTGAGACAGATGCAAAGAAAAATATTTTACATAATGCATAGTGATGAACTGAACCTTACTGCCTACTACAGTGGTAGAAATGAAGACACTCAATTATTTCAAAAGGAAATTGGATGGGCACTTGAGGGAAATAAACTTTCAGGGCTATGGCTTTCAGGAAGCCAACATGGACTTGATGGACTGAAAGACCATCTTCTGTACCACAGTGAAACTGTGACTATCTAGTTCCATTTTGTAATAGTTACAGCCAACAAGAACCAGGGAAAAAACATTACTTTGATTTTAAATCTGGTCTTGGCTGCAGGATAGCAATACATATGCTTCTTATCTGCCCTTGATTTCAAGGATGACATTTACTCAGGGTTGCGAATTTCTGCCATGGGTCATCTTGTAACTGAACAGAACAATTCATGAAATGCAATCTTTGGGCATAGGAGTTGACCTATAAAGCGATGAGATCCAAAGTTCAGAATTTACTTCCTTTTCTTTCCTTCTGTGCTTCCACACTGCCCCATCATTAAGGTGTTGGATTGAAGCACGATGCAGCTTGATAGCTAAATTGTCACCATGCTGAATAATTGTCAGCTTGCCCCTCTGTCATTAAGTTCAATGCCACCATAATTCACGGTGAACTTGGAGTGTCTTTGAAGCATTTTCTTTGTCTTTCCCTGGGATTTTGGCCATGAGAGTTGAAAGGACAGGACCTGATTGGGGAGATTTTTTTTGTCATCTAACTACAGTCTCCACTTCATTGAATTTAATTTCCCAACAGCTTAACCAGAATACTTGTATGCCTGTTTGAAGAAGTAACTGACGTTTGCATGACTGTGCCCGAGTTGAATCTTGAGGATGCAGCAAGGAAACTTTACTGATAGAATTTTTTTGCATTCTTGTTTGTTGCTGGTGCACAGTTTAGGTCTTACTGCAGTTTTGGTGCATGAATCTGAAAACTTCTCTGCACAATAAGATTTCTTGTTGACTTGCAAGGTCTTTGTTAAATACACTTTGCTAAGGTTTGTAAGGCTGCCTTTAAATATGCATTTAAACAAAAAGCAAAATATGCAGGTGCTCCAAATCAAACTGCTTGGAATCTTGTCCAACAATAAGCTTGGGTGATTTGGTAGAAAGTTAAAGGGGTCCAGATCATCTTTCTGGGTAGAATGTGTATCTACTGCATGGAATGGAGTTGGTGGGGAGAGAGTAAAAGATAGCTAATTAACATTTCTATTTGAATACAAGGCCATGGAAATGAGCCTTGAGAGGGAAAGAGTCTATAGAAGATCATTGCAGTATTGAATTGCAAAGTTTCTAAAATATCCTTGAACATCTAATGCAAACAGTTCAGTCAGCAAGAGATAGAGGCAACCAAATTAAGCACATGTTCAGCATGTGGAGTGGCACAGTGGTTAGTACTGTTGTCTCAGTCCCAGAGACTCAGGTTCAATTTTGACTTCGGGTGACTGTCGTGTGAGTTATTCTGCCTGTTTCTGCATGGGTTTCCTCTGCATGTCTTGATTTCTTCCCACAATACAAAGATGTGCAGGTTAGGTGGATTGACCATGCTATATTGCTCATTACTATCCCAAGATGTGTAAGTTAGGGGCATTAGTGGAATAAATATGTGGGGCTACACGTGGGTAGAATTCCCTGTTGGAGAATCGATGGAGACTTGATGGGTCCAGTCGCTGCCTGTAGGCAGGCATTATAAGGATTTCATGAAAACAAGAAAAAAATCATGCTATATTCTCCCAAATTTTTGTAGCAGTATCCAGGTGATTAAGTTCTAATTGGCAGCGATTTCATGACGGTACTGAAAGGTTGACACACTCACCAGGAAATGGTTTTAATTTTGTTAAGGTGGGAAATTGTTACGCTAATACAATTCAGTGCATTAGTACAATAATCTATTTGTTATCTCGAAGTCTGTTTTGCAGAAATTGAATTTTGTTGTTGGCACTGACATGAACCAAGACTTTGGATATTCTCTTATTACATTGGGGAGTTTCACGTTAACTTCATTGCAGTGTTAATGTAAGCCTTGCTTGTGACTAATAAATAAACTTTAACTTTATCTCCCACAATTACATCAATAATTCCACTTCTTTCAGAGATCCTTGTTCCATTATTGTGATAACATTGCTCTTATGTAAGAACAGTGATCAGTTCAGAAGCAAATCTTTCTGAAGCATTTTAAGATTAAATAAATTGTTGACAATGGGAAAAGAAATGCTGCATCCTCTGACACAATGCATGGGTCCAATCAATGTGAAAATTGCAGTTGTATCTGGAGGTTTGTTTAGATTTGATTGTCAAACATTCAACGAGCCAAGGTAACTTTTGTTTAAGGTAATCAAGTAGAGAAGTTATTAGTTGTCTTAGCATAGCATATGCTAAGTTCCTCCCTCATGGTAAAATACTTGCAGCTTTTTCAAAACTATTAAACATGTTAATTTTGGATTGCTTAGATCTTTTTCTGATATGGCTAATTGGAATATTGACTATCCAATGAATAAATCTTTTCAATTTGTCACATTTCTGGTAAGAGGTGAAATGCTGTAATGGCACTCACTGTGACAGTGATTAGGTATTGCAGATTAATTGGATCTAATGTTCTGCATATTCAATTTACTTGGCAATTCTAAAATAATTGTCTATTTTGTCAGATTAATATAATCTAAGTGCAGTAGGGCTTGTGTCTGCATCAATTTTCAGAGACTGACCTGATACACTTAACAATTCCTGATTCCTAGGGTTGTTTGAAAGTTTGATCTTACTGGTAACATTCATTGGTTGACGTGTGAAGAAGCACCAGTGATTTGGTTTGAACTGTTAAGGATCACTGGTTGTATTTACTGCAGGTGACTAATTCAATTTATTGGTACAGCTTGTAGAGTGCTTGAAGGAAATTGTCTCATTTCTGCTAGAAAGACATGAAATTCCCAATGTATTCTTGTTTACTCCTTCATTATTTCATGTTTAAGTTTTGGGAAAATAACAAAGTAAAACATGCCCCAGACTTGCATCTGTACTTCCACGAAGAAAATGAAGTAAATCTAATCAAAATAGAAAACAGTGATTATGAAAATTCTCAGATGGATAATCACCACCAGAATTCTTAAAGTACTGGTGCGACGGAACTTGCTCAAACTGAGTTTTCCGTAAAGCATTCTTTTAAACTTCAGACTGTTATTACAATTGGGTGTGATGCCTCTGTCACTGTGTTGTATCAAAAAAATACAGTACTATGGATAATTTCAAAATGATTGATATGACATCAACTAATTATTCTTGAACCAGTAAATAGTATAAATATTGTAACTTTGTGCTAATTCTATCTCATATAAATGCACTTACAATTTAACTGAGACGACTTGTGGTTGAGTTTGAATTGCAGACAGAAAATTGGAATAGTAAGAATCAGGTGTTTACACCTATTTCCTCACATTGGGAAAACTTTTACCAATTTCCGGATGAGTCAGTAAAGCGGATACTTTGCGGTAATTAACTGAAGGAAAGACCAGAAAATATGTCTATGCTGGTGGTGTTATTGATAGGCTTGCAGTGCTCCTGTCCCCACACTAATAAGTGTAAGGGAAGTGAATTCTGCAACAGGTCAGGAATGAGCTAGTCAAAATTGTCTGAAAACGTTCCTGAGTGTAAAAAGAGGGAAATGTAGCTGAGAGTTTTTATTGGATACAATTGATTTGAAATGCAGAAGCAACGTAAAAACTTAAGTTGCAACAACAAAATATATTTATATAGTGTCTCTTAACATAATGAAGCATTGCACGGTGCGTCACAGGAGCATTATGAAACAAAGTATTCAAGACCTATCAGATATTAGGTCAGATGGCCGAAACATCGATCAAAGAGGAATGTTTTAAGTATCTTAAAGAAGGAAAATGGAGCAGAGGAATCAAGTCATATAGGGAAAATATGCCAAAACTTGAACCAAACAATTGAAGGTATGGCTAACAATTGTGAAACAGTTACAATTGGGAATGTACAAGAGGTCACAATTAGACCAGCCACGTACTACTTAAACTAACAGTGGAAGCGCGCTTGTCAGTTACTTTGATCAGGCTGGGTTGCTAATGATGAAGAATGTTATTCAGTAATGTCCTTTGCAAAGTTCCTCCTGGTATGTGGATGTGGAGTATTTAATACACTATTATAATAAAAGTTTAAGAGCTATAATAATGCCAAATGATGCCAGAGCTATGAATAATTCATTTACTTGTATTTAGCTCATTGTTGCAGTTCACCCTGCAAGTTGTCAAACTTATGCATCTAAAGTACCATTACAGTAGAAATACAAATTATTTTACCATTTATTAAACTTAATGGCTAGTATTTCACTAAACTTTATATACCTGTTAACTTCTGGTTTTGGTGCATTTGACATTGAGATCTGATGTGGACATTTTTGGAAGAAAGATCGAACCACAACGAGAGGTTGGTGTTACTACTTCCCTCTTTGCTTACAAAGCTTATGAGTCATGAAAGGTTGCATCAGAAGCTGTGGCTCAAGTATTTCCTTTTTCCGTCCTTATACTTTCCCCTTTTAGCTGTCCAAAGTAAAATTTTTACTATTTTTATTAGTGCACAGATACTGTCCTTCTTTGATCAGAGATATCTAACAATGTGATTTATTTTTCTCATGACACTTCTGTAGTTTTTCAACTCTGAAGGGTGCAAACAGTATTTCTGAACTAATTAATTTAGAACGAGACATTTTCTGTTCATTACTGTGAATTTTCTTTTTGGCTTTACAAGAATTCTAGTTGGGTCAGTTAAGAAAAATTGAAAAACTTGTTTTCCTCTGAGCCTAGCCATTATGGGCAGTTCAAGAGATACCAGGGTTTACAAAAGAAATTAATCTGCTTCCAAACTCAACACTGGGATGCTTGAGAATGAGGGATTGAGATTGAGTAAATTGAAGACAGTAAGAAAGCTCTATTATAAAAGCAATTACAGCCGCTGTAAAGTTCAGCAGGATATGTGTGCATCAGTTGTGAGATCGTGATCTAACTTCTTCTTTGCAGTGGAGATACCAATCTTGGGTTCACTAGCTTAAGTGAAACCATGTTGTTTCACTCTGGTAGCCATCTAAAGTGCTGAACAGCATTGTGACCATACAGTAAATACAACTCATTGAAAAATTCAAAATGGCTCACCTTTTTGGGCCTTAGATACTATAATCTCAGTTTTAGTGTTAATCTTGGTTGGATTTATTTTTATAATATGCATTTTCAAAATCAACACAGCAAAGCAGTCAACTTCAGTGTTTAAAAGGATTTAAAATGAATGGCAAAGTAAGTTTGAGGGGATGAATGGCAATAAATCTCCACATTAACAGAAGAATCATTTTTGAAGTATATTAGATTTGTGTATCTATTATCTTATGTTGCTCTACCTTCCCTCGCCACTATTCCACTTAGATTTTAGCTCATATATTTAGGCCTTCAGGGCTGCATGGCTTGTTTGGTTGTAAAAGGCATTCTAGGAGATGTTTTATCATTGGCGATATCACTGCCATCACAGTTGACTGAATATGTTTATATGTATATCTGATGAAATTCCCATGACTAACAATGGCCCTGTATTCCTTGAAATTGGTCAGCAATCTTATAATGTAATTTAGTTGTATTTGCAATGCAGTGAAGCTATAATTGCTTTTTCCTTCACCAATACAACATGTTATTCCAAGGTGTTCTGCTAAGTAGATTGCTCGAGAGAAGTCTGTTACCCTAACAGTAACGGACTAATTACATATTTGGCAGTCTTTGGTAGTATAGTAACAGCAGTGTATGCTCTTTAGCTTCTCAAACTTGTTCTATTATTGTTTTCCACCCTTGCAAGAAAGTAAGATTATGGATCAAAGCAAGCTTGCAGTACAGAACAGCCATGATTTAAATGAATAATAGAACAAGTTTTGTAAATCTCCTTTCCATCCACTCATCATTCTAATGTTGACTCCATGGAACATAATACAAGAAAATAGAGGCTAAAGAGCCTTTAAGTTGCTCTGCCATGATAAGCTAATGCCTGATATTTTGACCATACTCTCTCTTTCCCACCTAATTTTCATATCCCTTTATTACTTGAGTTCAAAAATCTTTTAATCTCAGAATTTTGTCAAATTCATCATTCACTGCTAACCGCTTGGACTAAGGTAGCAGATCAAAATATTACTCTTGTTCTCCACAGCTGCTTCTAAATGTCTGTTTAGTTGTGAAGAAGGCCCTTATCATCCATGATCTTATTATAGATGAGTTCATCAATATATTTTTAACTGAAACTTGGATTGCATGTGATGACACCATAGGAAGTCTCTCTACTTCATATCTTTGACTACCCATCCAAACTGACAGTGATAATGTGACCCAGATCACCAGATCTTAACCCTAGTTTGATTTCTTTACTCCTCCAGAAATTTTTGCTTGATGCATATTACCTAATTTCACACTTTTCACATCTCTTAATGTTGTTCTCTCATGACTTACTCCTAAGTTTCTCACTTGGATATCATAAATAATTCAGTCTCTGCAGGAAGTGACTTCTCATTCTGCAATTTCAAACCCCATCTCAAAACTCACTTCGCGCTCTTCAGAGGTCACTGCCCTTTGCCCTCCATATAAGCTCCATACCATATTCGCAACCATCCCCTCAACTTTTCACTGGTACTGCCCCACCACTTCAAACACAGATAAGGCAGTTTTTAATCAATTCATTGTACTTGTCATCAGTCACATTGCCAATTGTCTTTAGTCTTTATGCTTCTCCATTCACTAAAATGAGCAGATCAGGAGCTGAATTAATCACACCTGCACATCAGTCTTCTCTCAGCCCCAGTAAAATTCTTATTCCCTTGAACTCTGGGTTGTTTACTCAGCCTGCTGTGCCCTTTTCTGCTTCTTGAGTTCAACAAATTTTTTTTTAGATTAGAGCAACACAGCACAGGAAACAGGCCCTTTGGCCCAACGAGCCCACGCCGCCGTCATAACTATATAGTAACAATTCCATTATCCTATTCTAATTTTAGGTTATTCCTAATATGGAAGAGTCTCAATGTAGGGACAATTTGTTTCCCAATCAGCCTAAGAGCGAATTTTTTGGGATGTGGGAGTCTGAATATGAGAAAATTCTCATCCTTGTATTCAGATTCTTCCATCATCTTTCCTCGATGATCTTCTGGGTTGTCCAGCTGCCCCTCCTGCCTTATCATAATTTCAGCCATTTGGACTTTAAATTGTGGAATGTCTGTTCTCAACCTTTAAGCCTTTCTACCTCATTCATGATGCTCATTAAAACACATCCCTGGCCATCTTTTGGTCACCTGGCCTAATGTTGATTTTTGTAGTCTTGCACCACTGTACCGTAAGTACAACAGGTTTATTCAGTAGCACAAGCTTTTGGAGCAGTGACCCTTCATCAGGTGAGTCCTACTCCAGTCCAACACTGGCATCTCCACATCATGTACACCATTGTAAACCTTTTGGAAGTTCTGCTGTGTCAAATTCATGTTTTTCTTTGTCCTTGCCAAACAAACATCATGGCGTTTTCAATTGCCCCAGCATCCAGAGATTAGCAAAATTTTTTACATGGGGAAGATCTGCTTTCTGATTTCACTCTTAAACAGCTTGGCTCTAATTTAGATATTGTATCTGCATGTTTTGAGTTCCCCCCAGCTCAAATTGCAGCAAATAATTCTGGGCCACCTACTAATATGGGTTTTGTGTCATCTTGCTTGACAGAGAATTAAGATTTGGTTTCTAAGTACATCTGCAGTCGGAAGCAGATGAAAGTTCGTTGGCTTTAGTTTATTGTTGTGGATTACTTTGATGTTGAATATGTGGCACAGTCCCTAAGGGCAGTGATGAGTTTCACAGATTAGATCCAAATACAAATTAGAACAAAGTCAAGTTAGCATGATTGTAGACTAATCAACTGGTTATATTGAGTTGTTTCCTTTTCCTTCAGGTAGTTAGAACAAAGGAGTGAATAATAACGGTAGTTGAGCAGTGTTTTGATAGAACTGCTGCTTTATTAAATGGAACTTTTTTTGTATGTTGGCACTTTATTTCCTGTTAGTAGGAACAATTTACAAGGATGTTGCCTGGATTGGGAGGCATGCCTTATGAAGACAGGTTGAGGGACCTGGGACTGTTCTCCCTGGAGAGACGAAGGTTGAGAGGCGACCTGATAGAGGTTTACAAGATGTTGAGAGGAATAGATAGGGTGGACTCTCAGAGACTATTTCCCAGGGCTGAAATGGTCGCGACGAGAGGGCACAGATTTAAGGTGCAGGGAAGCAAGTACAGAGGGGATGCTAGGGGAAAGTTTTTCACTCAGAGGGTGGTGAGTGAATGGAATCGGCTGCCGTCGGTGGTGGTCGAGGCGAACTCGCTGGGGTCTTTTAAAAGACTTCTGGATGAGTATATGGGATCCATGGGATTGGGGGTTATAGATAAGTCTATGGCTGGGTAGGTTTTGATGTGTTCGGCACAACTTGTGGGCCGAAGGGCCTGTTTGTGCTGTAGTGTTCTCTGTTCTAATCGTCTGAATGGAACTAAATCCCTTATCCCCCACGTACGAGGAGGCTGTGAGGCAGGACTGGGGTCCATATAATCGGGTGGAAAAGTACAAGATGGAGAACCTGATAACTTTCCTTGCTCTTCTCCATTCTCCCCACGATCCCAATAATGATGAAGTCGTGGAAAGTAAAGGTCAGACTTCCCTTGTCGAGAACATTTGAGTGCTTTTATTTGGCCATTTAAGCACCACTTTTAAAGACCATATCAGATAGCCACTGCTAGGGGGCCATATGCCCACATGGGGATGCTAACTAATATGTTCTAGTGCTCTTCTTGTAGGCTTGGGGTAGGGTCTCTTTCAAGATCTCCAACATTGCTTTTAGTCTGGGGCCTGCTTCAATTCCAGCTATGACCACTGCTGTTGGGACTGCAGCATTAGCAGACATCTGTTGGCAGCCCTTGAAGGCAGAGTCTTCAGCTTTAAAGGCCTCAGAGTTTGGATGTCAGCAAACTGCCTGTCAGGCATTTAACTCTGTTGGGACTCCAAAATTACCATAGTAAGTTGATGCAGGTTTTCTAGTCAGTGGATGGGGCCTCTGCTGCAAACACAGACCAGTAAATCTACAAGTGGGTATTTGGCCTTCCATGTGCTTCCTACCTCAAAATGTAATATTATTAAATAGACAAAGTTATATTTGAATTTTTATTTTAACTTGTTTGTGTTCCTTCATTTCAGTTCTGCTTTTGGTTTCTTGTTTCTATTTCACCATTTGTTGTTTGTTTCAGAGAATTTACAGCTTTAAAATGCAGACGTATTGCATTTGGAGAAGCAAATTGAAGAAGTTAAACATAGATGAGGGTTTTTAATGGAACAAGAAGGAAAAACTAATTCCACTGGGGTATGTCCAGTAACCTCCCCACATGGTATGCAACCCCCTACCAGTGGTCGTAGTCTAAGATGTGTGTGATGATCTACGATGCAATGCCTGAAAGATTATCAGAAGTTCTTTGAAAAAGCTGTGTAGACATGAAGGGTGACTGGCCTGCTTCTGTGTTTTGATTCCAAATTTTGAGATCTGTTGTAATTTTAGTAAAATATTTTAAGGCCCTTGCAGTTGACTTGATCCAATGGTAGAAATTGCCAAAAATACTTTCCAAATAATTAATGTACACTGTGGCTCCAACTCTCAATGCTTGGAATTATTTGCTGCAGCAGCCAAGAAGCACAGTGTTATTGTTATATTTAGTAATATGTCCTGTTCAGTTTTGAAAGAAAAATTGAAAATGGATGAAGTCTCACTTCACTGAAACTCGCACCCTATTTTTATTGTGCTTTTACAGAAATTAGTCACTTCATGTCTTGAGGATACGTGCTAAATTGATGAGACCATAGTGGCTCTATAAATGGTTGTTTCTGCTCAAGAATCTGACGCTGAGTTGTGTGCTCACTTTTGGTAGAAATGTTGCATTGGCATAATACAAACCTTTTAATGTAAATTATCCTCTATTCTTTACCATGTAGTGCGCTTCGGATCCAGTTACTTGATGTATATAAATTGCAAGGAAATTACAGTCAGTGTTTTGAGAGAGAGACCCTGTACATTAATTCTTGTCATAAATTATTTTTGGAAGTCGAGATGAGAGGTTTGGAAATAATATAGATTCAGTTGTTGGAAGCTCAAAAGGATTTATATTAGGCATCTTGGCTACTTCTGAAAGCTGCTTGTGTTCTCACGTTAAATTAAGAAAACCATTTTTCTCACATAGATGCAGGAATGAGTCATGATATTTTAAAGGTAACTTATTGTAATTTTGAAAATAAATTATTCTGCAGTTGAGTATCAAATTTCTAAGACTTGAAAAGTGTTGCATTTTAAATGAACTTGAAAGCTTTAATGGAAGTTTGAATTTTCAAGAAAATCTTTATTAACATGAATATTTATCAACTGAACTTTAAAAATTTAAATTGATGTCAGGAGTTTCAAAGAGCTATTACATTAGATTAAAAACTACTATTGTTTCCTTTTAAAAATAAGTAGCAAAATTGAGTGGTATCATTCTAATAGTGAATCAGTGGTCTGATTGCATGGGATAATTCTAAATTTAAATTGAATACTGATAAATGATTCAATGTAGAGAGCTAGTAACAAATTAGCACATTTTATCTGCACGTCTAAGAATGGAATTCAATTTCATACCCTACTGGTTAGTCCAATACTTTAACTCATTCTACTGATTCCACTGCATTGACAGTCAAAGCAGACATTGGACACTTAATGGAAAGGTTAGATACTTTTGGGTTGGAAAGGCAAAATACTATGGAATGCTGTAAATCTGAAATGAAAATGAAAAATGCTGGAAAAACTCCAAGTCTTGTAACATCTGTGGAGAAAAAAACTGTTGTGTCTAATATAACTCCATCAGAGCTCAGTTGAAGAAGGCACATTAGACTTGAAATGCTAACTCTGTTTCTCTGTCCACAGATGCTAGATATTTTTGGGTGCTGTCAACAGCAGAAAATTGCCTAATGATAACACTGAATCAGTGCTAGCATAGTAGTTAACACTGCTGCTTCACAGCATCAGGGACCCAGATTCAATTCCCGGCTTCGGTCATTATCCTTGTGGAGTTTGCACATTCTCCCTGTGTCTGCGTGTTTCCTCCAGATGCTCCAGTTTCCCCCCACATTCTGAAACGTGTTGATAAGCTGCATTGACCTGAACAGGTGCCGAACTATGGCAACCAGGGGAATTTCACAGTAACTTCATTGTGATGTTAATGTAAGCCTTAGTTGTGACTAATAAATAAACTTTAATTTTCCACAATTCTGCCTCTGATCTCCCATTTTCCAGCTCTGTGCTCTTTAGAATTCATTGTTTAATGAACAGGAAGATGTGTGGCCTGTAAATTAATTGAGAGATTTTACAATAATTTTAATGTTTTTACTATTCTGACAGCAAGTGATTTTTGTTACATAAAGAAATAATGCGGTTCTGTAAGTTTGCAGTCATCGACAATGCAGCTTAAGTATCGTGGGCAATGTCCACTTACAAATAATTGCTCTCAGATCTCATTAAAAATCTAATTATTGGTGCAAATTGTTATCTTTGTTCTCAGATCTAATGTGCAATATGATCTTTAAGCCATACCTACAGTAATTACTGCAGTAATTTAATCCCTAGTGAAATGATGCTATTTGATAGTGATTATGCCCTATTGGAAGTAATGGAGGACCTAAGAGAAAGGAATGATGTGATGTACAAAAATTCTTATGATGTGATATACAATGTCTGTTGATTTTTGAAATCCCCACCAAGTAGAACATTCAGAAGTTTCTGCAAAAGCTATTTCATATTGTTCTACCAGATAAGCAGTAATGATCTACTAGAGACAATTAAAAATCTGCTCATGGAGAAAACAACTCCCTTGACTGCAAGGGCAGGTAAAAACTTGTTGGAAAATAATTGTTGCAGCTCATCTAAAGGAGGAGGGTACTGCAGTTGTCATTTTAAAGCCCTTTAACCCTTTGAGTGTTGAATGCTACAATCCTTTCAAAATTTTCACACCCTTCATTTTATCTCTAAAACAGATGATTTTGCAGTGATTTTACTGAAATAAAGCTAAGTATGATCACAACTGAAATAATCATAAAGTAACTTTGGAGGGAGAGGTGGTTTTCAATCTGTTGCTGAATCATCTGCATTGCTAAGTTGAGATTGGGTTTGGCCATAGGAAATCCTGACTCCTAATTGTCAATGGAATAGAGCCATGCTAAAAGATCAAATATTATTTTATCTTTTTTGTGAGAGAAAATTCTGGAAGTAAAGGCAGACCTGGAGGTCATCCTGTTGCATTGGGCAGTTGATTTGATGGGAGAGACTTGAGATTGAGTTGCCTCCATTCCAAAATGCAAGTGAAGAAAGGAATATTCAGGAACACAGAAGAAAGCATCAATTTTGTACACTAAGTTTAGAATTGGAATTTCCGTGTTCTCTAAATTACTCAGAACGAATGATCTTTTGTGAAGTTGTGGTTTGCTGATTTGTATATTTAAAACTGAATCTTGTTCCTTATTTTCATCATGCTAATCTTGAAACTCGCGTTATTTATCTTTGCATGTAACTTGCATCCCGTTTGTAGGACTGTCATAACCTGTGACTGACCAATTTGGAATTGAACTACCATGACCCAGATAGGAAAAAACACAATCAAAGCTTCCTGCCTTCTCCTCTCCTACAATCATTATCCTTTTTGTTCACAGAATCCCTTTACTCTTCAATAGAACACACCTTTCTCAGAATTATTCAATTTCTGTGACATTATCTTCCTGTCAGGCATATTTCTTATTGCTTAACACTTTCTGTGTAGCAGGGAGCCAAATTTTGCGTGTGTGTGGGTGTGCAGGATAATTCTGGGGAAAGGCTTTGAGGTTATTTGCATCTGTTAATCCATAAGCCTTGGATCTCTTTGCATCTCTAATTTTATGTGCTCCATTGTTTGCAGACATGTTTTCAGCTGCATAGGCCAGTGATGGGCAACCGTCCTCAGTGACCACAAGATTAAAATCAAACATGTTTATTAAACATGATCCCATGAATAAGATTAAATGCATTTAATTCATGCTGACTATTTCAAAGTTATAGAAAATGCTTAATCATTTGTATATTAATAGAACTATCACTGACTTCAAATGGTAAAAACAAATTAAATATTTATACTTTGGACACAGCACAGTTCTTGCAGTCAATATTATCAGCAGTCAGTATGCACCCCACTTGTACTTTTCGTATTTGTCACTTCAGTCATACTGGTATGAAAAAAAACTGCGTGGAAAGAAATCAGCAGAATGTGGCAACCCTGTGCAGGAGCAGTAATAAAAATTTTTTTGGGCTACACTGAAGCCCCAGGTTGACCACCATTATTCTAGGTCCTAAGCTCTGGAAATCACTCCCAAACTCCAACTGCTTCCCTCCTCCTTTAAGATGCTCTTACTTACTTTAGTCAAGACTTGGTTATCAGTACTGAATTATCCTACACTTGCTTTGTGTCAACAATTTTCTTGGAGCCAACTTTCTGAGCATAAAACATTGTGCATGCTCAGTACCTGATCTTGTACAGTTCTACATAATAGATGTGATGTATAAAGTCCCTTATAATTGTGTTTTAGTTTGCTATGATAATTTGGGCAGCCTTTATAAAAATGAGCCAAATACAGAATACATATCTTCCTTGAGGCAGGTTTTATTATGTACAAGGACCTCAATGAGTTCTTGTCAGCTGTGATAGTAACAACTGTAGTTTACTTCCCAGCAGATGATTTTGCACCGAATGACTTTTTTTGATAAAGTTCCTGTAGCTGGTTTTTGTGGCATGCACGCTAAGTTGTTTGTGTTAACCAAGCCACATGCAGAAAAAATTGTTGCAAATGTTGATTCGCTGTGTGTCACGTAATAATTCTGAATGTGACATGACTAACCAGATGAATAGTTTTCATTAACTGTCATGCAGAAAGATGAATATGGAGAATTATATATTATTGTATATCTGTCTTCATTTGGACGATCTTAGCAAATGAACTAGTGGTGTCCTTGTTAACTGGCAGTTTTGGTAGAGAGTATGTTGCAGTTTAAATGTGACTACTCGTGCAATATGTGAAGGGTGATGAAACTGCTGCTCAGAGTTCTAGCTAAATGTGAGTTGATCTGTTAGGATTTCACTACAGATGGATGACTAGGCATGTTCATTTTTGTGGTTTCTGTAATGTGCAGAAGAACTGCTTGAGTGCCTTTTATAGCTGATGTGAAACTGTGACTCAGCAACAGGATTTGCGTTTTGCATGCTTCACCCTTCAGTTGTGCCACTTGAAGCACACACTGGTAAAGGTCTGAATTACAATTGTCTCTGGTGATAATTTGTGTTAATAATTCGATACAAAGATTATATTATGTCTTAGTAGCTGTTCTAAAATTACATTTTATTACAAAACATCTACAGCATAGAAATTGATGATTTGGTCCAGTCAATTCAACTTCCTCCCACCCTTCGTTTAACTGTATTAAGATATTCTTCTTTTCCTTTCCCCTTCAGGTTCATTCAGCATTTCCTTAAACGTATCAATGTTTGTTAACTCGGTTACTTTTGATAGCAAATGCTACATTTTATCCACTCTGGGTAAAGAAGAAACACTTCAATTCCTTGTTTGAATTACTAGTACTTTATGTTTATGGTCCTTAGTTCTGATCTCCTAGAAGATATCCCAGCTCATGTGCTAAGCAAACCCCAGCAGATGTACTGGGGATGCCCAAGAAATTCAAAATTCCAATGGGAGATTACCCTGCGCTGGGAACCATCCCATCTTATACTCTGATTTAAATTTGAAACTTTGGATGGTTTCAATTGTCATACCAGAATAGTTATACAGGAGAAGTTAGAATTACAACTACTTCCCTGCCTGCAACTACCCCTCATTGCCTGACTACCATCCTGATCCCTCTGCTAATCCCTCTAACCCCTATCCTCTTGATCTTTCCCAATCTGCCCTCCCCTCTCCCCACCCCCTCTGCTGACTCTATATTCTTTCTGATGTACAGAGACAAACATTGCTGATGTAGAGACCTATAATGCACTCAAACTGGTAATGTTTAATATGCATATTTATTATGTAACTTCTGTTTTTTTTTCTTTTCTCTCCAGAAATGAATCCTAACAATTTTTTATCATGTATTAAACTGCATCTCTATTTTTATGATTTGTGTACTGCCAGACTCCTCTATTCTTCTGACCATTTAGACTGAATATTTCCATTTTCCTACTGAAGTTTTTGGTTTTCTCAATTTCTTATATATATCACATTCAGATATATTTAAATTTATACAGTACTTTTTATCACTTGATTTCCATGGAGAGTGTGTGTGCTCACTTCTTACTAAAATGTACTACCTCTCATTTATCTATGTGGATGCTCACTGGCCAAGTACAGGCCCAAGCTTAATGTGAAGAAACTTTGCATAGTACTATTGTTATTATTTAAAAAGGCAGACTTGCATTTATATAGCACCTTTCATGACAGAACATGGCAACGTGCTTTGCGGCCAATGAAGTACGATTGAAGCATAAGTCAGTGTTGTAACATAGAAAATATGGCAGCTGGCTTTGAAGCAAGCTCCTCAAAATGCCAATGTGCTAATGTCCAGTTAATCTGTCTTTGCAATGTTGATTGAGGGACAATTAATAGCCAGGTGATTGGGAATAACTCCACTTTTTTTTTGAAATAGTGCAAAATGACCTTTTGTGTCTACCTCAGAGCTGCTCAGGCCTCAATTTAACATCTCATTTGAAAGGGACAATGTAGCATTCTCTCAGCGTGACATGGTGTGTTAACTTGATTTTTGTACTTAAGTACTGATTCTAATGTTTGGATACTATGTTCTGATCTACCTATATATAAGAAAAAATGAAAGCTGAAATCAGAAAATCTGAGAGAGAAGCAGTTCATTTGACATTCAGAATGAAAATTTAACATGTTGCTTTTAGTTTTATGTTTGACAGCTCATTTGAAGCAGCAAACTTAAAAGATTTGTAACTAAAAACGGCCAATTTTATTCTTGGAGTCAAAAACCCAATCTGACAGCAGCAGTAGAAAGAAACATGATTGCCTCCACTGCTGGAGGTGGATGTAACTAATGTTTTTGTCTGTTAGTATATTTCAAAAGCTAAGGATGGATTTCAACATAACTTGGTCTAGTGATAGGGTACAGTCCAAGGATTAAGTGATTAGTTTTTGGCAAAAATGTGGATCTAAATCCTGATCGTAGAATAGTTTTAAACATTTAACTCTGGGAGATAGAGTGAAATTTTTTTTAAAGAATATTGTGAGTTGTGCCCTTGAGAATGTTGTTTGTTTTAGAATTTTGTGAAGTTTGTCATGGCTGTCAAAATGTGAGCAGAATTTTCAGAGCAGATTAGTTGATGTGGAATATTTTTTGTTTCATTTTTTCGCATTGTAGTTGTATAGCATTAAGTAGACAAGGATGGGCCTCGAGGAAAAACTGTAAATAGTATAGTACCTCGTAGCTGGGGTGCTGTGCTCTCATTGCAGTAAGTCTTTGTTCTTGATGTTAATCAAAGCTTCAAAATTCAGAGGGCATTTTGTCACTGCCCTGTTGGTGTTTATTTAAATTCTTGATGCTTCCATTTTGTTATCTGATTTGGTGCAGTTGTGTCCTTGTATAAGGATTTATGGCCAGAATTAGACTGGATAATTATATTTTTTTACTCTCAATTATCTGGATATGAGATGAAAATTGCAGTGAATATAGCACCCCCTGAACAAACTTCATCAAACAGTAAAGTAAAACTTTGCTGATGACATAGAACTTGTAATATTGCTGGAACTTTTAATAATGGCTTCTTGCTTAAAACTGAATATAGGTTAATATCTGAGCCAGTCCCTTTTTGAATATACTCGTCAAGCTCTGAGAAGCTCCAATGACATTACACATATCGAATTTAAAAAAATTATTCATAACTTCTTTGCAGATCTCTGCATTATAACTGACTTCAAGGTGACTGGTGTGTACACCAAGCAATTTTACAACATGAAATAGGATCCTCACAATTTAGACTAGCTTTAACATTTAACTTGTTTCATGCCATTACACAACAATACTTCGTTAATAAAATATCTTTGCAACAGAAGGTCAATATTGTGTTCACAGATATCATAGGTAGACATTTTTACTTGTAGCCAGATCAAAACTAGGGACCATAAATGTGAGATAGCTACTAATAAATTATGTAATGAATTCAAGAGAAACATCTTTATTCAAAGAGGGGTGTAAATGTGATACTTGTCACCTCAACTCCTCCTTGTGGTAGCCAGATTAGATGCATTTGAGGAGTAGCTGGATAAGCATGAGAAAAGACTGGGTTATGTTGATTGGTTTCAATTAAGTAAAGTGCAAGGAGGTTCGTGTGGAGCATAATCAAGGCATTGATTAGTTGGCCCAAATGTCCTGTTCGCTATTATATGTTCTATATAATCATGTAGTCAAGTTTGAATAATTGAAAGGGAGAAGTAACATCCATCTTGTATTTCCAATAACTTGCCTCCATCCAACTAATTGTGTAGTGACATTAATTATGTTGGCATTGACAGGCAATGTCATGATGTCCAAAACAGAATCATTCTATTCTCTTACTAAAGATTTTGGTCTTCACACTTCAATTTCTCAGGTGGTCTTTGTGTCACATGCAGATACAAAATGTTTAAATTTGTACAATGTTTTACATTCTGACATCGCTCACTACTTTAGCCCATGAATTCTATTTGATGAATAGTAAATACTTTGTGGGTGATAATGCCACAAATTTGCCATGGGGGATAAATGACCAGTAAGTGTTTTCTTTTACCTGATATTGTTGAGGGAGAAATGTTGGTTCTTGCACCGAGAGAAATTGTCCTTCTCGGATAATGCTATGAATTATTTTCTTAAACTCCCATGTATAAGATTGCACCACCACATTTCATACATCTGCTATACTGCACTAGAATATCAATCCAAATTATAAATTGGAGCCCTGACTAGGACATATGCAACACAGCTGAGCTAAAAGTGTTCTCTAATTTTTGCAGTTTCCCTAAAGTGGAGAAAATGGTGGTGGTAAGAAAGATGTACAATTGGAAATCAATTCAGATCTTAACTTTTCAAGGTGCACTACACAGCACTAGCTGTGATCACCGGGAACCCCAGCACATTGCTGATTCCAGCCCATTCACTTAAAATGGTTTATCACTAAAAGTTAGGCCAGAGACTTTTTGGCTTTTTTCAGAACGACTCAATTTTGCTTGGCCAAATTAATTCTCAGCTTCTTCCTATTGTAATAATCCAACCCAATGATAGAACCAGCAAATACAAATGTAATTTCATTGTTAGTTATGTTATAGGTCTGTTGTTAGCTGGCTTATTTTCTTCACTTGTTTAGTCCATGTAGTAAGCTTGAGCTTAAGCCACCTTGAAGATAAAACAGTTTTTTACAATTGCTGAAAAAAGACGCTGAACTTTTTCATGTTTTACTGATCAGGACATTCACAAGAACACCAACTGTAAAGGAAACAACAATTTGTACTTCATGAGAAGAGAATGCTAATTGGTTGGCAAATTGATTCTGGTAGAGGCCCAGAAGATTGCAACATTTAATTGATGGTTGACAGTTGACTGCCAAGCTTTTTAAAAATTCAAACTAGGTAATTTTTTTTCTGATTTTGATACTTAGCTATTCTTTACTTGCTTGAGAGTCAAATTATGTTGTTATCTCAAATGTAGTCATTTTTGTACCACCCACAACTGAATCTTTGGAACTCTTTCCCAAAAGGAAGTGGAGGCAGAATCTTTGAATATTTATAAAGTAGGGATTGATAAACTTTTGATAAACAAGAGTGGAAGATTAGGGAGAGGTCGGTGGAAATGTGGAGGTTATGATCAGATCAGTCATTATCTTATTAAATGGAGTCCAGGTTCTAGCTTAGTGAGCTACTCATGCTCCTAATTCATATATAATCTGTATGCTCTCCATGACAATACCTCTACATTCAGTGTCAACTTGCCAACAATGTCATCTTATGAAGAATAATTTGTTTCTTTTAGATGTGGTATTCTTGTGAATGTCCTGATGAATGCAAAAAGCTTCTCGGTGTCTCTTTTCTCGGTGATCCTCAGATTCTAAACAGCAACTATTTTACCTGTTGTTTTTAAATGGTACTTTCTTGGTTACTGTGCACTTTTTCAACTTTTCCAGATTCCCAACGCTCCCACCTGACCTCATTCACCATGAAGTTAATGGACAAATTTCATTCGCCGAAAATAAAACGAACCCCATCAAAAAAGGGAAAACCAGTGGAAATAACTATTAAAACTAGCACAGAAAAACCTCCAAACAAGGTTAGTTTCTTTATGCTATCCATTGTGAAAAGAAAATATGTCAAAAATTTTGTTTACTTTATAACTTTTGACTTCCTCGTAGTTATAAGACATAAAAATGAAAAGCGAAAAAATACTTTAATTTCTCTTCCTGTTGTCACAATTCAGAATCATTAAATTGTATGTTTTGCATAAATAATTGTCGTACGAGTCTTCTTCTGTTGTCCCATGTTTATTGGTCTTGTTACTAGTTACCCATTTTTTAATTCAAATTTTGCCATTGCTGCCATTTTATTTACTCAGCAGCAAGGCATTTCCTGTTACTGATGCATTTGACTAATTCATTCAATGCCTTCAATAGAGTCATGTTTCATTATGCAAGAGGACTTGATTATCACAGCAGAACTGACATGCAGTGAATTCCAGATAAAACTGTTAAGCACAAAGTGAAGTTAGCTACTTGGCCTAAGGATAGGGAATGAGGATCTAATATCATTGTATTAATCAGTCTGTTTTGAAAATTTTGCTATTAACTTGATGAGCACAGAAACATGATCAAAAATGTTTTCCAATGCTCAAAGGTGGAGCTGAGCAGAAAGTATATATTTTCAATATGATGTCACCCTCCAAACAATTATCACACCAAAAAAATTAATTGTTGCTTGAACATGACCTGTCATGGAGTTCAACCAGAAAAGATCTACTTTGCTTACGCATCAGTGAGTGTGTTAGTAAGCCACTAATTATTTTCTATCGGCAGTCATTCTCGATGCCAGTCCTGATATTTCCCTATTTAAGTGTTCAATAATGACCAGACCTTGAGATTTCCATCAATTATTATACACACTGACACAATGGCAAATTTTTCACTTTGAAGTAATATATGATGAACAGCACTTCTTGTTGCAAGTTGTGCAGTGTTTGTATTAATGTGTTAAAGAAAAGAAACTGCAGATGAAAAAGCAAGTTCTTTCTAGTCAATTTGTGGAGCTAGACAACAAACTAAGAAGCAGAGCCTCAAAGGTAATTTCTGGTACAGCTCAAAAAAGAGGAATGATATATGACTCAAAGACGACGGGTTTGAGAAAAGTGGGTTCCAGTTCATGGCATTATGCCTGGGGGAAAGTGGGGATCTGTACCATTGGTCTACACCTGAACCTGCTTGGGCTAATATTCTAATGAACTTCCCTTCAGGGGAAAGAGGGTGTGGTTTAAATTGCACAGTGAGATCAAGGGGTCAAAATTGGGATGATGCAGTAAACCACAAAAAAAGAGACAAGGTAGGAGAGCAGGATACCAACATGGGAAATGATAAACAGACAGTGACAGGAAGGGACAAAGTACAAATTTAAGAGTAAATCAGCAGCTAAGGTAAGACACTACAAAAATATTAAAAGGACAAAACTAAAGACTCTGAATTTAAATGCATTTTGTATTTAAAACAAAACAGGTGAACTGAATGTCAGTAGAAATTAATAAGTATGATTTGATAAACATTAGAGATATGGTTACAGGGTGACACAGATTTGAATGTTGAGAATATGTGACATTTAGGAAGGACAAAGTTAGGAAAATGGTAAGTGAAGACACCCTAGGTAGTAGTATCATAATATGACTGAATTTTACATTCAGCTTGAGGGGGAAAAGTGTGCATTCCAAGACTAATCTTAAATAAGGGCAAGTATGAGGGCATGAAAGCAAAGATACTTAAATGAATTGGCAAATGTGCTTAAGGGATAGACCAATAGAGATTCAGTAGCAGACTATAAAAAGTTAAAAATGGTATAAAACTTGAAGAAAAGCATATAATTGAGCAAAGATAAATGGCAGGTCAGAAGATTGGAAAAATGTAAAGGACAATGAAGAATAATCAGAAGCTTAGTAAGGAGGGAATAAAGACGGAAAAATTACACTGAGACACTACTTGTTAGTAGTATAAAACACAGATAGTAAGAGTTTCTATATTTAAAGAAGGAAAAAGTTAGTGAGCAAGTTGGGTCGAGAACTGGCTCGGGAGGAGGAGACAGAGGGTAGTAGTGGAAGGCTCTTTTTCCGACTGGAGGCCTGTCACTAGTGGAGTGCCACAAGGCTCAGTACTAGGTCCTCTTCTATTTGTGGTCTACATAAACGACTTGGAAGTAGGGGTAGGTGGTGAGATCAGCAAATTTGCTGATGACACCAAGATGCTTGGATTGGTGGGTACAGAAGAGCAGTGTCAGGCAATACAACAGGACATAGACAGGTTGGTAGACTGGGCAGATAGATGGCAAATGGAATTTAATCCGGATAAATGCGAGGTGATGCATTTTGGCCGGAAAAATGTAGAAGAGAGTTATAGGATAAAAGGTAAAACTATACGGAGCATAGAGACGCAGAGAGACTTGGGGGTGCAGGTTCACAAGTCTCTGAAGGTGTCCTCACAGGTGGAGAAGGTGATAAAGAAGGCGTATAGTATGTTAGCTTTCATAGAAAAGGGTATAGAATACAAGAGTAGGAGTTTGATGTTGCAGTTGTATAGAACTTTGGTTAGGCCTCACTTGGAATACTGCACCCAGTTCTGGTCGCCGTACTATCGGAAGGATGTGGAGTCCTTGGAGAGAGTGCAGAGGAGGTTTACCAGGATGCTGCCTGGTATGGAAGGACTGTCTTATGAGGAACGATTAGATAGACTGGGGTTGTTTTCCCTTGAAAGACGTCGGCTTAGAGGGGATCTCATAGAGGTGTATAAGATTATAAGGGGTATAGATAGAGTAAATGGAGGTAAACTTTTTCCACCTTTAGAAATGGATAGGACGAGGGGTCATGGCCATAGGGTGAGGGGGGCTATGTATAGGACGAATATTAGAGGGCAGTTTTTCACACAAAGGGTAGTGGGGGTGTGGAATGCACTGCCGAGTAAGGTGGTGGGAGCAGGCACGCTGGGGCTGTTTAAGGGTCTCTTGGACAGCCACATGAGCGGTATGCAGATAGAGGGATATATTAGGACTGTTTAACTACGGCTTTTTTCACAGGTAATTCGGTCCATACTTGACCAACATTGAGCATGCATTCGGCAGGTGGTGCGGGTACAGCTCTTGGATGTTGATTCATGGGTTGCCTGGTACCTCATGTCGTAAATGAGTGCTTTATGTGGACCATCTGAAGGGCACCATGACAGCTCAGAGACTATCGATGTGGCTGTGCAGACACTTGGAATTGGGCCGGTGTCTGCGGGAGTTTGCGCGTTCTCCCCGTGGTTGCGTGGGTTTTCTCCGGGCACTCCGGTTTCCTCCCACAACCCAAAAATTCGCTCTTAGGCTGATTGGGAAACAAATTGTCCCTATGGTGAGAATTTTCCATATTAGGAATAATATATATATTATTATATAGGAATATTAAAATAGGATAATGGATTTGCTACTATATAGTATGACGGCAGCACGGGCTCGTTGGGCCGAAGGGCCTGTTTCCCGTGCTGTGTTGCTAAAAAAAAAAAAAATAGGCCTATAGTGCACCTGAGGAGTTGATGATGGAAAGTGGAGGTATGGCGGATGAATGAAACAAGATATTTTTCATCAGTCTTCATTGTAGAGGACACATAACATACAGAAATAGTTGTAAATCAGGAAATGGAAGGGCAGGAGGAACTGGTATTGAGCAAATTACTGGGGCTGAAAGTAGTCAAGTCCTGCGTCCCAATGGACTTCACTCTGAGGTCAAGAAAGAAATAGCTAGTGAGATAGTTATTGATTTCCTAGATTCAGGAAGGTTCCGTTAGATTGGAAAAAAACAAATGTAACCCCTATATTCAAAAGGGGAGAGAGACAGCAGGAAACCGAAGGCCAGTTAGCCTAACATCTGTCATCGAGCAAATGCTAGAAACCTTTACTAAAGATGTTCGAGCAGGGAACTTAGAAAAATTCAAAGTAATCAGGCAGAGATAACATGGTTTTGTGAAAGGGAAATCATGCTTTACCAATTTATTTAAGCTCTTTAAAGGATTCACATTTTGTGGATAAAGCACTGCATTTAGATTTCTGGAAGGCATTTTATAAAGTGCCATATTCAAAGGTGATTGCAGAAACAAAAGCCCATGGCATTGGAGGTAACACATTGATGTGGATTGAAAATTGGCCAGCTAACTTGAAACAGGAGTTGGCATATATAGGCCCTTTTTTGTTGGCAACATGTGATTGGTGGTGTGCCAAGGTAGATGATTCTGCTTTTGGGAGAGTTTAGAACCGGAGAACACAGAGTAAAGGATTGCCCATTTAAAACAGAGATGAAGTGGAATTTTTTCTCCTGTTTGGAAGCGAATCTGTGGAACCCTTTACTGCAGAGGGCTGTAGAAGATGGATGGTCAAGTATGTTCAGGTGAAAATGCACAGATTTTTAATGTAAGGGAATCCAGGAGAAAAGTGGAAAAGTAGAGTTGAGGATTATCAGATCAGCCATGATGTCATTGAGTGGAAGAGCAGTCAGTGAACTAAGTGGCCTAGTTCTGCTTCAGTGTCTTATGGTCTAAGCTTTACAGGATTTCTGCCTGCAGTTGGCACATCACTGGTTTCAGCAATGGTTGGACAAACACTAGTTTTAACACAGTTCAGCCTTTATTGCACCACTGATCTGTTACAGCCTTATTGACATGTGATATTGGAACTGCTCCAAAAATCTGTTTGCAATGCTAAATACTACTTTCTGCTAGACTGCTAAAAATAGTTGCACAACATCTAAGGTAGTCATGTACTTTTCCTGTTTTTAATGTTTGACTCATTGTTCTGTGTCCCTTTATGGTACTATCTACAGTACTTTTCTGACATTTAGACCTTTTTTAGAAAGACATTCTTGACCAGCTACTCCTAATCTTCATTAGTGAGTGCCATTAGAAGTTTCAGTTCTGTCTTAAATGATTACACTTAGTTCTAGGTAGTGTACAAATTAAATCCATTGAAACAGAGTTTCCTCAAACTTTTTAAGCCATGGAACCTCTAATGATCTCCCAAGTACATCAAGGAACCCCAAGCATTCTCCTAATATTGACACCCTTTTTGCTGCAAAATAAGAACGAATACAGAAATCAAATATAAACAAGGGGAATGAGCCAGGGCAGGTGGTTGACGTTGTAGTAGGAGAGCATGTGTCTAATAGCGACCACAACTCTGTCTGCTTTAGGGTATTAATGGAAAAAGATGAATCCTGCCCTAAGGGGAGGGTGTTAAACTGGGGGAGGGCTAGATATAGCAAGATTAGGCAGGATCTTAAGGAAACCGACTGGGATAAGCTGTTCGAGGGTAGGTCGACACTGCACATGTGGGAATCTTTCAAGGGAAAACTAAAATTTTTGCAGGATAGACACGTGCCGGTAAGGAGAAAGGATGGGAAGGGTAGGATTAGAGAACCGTGGGTTACTAGGGATGTTGAGGACTTGGTCAGGAAGAAGTGGGAGGCATACGTTAGATCCAGGCAATTGGGGACAGAGGCAGCGCTGGAAAAATATAGAGAGTGTAGATGGGATCTTAAAAGGGGTGTCAGAAAGGCAAAAGGGGGCCATGAAATGGCTTTGGCAGGTAGGATTAAGGAAAATCCTAAGGCATTTTACTCCTATGTAAGGAGCAAAAGGATGGTTAGAGGCAAGATTGGATCTCTCAGGGACAGAGGAGGGGATCTATGCTTAGAGCCTGAGGGGATGGGGGAGATCCTGAATGAATACTTTGCGTCGGTATTCACGCGGGAGAGGGGCCTGATATCTGATGCCGGCTTTGAGGATTTTGAGGACCCGTTAAAGGAAATAATCATTATGAGGGAAGAAGTGTTGGGGCTTTTAGGTAGCATAAAGACTTATAAAGCTCCGGGGCCTGATGGTATTTATCCCAGGCTGCTAAGGGAGGTGAGGGATGACATTGCTGGGCCTCTGACGCAAATCTTTGTCTCTTCTTTGGACACAGGTGAGGTCCCAGAGGACTGGAGGATTGCAAATGTAGTACCGTTGTTTAAAAAGGGTCAGAGGGATAACCCAGGGAACTATAGGCCGGTGAGCTTGACTTCAGTTATAGGTAAGCTAATGGAGAGGATCCTCAGGGACAGGATGTGTGAGCATCTGGAGCGCTGCGATCTGATCAGGGATACGCAGCATGGCTTCGTTAAGGGGAGGTCGTGCCTTACGAATCTAGTGGAATTTTTTGAAGAGGTGACAAAAACGGTTGATGAAGGACAAGCCGTTGATGTCGTCTACATGGATTTCAGTAAGGCGTTTGACAAGGTTCCCCATGGTAGGCTGATAAAAAAGGTGAAGGCGCATGGGATACAGGGCCAGGTATGTAGATGGGTTGAGAACTGGCTTGGGAGGAGGAGACAGCGGGTATTAGTGGAAGGCTCTTTTTCCAACTGGAGGTCAGTCACTAGTGGTGTGCCACAGGGCTCAGTACTAGGACCTCTTCTATTTGTGATTTATATAAATGACTTGGAAGAGGGGGTAGGTGGTGTGATCAGCAAATTTGCTGATGACACTAAGATACTTGGATTGGCGGGGACTGAGGAGCAGTGCCAGGCAATACAACAGGACATAGATAGGCTGGTAGATTGGGCAGATAGATGGCAAATGGAATTTAATCCGGATAAATGCGAGGTGATGCATTTTGGCCGGAATACTGTAGAGGGGAGTTATAGGATAAAAGGTAAAACTATCCGGAGTATAGAGACGCTGAGAGACCTGGGGGTGCAGGTTCACAAGTCTCTGAAGGTGTCAGTACAGGTGGAAAAGGTGATAAAGAAGGCGTATGGTATGGTAGCCTTCATAGGAAGGGGTATAGAATTCAAGAGTAGGAATTTGATGTTGCAAGTGTATAGAAAGTTGGTTAGGCCTCACTTGGAGTACTGTGTCCAGTTCTGGTCGCTGTACTACCGGAAGGATGTGGAATCCCTGGAGAGAGTGCAGAGGAGATTTACCAGGATGCTGCCTGGTATGGAAGGGCTGTCTTATGAGGAAAGGTTGAACGCACTGGGGTTGTTTTCCCTTGAAAGACGTCAGCTGAGAGGGGATCTATTAGAGGTATATAAGATTATGAGGGGTATAGATAGAGTAAATGGTGGTAAGCTTTTTCCACCATTAGAATCGGATAGAACGAGGGGTCACGGCCTTAGGGTGAGGGGGGCTATGTATAAGACGAATATTAGAGGGCATTTTTTCACTCAAAGGGTAGTGGGGGTGTGGAATGCACTACCGAGTAAGGTGGTGGGAGCAGGCACGCTAGGGTTGTTTAAGGGTCTCTTGGACAGCCACATGAGCGGTCTGCAGATAGAGGGATATAGTAGGACTGTTTAAATACTTTAATTGTTTCCACAGGCTATTCGATCCACCTTGTTGACCAACAAGGTGCATGCATTCGGCAGGTCGTGCGAGGGCTGCTCCTAGAGGTTATTTCAGGAGTGGCCTAGTGCTTCAAGTCGTTGGTGTATGCTTAAACTGGACCATCAGATGGGCGACATGACAGCTCAGAGACTATCGCTGTTGCTGTGCAGACACATGGATTTGGGCCTGTGTCTGAGGGAGTTTGCGCGTTCTCCCCGTGGTTGCGTGGGTTTTCTCCCGGGTGCTCCGGTTTCCTCCCACATCCCAAAAATGTGCTCTTAGGCTGATTGAGTAACAAATTGTCCCTATATTGGCCTCTATATGTCATTAAGACGTTAGGATGGTGGCGCGGGCTCGTTGGGCCGAAGGGCCTGTTTCCCGTGCTGTGTTGTTCTTTGTAAGTATTTTATAACCATATCTATGCATATATTAGAAGTAAGAAAGAGAGGCACAATCACAAACACATTGATCAGCTACTTGGCCCACTCATATTAAGCCTTTGCCAAGACATCCTGCCGTAGCCCCTTAACATTTAACTGCTGGAAGTAGCACTCATTTTAGGAGTAGGTAGTTTGAAAAGTTATCTCCTTAAAAAATTAAGTCTTTTGTCATTTTTAATAGGAGGAAATATGCTAGAAAGTCACTTTTCTCTCTCTCTTATACATGCCTGTTTATCATGCATCTCTCTCTCATTTGTGCACTTCTCTTTCTCTCTGAAGCACACACATCTCTCCCTCTCTCATACATGCACATTTCTCCCTCCTCTTCACACAGACGCATGTATGTCACTCTTTCATGCGAGCGCACACATCTCTCCTTAATTACATATGAACATCTCTGCCTCATGAATATACATGTGCACACGTATGTCTCTCTCTCTATCTCTCTCTCTCTCTCTCTCTCTCTCTCTATCTATCTGTCTCTCACTCATCCCTCATGCTCAAAGGCCTGGAATTTTCAGCCTTTCAGCATCCAATACTCCAACAGGTCTGTTTGTTTTATTTTTAAATCACTTGTTGGTCATGTGGCAGCCATCAACGTCACGGACACCCGGTGATTTCAGAAACCCAGTTTATGAATTCCTGCGTTCAAGCATCTGTGTGCCAGCGTAGCCTCACTGCTTTACTAATTTATCATGCAGGTTCCAGTCCTCTGCTGTACTATATCTGATGACTGGTTTATTGTTTAAATATAATGTTTGTAAACCCTGCCACGTCACATAACATAACGACATAAGTTAAAAAAGGGACGAGGTGCTAAAAGAGAATAGAAGGTGCTAAGAAGCCAGTTGAAAAGTAGGACGTCAAAGGTAATTATCTCAGGATTACTACCAGTGTCACATGCTGGTCTGAGTAAAAACAGCAGGATATATAGGATGAAATGATGGTGTGAAGGGGAAAGTTTTGATTCCTGGGACCTGTTTTGGGGAAGGTGGGACTTACACTTGGACAGGACTGGTACTGATGTCCTGGAGGAAGGGGGGTGGTTGGGTGGGTTAACTTGCATGGTTGGGGAGGCTTTAAACTAATATGGGAGAGGAATGGGAACTTGCGCAAGGATTCACGATGGGGAAATCAAGAAAAAGAGAAAAAGACAGCAAGGAGAAGAAAAATGATGAGCAGGGAAATTAAGGACCAGAATCCTTATTTTCCAGGGCGTTCAAATGGTCAGTGAATAGGCATATGTATAACATTGGAATAGTTTAGGTTAGAGGGTCATTAAATTGGTTTCACTGGCCGGCACAACATCGAAGACCTAAGGACCTGTACTGCGCTGTAATGTTCTATGTAGAATCAGATAAAGACACAATGAAAAATAATAATAAGGATAAGGAACAGTAAAAGGACTAGCCTTAAGGCTTTGTACTGGAATGCCTCAGATCATTTGAAATAAAACAGATGAATTAGTTGCACAATTAGATGTAAAAATATGTAATATTGTTTGGATTAGGGAGACATGGCTTCAAGATGATTAAGGATGGGAACTAACATTGAGGGCTATCCAGTGTTTAGGAAGGACAGACAAAGGAAAAGGTGGAGTTGCATTATTAATGAAAATATTGATACAAATTGAGGAAAGATATTAGCATGTATATGTGGAATTTGTGTGGATCAAACTACAGAACACAAGGCAAAAAATATTGATGGAGATGGTATACAAAATCACTAAATTGTAAGGGTAATGTTGGAAATAGCATTAGAAAGGAAATCAGATGTATGTGATAAAAGAACATCTGTGATTATGAATGACTTTAGTCTGCCTTTAGATTGGGTGAGTCAAATTAGTTGCAGTATAAAAGAGGAGGAATTTTTGGACTTAATGTGGGATGGTTTTCTGGGCCAATATGTTGAACCAACAAGGGAACAGGCCTTGAACTGAATATTATACAATGAAATAATTTGTTGGCAATCTAGTTGTGACAGAACCCTTGGGGATGTGACCATAATTTGATAGAATTCTTTATCAAGGTGGATAGTGAGGTAGTTGTTTTTGAGACTACAGTCCAGAATCTCAATAAAGGTAATTATAATTGTATGTGGCATGAGTTGGCTGTGATGGTCTAGTGTTATAATTCAGGTCAAAACTCCAAAGTGTTTTATGAAGCCATTAGGGGGCTTTTATCAAATAAAGTTTATTTAAGAATACAGTTAACCTGTATAGAAAGAAAATTAGCCATATCTTTTATCAATTACAAACAAAAACAAAACCATAATAATGTATAACCCTTAATAAATATATCTAAAATGTTTGAATCAAACAAACCTTCCTATAGACAAGACCCTTTCTGTACATTTTACACAGAAAAGACAAATACTCACGTGATACTGAGCCTGAGTCCTTTGGTTGGAGAATTGAAACCCTGACTTCTCAGCCTTATAACTTCTTGCAGCCCTCTGGATACACCCAGAACAGTTTGAAGTCAGAACAGGTTCGCATAACACCAGGGAAAGCGAGAAACACAGCTTTCAGTTTGTTGCCCACTCCCTTCTAAACTAAACTGAAGCTAGCAGCCAAACAGAAAATTCACTAGGAAGGGAAAAAAATGTCCAAAACACATGACCTGCTAACTAGTCTTCCTCATAACCATTCAGGGTCACAAAGCAATCTCAAAAGTACTGAAAAGAAGGATAATGGTCAGGTAATGGCAACTCCAGAAGTTGTTTATTCCCATTTGGTGCAAGAGTGGAAAGGGAACTGTGGCCAAACCATGGCTTACAAGGGAAATTGGAGATAATATTTGATTCAAAGATAATATTCGCTTCAAAGAAGAAGCGTACAAATCGGCAAGAAAAAGCAATAGAATTGAGGATTGGGAGCAGTTTAAAATTCACCAAAGGGATTGATTAAGAAGGGGAAAATGCAATATGAAAGTAAGCTAGTGGGAAATATAAAAACTGATTGTAGAAGTTTCTGTAAGTATATAAAGAGAAGAGAAAAGGATTGACAAAAATGAATAGAGGCCCTTACAGTCAGAAACAGGAATTCTTAGTAGGGAACACAGAAATGGCTGAGGAACTAAATTTGTACTTTATTCATTGCTTCTGTCTTCACAAAGGATGATGTGTTTCTCAGAACTTCCAGTACATAAGTTTCTGTGAGTTGCTGAAGGAAATCAGTGTTAATAGAGAAATGGTTTGGGGAAATTGATGTGATTGAAGGACCCTAGAAGTAGTAGGTCCATTGGTGGTCAACTTCCAAATATCTTTGGACTGTGGAATAGTTCCTACAGTTTGGAGGATAACTACTGTAAACTCACTATTCAAAAAGGGAGGTAGAAAGAAAATAAGGAACAATGGCCCAGTGAGCCTAACGTAGGTAGTAGGGAAGTTATTAGAGTCCATTAGCATGGATTTCACAGCACAGCATTTGGAAGGAGTGGTGTAATCAGATAGCACGAAGTTATAAAACAGAAATCCTGCTTGACAAGTCTACTGGAATTCTTTGAGGATGTAACTAAGAGTTGACCAGGAGGAACCAGTAGACATGGTTTATCTACACTTTCAGAAGGCTTTCAACAAATCTGAGTAGCAAATTACTATAGAATCGTGCAGCATGAGAAAGGCCCCCCAGCCCATTGAATCTGCACCAGCAATAACTATCACTAAAATCACGCTAATCCCATTTCCAGCTGTTTCTTATTCACCATGGCCATACCCCTCATAATGTTATACACTCCAATTGTATCCCCTCTTCAGCTCTCTCTAAAGAAAACAGTCCAAGCATATTCTGTGTCTCCTTATGGCTTAAATGCTCCATCCTAGGTCTTCACAACTGCTTTTCCTGAATTCAGTACCTAGGTTCTCCTTTTCATGAGTGAAGACTGAAGTATCCATTTAACACCTTTGTAATGGCCTGCAGCTTCACATACATGTTCCCCCTTTGATTTCTAATGGGTGTACTCTTTCCCTGCTTTACCTCTTCCCCTTGATATAATTATACAATACCTTCGTATTCACCCTAATCTTGTTTGCAAGTTCTTTTTGTGCACTCTTTTTTTTTGCTTGTCTAATTGCTTTATTATGTTCTGTCTTGCATTTCCTATATTCCTTGAGGGCCACACTTGAATTGCTCTTTTTGGACTTGCTGAAAGCTATTTCTAGTCTTTATCCAGTCCTGGATGCCTAGGATTGCTGAATTATTGCTCTTACATTCCCCCCTTTATGGACCTGTTCTCTCCCCATTTTCTTTTTGAATGGCTCCAATGTAGATTTTTCCTATAAGGAACTGTTCCCTGTCAACTTCGGCCAGATTCTGACTTATTTTAATGAAGTATGTTTTCCTCAGTCCAAAACTGTCTTTTAAAAGCCATCTTTCTCCTTGTCTGTAACAAACTTGATTTGTACCATGTTGTTGGTTGCTATCACTAAAATGCTCCCCCTATCATATTGAACACTTATCCAGCTTTGTTCCCCAGAACCAGATCCATTCTGCTCCCTTCCTTGTTGGGCCTTCTACATATCCCCAAAATATATTGAGAAATCCACCCCCCTCCAGACCCTTTTATACTGAATATCCCAAATTACATTGGAAAGTTGAAATCCCCTAGTATAATTATCCGATTATAATTCTTACAAACCTGAGTGAATTATTTACAAAACTGTTCCTTTATTTCCTGCTGGCTCTTTGGAGGCCTGTAATACAGTCCCAGAACTGTGGTTGCCCCCTATATATTCCTAAGTTCTACCCACAACCTCATTTGTAGACCCTTCCAAGATATTATCTCTCCTTATTGCAGTAATTGACTCCTTAATTAACTGTGCAACATCATCTCCTTTTTTACACTTCATCTTTCTTGCCTAAAGATCTAGTACCCTGAAATGTTGAGTTGCCAGTCCTGCCATTCCCTTAACCATGTCTCATTGATGGCATCAGGATCACACTTCCATGTTCTTAAATCATCAGTGTTCCCTATTACACTCCTAGTATTAAAGAAAAGACCATCCAGTCTTGCTTTACTCTCTTGACACTCAACATAGCTGAACTCAGTCTGACTTGCTCCCTTTACTATAGTATGATATGTTTATATTTTACTATTTTTTGTGTCCCCCTCCCCGTCAGACAAATTTAAATTCTTCTCAAGTATCTACCTGCAAGGATATTGGCCCCCAGTGTGCTTCAAGTGCAGACTGTCCCATCTTCCCCAGAAACAGTCCCAGTGTTCCAGGAATCTAAAACCCTCCCTCCTATATCAACCCTTGAGCTGTGCATTCATCTGCCCTTTTTTTTTTGTTTCTATACTCATTAGCATATTGCATTGGAAGTAATTCAATGATTGCAACCTTAGAAGTCCAGTTTTTTAATTCATTACCTAGCTTCCTGAATTTTTGATGTAATACTTCTTTCTTCAGTTTATCTATATCGTTGGTACCAACATGTACTATGACTTCTAACTCATCACCCTGCCCTTTCAGGATGCCCAGCGGTCATTCAGACACACGCCTGATCCTGATACCATGGAGGTAACATTCCATCTGGAACTACATCTTTGGCTGCAGAAATGTCTGTCTGCTCCCCTGACTAATGAACCCTCTATTGCCTTTTCTTTCTTCTTCCTCCCCCTCCTGTACAGTCAAGCCATTTATGATGCCAGAAGCTTGGCTCTGACTGCACTGCTCTGAGATATCAGTGCCCTCATCAGCTTCCACAATGGAATACCAATTGGTGAGCAGGACCACAGGGGGCTTTTGCATTACCTGCCTGTTCTTCCTGAACTGCATAGCGGTCACCCAATCCTTCTTTCCTCTAGTTCCTTAAGCTATGGTGTGACCGCCTCTTTAAATGTGCTATCCTATAACATTCAACCTCAGAGATGCACCACAGTGTCTCCAGCCTTTGGAGCAGTTTGCAGTTTTTGCAACTGGGAGTTCTTCTTACACATGTGGTTATCTAGGACACTGGTAATGTCCAAGAATCCCCTAATGTGACAAGCACACGTTCTGTTTAGCTGTCCTCACCTGGCATGTCTTGAATGTAACTTTGTGCCTTAGACAAGAACAAATAATAGACAATACTTTTCCCAATAAATAATACATTTCTTTTTGCTTCAACTATTTAAACATAGTCCCTAATATCAATTTCTCACCAACCAATCAGCTTACCATTTTCTTGCAATGTCACTTTTGAATTATTTTCAGACAGACAGTGGCTGTCCCTCACGTGTCCAATGTGCTATGCTGACCAGATGTCAATTTAAAGCACTTGGGATTGCGGATATTGTGTTGAGATGGATTTAAGAAAAAGGAAGCAAAGGGTTGGAATAAATAGGCCATTTTCTGCATGGCAAACTGTAACTAGTTGAGTACTGCAAGATTCTATGCTAGGACCCCAACTGTTCACATTATATATTAATGATTTGGATGAGGGAGCTGAATGTATCATTTCCAAATTTGCAGATGATATCAAGTTGGGTGGGAGGGTGAGCTGTGAGGAGAATGCAGAGATGTTTCAGCATGATTTGAACAAGCTGAGTGAGTGGTAGGTGCAGTACAATATGAACAATTGGGAGGTTGTCCATTTCGGTAGCAAAAATAGGAAGGGAGATTATTATTTAGGTGTAAATTGAGAAAGTTGGATATTCAAGATCTTAGTGTCTGCGTACATTAGTCGCTGGAAGTATCTGAACAAGTACAGCAGGCAGTAAGAAAGGCAGATAGTATATTGACCTTCAGAGTGAGAGGATTTGAGTATTGGAATAGGAATGCTTTACTTCAGTTGTACAGGTGTTGGCGAGGCCACACTTGGAATAGTGTGTGCAGATTTGGTGAAAGAAGGATGCTCTTGCTATAGCCAAAATACAGCTAAGGTTTACCAGGTTGATTCTTGGACTGGCAGGAACATCATATGAGGAAAGATCAAGTCAGTTAGGATTAACTGGATTGGAGTGAGAGGAGATCTTATAAAAAGTTATAAAATTCTAACAGGATTGGATAGGGTGGATTCAGAAAGAATGTTCCTGATATTGTGGGGAGTCCAGAACCAGGGATCATAATTTGAGGACAAAGGGTAAACCTTTTAGAACTAAGGCAAGGAAAAATTTCTTCACCCAGAGAGTGATTAATGTGTGGAACGTACCACAACAGGAAATAGTTGAGGCCAAAAATGTACGTGTGTGCATGCATGAGTGAGAGAGAGTGTGATCAAGGTATTGAATTTGATGATCAGCCATGATCATAATGAATAGTGGAATAGACTCAAAGGACTGAATAGCCTACTGCTGCTTCTGTTTTCTATGTTTCTATGTATTGCATAATATTAAGACAATTCTACAGGCACCATGAGGTGACTTTAGCATGCATGAACTTTTAACTAAGGCAAATTGTGGCCAGACCAAGTAGTAAATTAACGAATACATGGAGCCAACTTAATTTGTGTATGAATTATTAGATGCAATCAAAATAACATGTTAAATGTCTGCTTGTACAGAAGACATAAATGCAATCATCTTGTCCACTCCAGAGATTTCACATGCTACCTTTTGACAAACAATATTCCTCCTTTGATTTGTGTTCCAGTCTTCAATCGACAACTAAATCTTAGCTTTCAACCAACTGCCAAGATCTTACTTTAGCATGCCTTAGTAAATTGATCTGTTTTCTTATCAATTATTATAACTTGTTTTAAGGTTGCTTTAATATTAGACATAATTCACTACATTCTATTTTCATAGCTTCAGATTTAAGTTTGTAGACTTCTAAAATCAAAAATTAGTTTTATATTCCAAAGTTGTCAATGTGAGATTATCTTCACAGTTGATCTTAATTTTAGAAATTGTTATTCTGTCTTTTAATGAATGTGGATAATTCAACTTTCTAGTACTAGTCTTTATCTAGTACCTAGAGCAGGCTATGGAACTCCAGAAACTTATCTAAATTCTAAAGATAGATTAAACATTTCACTTGTGCCAATTTTTTATCTTCCATATTACATCTTGACTCTCCTTAAAAACAAAATAATGGGTCACCATCAGTAATGTAATCCATTTCACGCTAGAATAATTTATTCTCCAAAATGCAGAAATAAGAAACCTCGAAGGAGCATACAAGTTTAGAGAGAGTCCTAAAATGCTGGCAAAACATTTGCACCTGTGTCTGTATCTTGCCAGAGGTAACCAGACTTCTGGTTGTTCCTAGAAGCAAAATACTGTAGATGCTGGAAATTTGAAATAAAAACAGAAAATGCTGGAAAAACAGCAAGTTGGCAGCATCTGTGGAGAGAGAAACAGTTAATATTTTTGAGATCGTATAACTTCAAAAGTTAAAGTGAGCTAAAGTGAGGGAGAAATGTGATGGATTTTATGCTATTGAAGCGGGTCTGGAACAGGTGAAGCAAAACAAAAGATCAGGGATAGGTGGCAGCTTGAGAAATTTGATCAAAATGTAATGGACACAAGACCAAAGGGTAGTGGTAAAGACTAAAAGTGCTAATAGTGGCATAAAGGCAAGTTAGAATATGTTAGTAGCAGAACAAGGGTCAACACACTGTAAAAGCAAAATGTAAGAACACATTACAGATGATCCTATGGTACATGGGGGTTGGGGGAAAAAATTGGATGCAAGTACACTGGAATCAATTAATTTTTTGTTTTTGTGTATGATGCTTTCAAAAATGACAGCTATTTCTGAATTACACACACTTGACTTTCTTTAAATTTGTTTGAAACAGACTTTAAATCGGCTGGAGGAGCAGGAAAAGGAAGTAGTGAGTGCGCTGCGGTATTTTAAAACCATTGTGGATAAAATGGTGATTGACAAAAAGGTGCTCGAGATGTTGCCAGGATCAGCTAGTAAAGTCCTGGAGGCTATCTTGCCTTTAGTACAAGTGGATTCACGCATTCAACAGAGGTGAGCGGACACAATTCTGACTCGCGAGGTTTCTCTGGGTGCTCGTAAGTTAATCGCTACTGATGCACAAGCTTGGCCAATGTGATATTTTTCTTTCTTTACGTTTGAAAAGATAAATACACAACTGATCAAGTGGAATTAAGTTATTTTATTTAGCTTTTTTGATTCAGACAAACCATGCTAATCGTGCAGTTTTGTATGTGCATTAATGGTTAATATTTCATCTGGTTCCAATCCTACCTGTCCCATTGCAGCTGTTGAGGCGGCACAGTGGTATAGTAGTTAGCACTGCTGCCCCTCAGTGTCGGGGATCCGGCTTGGGTCACTGTGTGTGTGTGTGTGTGTGTGTGTGTGTGTGTGTGTGTGTGTGTGTGGAGTCTGCACATTCTTCCCACATGTGCATGAGTTTCCTCTGGGTGCTCCAGTTTTCTCCCACAGTCCAAAAGATGTGCTGGTTAGGTACATTAGCCATGCTAAATTCTCTGTCCGTGTATCCAAATAGGCACTGGAGCATGACGATTAGGAGATTTTCATGGTTAACTTCATTGCAGTGTTGATGTAAGCCTACTTGTGACACTAATAAATATGCTTTAAAACTTTAATATATTCCCAGCAATTTTCCTTTTTCCCTGTGCAGTCACTCTTGTATAGCCCTATGTTCTATCTTAGGCAGCTTCCTTTTACTTCAGAAATTTTTGCATCTTTGATTGTGACCTTCACAAATATAAGCCCTTTCGATCAGTTCAATCCATCCCTCTGTGAACGCTGAAGTCCCCCTCAATAGCAACCTTAAACTATAAGGTATAAACCAGACACTTGGCCCAATCAGTTAGTGTTCACTCGCCACACGAGCTTACTTCTAAATATATTTAGCTAACTTGTCTCCATATTTTTTTAATCCTTTTTGCCTCATTTCTTCTTCTGATTTTAATCTTGAATACTAACATCATTTCTGCCTCAGCCACTGAATTCTGCAGCTATACAACTTTGTTCCATTCCTAATTATCTAATAGTAACCAGAGAATCACCAGCAATGGTGTCTCTTACTGCTCCTGCACAATTACCTCTGCCACCAAAGGATCTTTGATTAGTCCCCTTCTATTTCTCATCTGTATGCTATCATTATGACACACAAAAAAATTGTTTTTGATATGTATGCCAACGACACCCAACTCTCTCACTATCATCTCTCTTTACCACTCCACTATCTCTGTAAAGAGTCAGACTGAATGTCAGAAAGCCTAAATTAGATTAACAAAATTTCCTCCAATAAAATATTGGGACAACTGAAGCCAGCGTTCTCTCTTTGGGATCTAAACTCTGCTTTCTAGCCGCCAGCTCCATTCTGCTAGCAATTGTTTGCAGTCATATTTAAATCGAAGCTGAGCTTCCAACCACACTTCCTATGCTATTACAATATTTGTCTATTTCCATCTCTGTCACATTGCCTGACAGTGTAGTTCACTGACCTACATTGGCTCCCAATTAGGCAATATCTTGATTTTAAAATTCCTGTGTTATTTTCCTTGCATCTCTCTGACTGTTGAACTCACAGCCCAATTCTGGTTTCCTGACATTCTCCATTTTAATCGCTCCAACTTTGGTGGCTGAACCACTAATTACCTATGTTCTTAGCTCCGGACTTTCCTCACAAAACCTCTGTGCTTTTATCTCACTTTGCTCCTTTTAGACACTCCTGTGTCTTTAAGCGAGCTTTTGGTCATCTGTTTTAACATCTTCTGCTGAGACTCGTTTTTCATTTTTATAATTTCCCTGTGAAGTGCCATGGGCAGTACTAATGAAACGATCTATTGTTCCCTTGTAAACAAGTTTCATTTAATCTTGTACCTGGAATGGTGTTCAGCTTGTTCTTGACCACTTCAGGATCTGCATTCTTTGATATCCTTGGGTTTATTACAGACAAATGCAAAGTATTATTGAACAACTATTTTGATCAGCACCTTAAAATTAAGATTCTTTCCAGCTTTGAGGTCTTAACTTCCTTTTTGAAATTCTTGCTGGTGTACTTATGATGCTGATTTATCCTGTTAGCATGATTACATCAAGTTCCTTCTTGGGAAAGGCATCCACTGTCAGAAAGGCATTGTGTTGGTTTATACATGTATTTTGAGAACATTCAGCCCTACCTTTGCATCACTTCATTTGATTTCACAATTATCTTGTGCTTTTAAACTGCCTGTCTGATATCAGGTTTTGGAAGAAGTTGGATTTATTCCAAATGAACATGAGAAGATTGGAGCCAGTATATACAGCCCCCACCAAAATCTGTGGCCTTGCTACTGATTGTCTCTCAACCCAACTGCTCATTCAGACTGTGCTGAACTTAAGCACAATAGGAGTGCTTAAAATCTTGTGATTTTGTTAATTAAGGGTGTGTGTTCTTTAAGTGCTGCATGTCCTCCTCCCACCTGATTACCAAAACCCAAGTCTCATACTTGTTCACCACAATTCCAAGTATTACTACTACAATAGCTATGAGATATATGATGGTTCGTGTCTTGCTCAAATAAGATTTTGTGGGTTGTTGCTTCTGTTTGTTTTAGAAAAAACAATAGTTAAGCTTAACATTTTTTCTTAAACGAAGGTTTAAGTGGATGATACTTCATTCCATTTTGCCTGTAATAGTCACATTTTAAGAACAAGCAATGTTTCAGTCAATATTGTGGAAAAGACTGGGAACATTTGGAATAAATCCACCTTCCAAAACCTATCTAAGCAACTCTATGGGGAAAATCTTGTGTGCATTGTTTCCCATATCTCAAGTCTCAGTCTGCACAAATATGTGGTCAACTTTCTTTTCTCCATTGTAAATTCTATAAGCATGTTTGTTTTGTAAACTAATTATCCAAACTTGTATTATAATTACACCTCCCGTTCACCTTGTATATGTGCAATATCACCAGTAACAAAAGAGTGTATTTATAGGGAGAGTTTTACATAGCCTCTGCCAACTATATGTTTAGACGCACAAATGAAGATTGAATGTTTAACTATGAATGGAGATCGATTGCATCTGCTTGGCCTGCATATCTTTGTGTCCTGTTTGACCCAGGAATGAGTTTCAAAGAATTGATTACTTTCACTGTGCCGAGTTTTAGCCTATTGGAGCCAAAACCCTCAACACTGGCTTTCAAATCCTCTTTAGCTGAACATTCTGCTTTATCTTTGCATAAACTGTAGGAGATTCATTTGTAATGTATAAAAAATAATTTTCCTGGGCACTTCTCATCAACCTTTCCAATATAAATTGCTGCAATCTCATTGATAATGGAACTTGCGTATGTAGATTTGTCATTTATAATTGCATCTTCCCACCAGTAGTGAGACTTTAAAATCTCAATATTGTGAAGTTTCTTCACTGTACTGTAGAAAAACTACTGTGCACCAACCCACTCTTTCTCGGTTTTCCAAATTCCTGTAGGTCTTTCTATTTAAAGGTTATATTAAATTAAAGTTATAGAGAACTACAGAAAGAAGATATACATTTTAACATTGATAGTAAATTATGTTTGCGTACCCTGGTCCAGTCATCACCTGAGCTGTAACTGCTTTATCTGAATTCTATAATTGGTCCTGACACCCCATGGGCGCCGCCGCAGGAAACAAACTGGTTATTAAGGGTATATGTAGCCTAAATTTTCTGAAGGTATTTAACTTTTGTTTCCCTCTATGGTCATCTTTGAAATGGAATGGCACAAAGTGACATTTGGTGGCCTGTTTTCAACCTCCTGCTGTGCATTAGTTACAGACTGCTCAGAAGAGAGTTGAGCCTTGAGGAAATTGTAGCTGATCTTCAATTATTCTTTGCTCCTTTCTGTGGAGTGGTGCTGTGCAACTCTCCTTGATATTACTTTGTGAAGGGACCATTGAGATCACGTTGTCTAATTTGCATTTATGTTCTTGAATATAGCGACATCCCTCCATTGCATTGAACCAATGAGTTCCTTGTGTTTTCATTTGAAGCATGAAGTGTAAAATTGTAGTAATGAATTGATATCCATTTTAATAAAATCTGTCACTTTTTGAAAAAAAAATCTCAGCAAGATTATTTGCAGATTTCAAAGTTGTAGCGGACACAATAATAAAAATGTTAGGCACCAGAGATGGAGGAATGTAGGGATGACCTTGTAGAGCTCCTGAAATCCCTTTATGGAACCACTGATATGAAAAGTGATGCATTAGTCAAGGCTACGCATAAGATAAATTTGCATAGGGAACTTTTTGCAACGTTGCTAAGTTTTTTGATGAATGGGCAGCGATTAATTTTGGTAATTTCCAAGCTATTTAGAAATGTGATTAGCATTTAGCATAATAGACTTGATACGTAACTGAGGGTAGCCTGTCTGCTGCAAAACTTAATTGTGTACAACCAACAAATTGTATATTTAATATGAGAACGCATTGTGTTCTGTTAAGAATGGACATGATGACAATCTTATATTTCTGGCTACATTGGATGTAACAAACAAGAAATTAATAAGCATTTATAATAACTTGGGTAAATAAAATCCAGATGCTTTAGAGCACTCTTTCGTTTAAATATCAGGACATTTTGAGGTATAGAAAATAATCAACAGGGATGTTGTAATTGTTTAAGGATTTTGCTTCCTAAGTTCAGTAAAACCAGTGTGACTCTTTCAAATCATCTAGAAAGCAGCAAAGAAATTTTGTTGTTTATATAATTTTGTATAACTTCTGATATCCAAGAATCTTTTCATTTTGTATCAAGGTTGTCAGTAGTTTCCATCAGGAGTGGAATTGTAATGATATTCAGCAAGTTGAGCCAAAGCTTACTCGAACGCAGAATGTTGACTTCCAAAATATAGCCTTTAGTGCAATTGATTTAGAACAAAGTTTTATGCCACAAAAATAACACTGAATACTTTAAATTCTAGAAACATCTCATATCTATAATTGTTGGAATGGAAGTCTCTAATCAGCTGACTACAATGATCTTGAGTATAATGGATTCCTGAGGATGCCAGCTTCTTGTTGCATTTGTAAAATTTCTTTAGGTGTTAAGTTCTTTTGGAAATATTTTTGAGTGTTTTATTTAAACAAAACACACTGTTAAAGCTGGTGGAGTACGAGCATAATCCTTTCCCCATATTTAAAAAAAAAAGTAGTTTGTTTAACCCAGCGTTTCAATATATAAAAAAATAAAAAGTTGCTGAAAAAAGAACAAAATACAAAGGGGGGAAAAGGAGCATTATGTTAGGAACAGTACTGAATGCTCAGAAAGCCTTATAGAGATAAATCTGGCACTATGCAACCTGTATATTTAAAACAGAGCCTCATACTTTTTGGAATGAGTCCAACTTAGATTGAAGTATACAAGTTAGAAATTCTACTGGCGTATACTCCATAATATTGTGCCAGTTCTGTGCAGAACATTAACAATTTGCAGCACAGAAAAATATTTTGAGTATTATACAGCCATTTCTTATCGACTTCAACCATACATTTATCTGGAAGCCCCAGAATCAAAAACGTAAGTTCTATCTCTAAGATCAAATCAATTATATTTTTCAGCTAAGTATACCAGATCAATTGTCTTTTATTTTGCACAAGACCAGAAACAGTGAGCATAGTCCCCCACTACAGATTTGCATGTTTAGTGGAGGTATAGCAGGATCCATCTTTTGTCTTAAAGTTGGTTTGGTATGCAAATAATGTAGAAGTTTTAGTTGAATCGTCTTCGCTCTATTTCAAAAAGAACTTAATTTGCATTCTCCCAGAATCTTCCCAGTCTCTTCATCAATATTTACCACTAGATCCCTTTCCCAAATTCACAATACCTTCTGCATATTCGCTTTGAATCTAGACATGTCATAAATCTTAATTGCTTTTATTCCATGAACAGGAGTATATTTTCTACAGGACAGACACTGGCATTAATGTTCAAAGTTGTTTTATTAAGAATAAAGTCTCTTTTCATAAATATCTAAAAAAAAAAATGTCAAGGGCTATCACGTTGTTGCTCAAAAGATAATAAGGAAGCTCCTCTAAACAGAGTCCCTTGAAACTCAACGTGTCAAAACCATGGTCCATGAGACCTAAAGAGAAATCAGGATTTCCCTGCATATTATGTGTAAGAGCAAAAGTTAACATAGATCTTTCCTTTCAATTACAGCCATTTTCCAAGCTCTTGAGTAATGATAATTATTGGAACTGGGGTCCCTTCTTATCCTGTATAAATCTCAGATGAAAGGCTGGCTGATATAATTTTATATTTGACACCCCAAGGTCCCCTTTTGAACTTGGCGGCCTCTAACCCTTCATAATGACACAGTCTCAGACTTGGCAAAATTTATTTTGTAACTTGAGAGCCAAACCAATCAATGTCAATAATAGCAGGAGCAGAAATTTCAGACCCAGACAAAAATAATAGTACATTATCAGTATATAATGTAATCTTGTGCTGATTTCCACCCAATAGCCAAACCAGATACTGAGGGTTATCAATTAAAAATTTTATAACAATTGTAAACAATGGGAAAAGAGGGCAATCCTTCCTGGTGCTTTGCTGAAGACAAAATTTATTAGATTCATAACCGTTAGAACTGCTTTTATAAAGTACCCATGTCCATTTAATAAAATCCCCCAGCCCAAATTTATCCAATATGTAAAATAAATAGTTTCACTCCACCTGATCAGTGTTTCTCTGTGTCCAATGAAGTCCCCAGCTGCCTATCGTCTGTTTTTGAGAAATTTGAATGATATTTAATAATCTTCTGACAATGTTACAGCTTTTTATAAACCAGTCTGATCATCATAGCATCCCTGCAGTGCAGAGAGGCGCCATTTGGCCCATCAAGAGAGCATCTTACCCCGGCCTACTCTCTGCTCTATCCCCCTCAATCCTGCACATTCACCATTTCTAATCCACCTAATCTACACTTCTTTGGACACTTGGGCAATTTTAGCATGGCCAATCCACCTTAACCTGCACATTTTTGGAATGTGGAAACTGGAGCACCTGGAGGAAACCTATGCAGACATGGAGAGATTATGCAAACACCAAGGCATGAATTTGACTCAGGTTCTGGCTCTGAGGCTTTTATACTAATCACTGTGCCATATCATCCCGGATAATTAAAGGAAGAACTTTTTCTAGATGCAATACCTGTATTTTAGTTGGTAATTTCACATCTAAATTAAAAGCAAAACTGGTCTATAGAGAGCACAATCTTCTGGACTTTTGCTTGTCTTCAAAATTAAAGAAATATTTGCTTCTCCAAGAGATTGACGTAGCTGTCCTACTTCAAATGAACTAGCGTATCCTTGAATTCTTTATAAAATTCTCTTCCAAATCCAGGAGGCTTTGCCAGATTGAATATCTTTCAATACAGACAATGGTTTCTGGCACAGTGGTTAGCACTGCTGCCTCCCAGTACCAGGGACTTCGGTTCAATTCCCAGCTTGGGTCACTGTCTGAGTGGAATTTGCACATTCTCCTTGTGTTTGCGTGGGTTTCCTCCAAGATGCTCCGGTTTCCCCCCACAGTCTGAAAGACGTGCTGGTTAGGTCCATGACCTGGGCAGGTGCCAGAGTGTGGCAACAAGAAGAATTTTGCAGTAACTTCATTGTAGTGTTAATGTCAGCCTTACTTATTAATAAATAAACTTTAAAAAAAGCTTTAAACTTCAGCAATGGGGACACTTAAGGGTCAACCGTTGGCCTTTAGAAATTGTTGGGAGTTCCGAAGAAAAGAAAAATTGCTTAATGTGCAATACTCCATCTTCAGACTGATCTGTTTTATATAAATGATACCAAAACTTTTAACTGTCTTATTAGTATTCTTAGTCTTAAACATCTTCTTGCTCTTTGAATCCAGTACAGAAAGAAAATAGCCTTTGTAAGGAGTGCTAAATATCTACTTGGTTTATTTCCAACTTCATATAGTTTTTGTTTTATACCCCTTTCAGCACATTGAATCAACAAGGAATTGACACTGCATTAATTTCTTTCAACACTAAATGGCTCAGATTGTTACCATGCTGTCTGTCAGCCAGTTTAATTTTTTAGCTGATGCTGTCACTCCAGCATCTTACACTTTCTGTTCATGCAGAAAACGACCAAACCTCTTTCAGAAACCTTTAAATCTCCCACAGGATTGAGGGTTGACTTCAGAAAGAGAATTGAATGGGTAGGCGGTGTGCCGGAGGGGGATAAAATTTTGATTTTTAAGCAGTGATGCATTAAATTTCCATAATTTAGATTATAAATCTATCCCCAAGTAAAAGTTCCAGGGAGACCAGAGCATGATCAGATATCACAATACTATCTATGGAGCAGGAAATCACAATATAATATTGTTTTTGGCATGAAAGAATGATGAATTCTGCATGCTTACCTTCAGTGACTGGTGTATAAGGACACCCAGATCTCATTGCACGTTCTCCTTATAGCTGTTAAGATTATCTGCCTTCCTGTTGTTGCCACCAAAGTGGATAACTTCACATTTATCCACTTTAAAATACATCGGGCACGCATTTGCCCACTCACTGTGCTTGTCCAAATCACACTGAAGCATCTCTGCATCCTCACAGCTCACCCTCCCACCCAACTTTGTGTCATTAATGTATTTTCCCAAGCCACCATAGCTAATTTGCCCCTCATAGCTTCATATTTTTCTTTATTCAAATTTAACACCTTGGCTTCAGATTGAATCACCTCATTTTCAAGCATAATGTAACATAACACCTGCATACTAGCTTCTTGTGATTAAACTATCAAGACAACCTGATTCGTCAGCACCTCATATGAAGGGGGTGGGGGGGTGGTGGCGATCACAATCAGAGGCTATAATTAATAAGTGATCTTGATTTTCAGATTTTTTTCTGTTAATGTTGTGGAGATTTTAGGAAGAAGAAAAGATTTTAGTTTTTTAATTATGCCATGATCTCTACATGATGTGCATTGTGTTCTCTGGCTGTCATTAGAGATTCTAAAGACTTTATTTAATACTGTGTTTTATATTTAACTATCGTAATGCAGCCGTTATATGTCAAACAGTTTCTCCTTTTGTATCAACAGTAACTTTCTCTGTGCCAGCTGCGGCTCCTTCTTATTCAGCATGTATTTGCTACGCATTGCTGCATGGGTTTAAATCGCCACCTTCTCTTGACCCTTTTTGGTCAGCTATGCAAATTTGATTTGGGGTCAGTTTTTGTTCGAAAAAACCCCTGTAAAGCATCTCGACTCAGTTCACTACATTAAAGATGCCTAATAAATGTAAATTGGTGGTTATGTTTGTGGTGCCTCAAGTATTTTGAAATGTTATTCCTACTTTGAATATTAAGGCACCCGGTATCTCGTATCGTTTTCTGTGTTCTATATTGGATAATATTGGTATTGTTTGTACTTGTTTAAACAGCTTCAAAAGTAGCAGCGTTTCAATTTTTATATTGAGGTGAGTTCATTAACTTCTATATAAAATTTCAAGCACTAACAGGTAAGTACCAAAGGTTAAATAATGCTGCTAATAAGAGACTGGTTATTCAATTTTTGGTTTGCTGGTATGGTGAACTACTATTTTTTTTTCTCTCTCTAAAGCAGACGGAAGTGTTTTTGGAGAATAGGAAAACTTAGCCTTCAATGGTCAAGTACATTTCCCAAAGAAAATATAACAAAGCTGATCAGAAATTATTTTTTACCCTTGTGATGCATGCTGAAAAATGAATTCATATAAGTACTTGCCAATATAATAAGTGCATTCCTGCTATGAACTCTGAACTCACATATTTGAAAGTTCTGAGATCTATTTGTGATGTGATTATATTTAAAGTATGCAGAGCGCACAGGAATGTGGAGCTTTTGGATGCTGTCCTTTCAGTGTTGGAATCAGATTTTGAATGCAGCCCTGACTGACATTTTCTTTTGAACAGCTTTAATTTCCTTGAAATTCTTCAAATTGAGCATTTGGATTTGTCAAAGCAGCAATCGATGTGGGAAATGAAAATACACATTGTTGGATTTTAGAAGGTTATTATTAGGCTGGTATAGGGACTTATTTGTCATGTAATCTATGTTACACTTGGTTGCACTTTTATCATTGTGTCCACTGTCTGTATAGGTACCATTCTGTACCACCACCAGTCTTAATTTAAACAAACTAAATAACAATTAATAAATGTTCTGTTGTACTAATTACAGGACACTAATCAGCAGGAACCAAGTGGTGTATTTGTGGTAGGCTCATAAGTTTGACCTTTTTTGGTGGAAAGCTATCCAATTCAGGAATTTCTAATTAATGCCTGTTTTTGTAAGACTGACAGTGTATGAGACTGTTGCTTTGTATGAATATGTAATTGTTAGCTAATTTGAAGCATAAATATTTAGCTGTACTTGCCAGTAATAGACATGCAGTGTATCGTAAGTGATTTAAAAAAAAAGGAAATAAAGCTGCACAGAAAATATCTTTATTTTATTTTGCCACATTCAAGTGTTCCATACTTTATTTTTGCCTTGTATACATCAAGTAAAAGAGTTAAAATTTTACATGGGTAAGGATTAGGTAGGCACAGGAATTTCAAGGTGGAAGGCTGAAGACTTTGGCAAACCTTTGAAGGCCAAGAGATAACAAGGTGAAAGTAAGATTGAGAAAAAAATGTGAAATAATTAGTCTATCGAAGTGAAGAGAGCATGGGACCAGATATAAAATTGATAGAAGAGTAAAAAGTGTTCTAGGACTAAGGATGAACAATTTCTTCACTTCATTCTGAAATTCTCTACCCCAGAAGACTAAATGTTTAGTTTATTTAAAACTGAGATTGCTTGATATTTAGATAATAAGGGGATTGAAAGATATGGGAATAGAGCAGGTAAGCAGAGGTGAAATAGATGATCAGTCATGGCCTAGTTAACCGCAAGTAAACTCAAGGGATTGTGTACCTTAGTACATTTCTTGCATTTGTAAATGATGGCGAATAGCTGGACATGTATGAAAAGAGGATTTCCTAAATAAGGTGAGGCAAGGATTTCGAGGAATTTTAAAACCAGTTACAAAATCTAGACATTGGTTCTAACTGCCTTGTCTAATCAATGTAGCTAGTCAGAGTTGTGTGCTGTGTTTTGTGCAGCATGGGACTTAGGTTGCATTGCCATCTGAACATTAGAGAAAGCATTAATCAACCAAGATGTATGGCCAGAATTAATTGCAGTATATCCTATGTAGAGTTGTTTGCTCCAAATTTTCAGGGTAACTTAAATGCATATCTGCTGCTTTATAATTCTTGTGTGAAAAAGGAAAAATAGCTTCTTTCCTGTGGGTGTTTGGTTTAAATTTCTCAGCAGGTGGCTGTTGGTGAAGGGATCAGTGATTGGTGACCTAATTGGAAATGCGCATCGGGCCTGCCAAAACCGGTGGCGAGAAGATGAGTTCTTTCTTTTGGTGTACAGCCCTTTATTTGAATCCCTTCTGATAAGGGCTGTACAACAGGTTAATTTGTCTGTTCTCTCCATAGATACTGATTGGCCCAATGCACATTTCCAGCATTTTCTGGGTTTGTCTTGAGTTCAGCACTTGCAGTTTCTTTTGCTTTTTAATCTGCCACCTAGCTTTTTAATCATCTGAGGTTAGATTGTAAAATAGATGCCGCAATACTTGTGTTTTCTTTATTTCGCAGCTCAGCCATCACGTCCTGTTTAAATCAGGTATATCAGAGCTTGGCTAATCTGATTCGTTGGTCTGATCAAGTAATCTTGGAAGGTGTGAATCTAGATGACAAGGAAAGGGTCATGGCGATGATTAAGGCAGTGCTTGATGGAGTAAAGGTACGTACAAAAATCTGGACCATCTGAACCTGTGGTCTACTTTCTGAAATTGCGTTTCGTTGAGCTGTGGAGATGGGATGCTAGGTGGAAGAACAAGTTGTTGTTTTTCTTGTCCTTTACCATTTGAACCTGATTGCCACAAAGTATCTTGGCCAGATTATTCCCTGACTTCCCCTTCAAATTTGCTTCATTCTTGACTCTCTCTATTTCCCTGTGAAGAAACACGATTCCAGATCGGCAGCATCCACAACAGCAGGACTGAGATTGATTGTCCTTTGTATAAATTGTGGACAAAGCCCTTCCATTTTAATATCTTCCATTGGCAAGTTTATTTGATGTAATTTGAAATAAAAATTTTGTTACTTACACAAATATCAAACAGCACATCTTTAGTAGAAAGGAAATAGTAAGATTTTCTACTTAACCCAAATTTATAGTATGCCAAGGGATTGCAAGTTTCCCCTTGATAATGTTTGCTTTCCAGTCATAGGTTACTGGGTAGATTTTGCTGACTTTTCAATTCATTGTGTACTTAAGTTGTTACAGGCAAATTATTTTAAAATTATGTTGTCGAATTCCAACATGTTGAATGTGCCCTTTCTTTGAAAATGTGAATGGACTCTGATCCACAAAGTGAACCACTAAATTTTTAAGACAACAATGGATAAGTGAATGTCAACATGAATTTCAACCCACTGGAAAGTGTCTTAGTATGTTAATTGGCATTCCGGATTATGCAGATGCTAAAATAGCAAAGTACTGCAGATGCTGGAACCTGAAACAGAGAATGCTAGGAAAACTCAGCAGGTCTGGCAACATTTGTAGGAAGCGAAAATGGAGTTAATGTTTAAAATCCATTTGACTCTTCATTGGAACTAAAAGAAAGGGAAAGTGTGTTGGATATCATACTGTGCTGTTGGGTAAATTCCGCTTTTCGAAACTGAATTTGAAAATGCGACAAATGTGATAAAGCTTGAAAATTGCAATTTGTAAAATGAAATGCTGATACAGTGTACTGATATAATGTTTGAAGCAGAGGAAGCACTTTGTTCCCATGTTGTCATGCTGTCCCACACACATAGCTAAATAATGAGACCAAAGTAGGAACAGGGGTAGGCTATTTGGCACCTTGAGTCTATTCTGCCATTCTATAGGATCGTGGCTGATCCAGCATCCCCCTCATCCATTTTCCTCCCTTTTCTTGTAACCCTTGATTCCCTTGATAGAAGACGCACTAAAAATACAGCAACAGATATGCACCAAAGACGTGATCAAAGTTTTATAGTTTGGAATTATGATGCAGATGAACTTGGCAAATTGCAAAGGAAGAAAACCGTTGATCATGTTTGTGGTTAATGTAGCATTACATTTGGGTCCCCACTCCTTTCAGTCTTGATTTTGGCATTGCTAGTATAATAGAAAACTATTTGGCTGCTGACATGTTGTGTAAATCTTGCTTCTTTGTTTCGAGGTTCCTCTGCAAATTTCCACCTGAATTTAGCAACTAAATGAACCAAAGTTTAGCACATTAGCCTGCTGCCTATTGATTAGATTCCTCTTGAATATCTTGATTTTTATGTATCTTGAGAATCCATAATGCTCTAATAGTTAGCTTATGAAATAATCAGTTGTACTCCTGAAGGAGACCGTCTATCTCCACTTGACAAGGCAAAACTTGATCAGAGGTGGTCTGAGGGAGGTCATGCCTGACAACTTTGATTGAATTTTTTGAGGTCGTGAGCAGGTGTGTAAATAAGGACAGTGCAGTTGATTTGATTAATATGGATTTCAGCAAAGCCTTTTAATGGTGTACAAGATTGAGAGACATGGACAGAGTGGATAAGGAACATCTGTTCCACTTACTTGAAGGATCAGCCACAAGGGGACATAGGTTCAAGGAGCAGGACGGAAGGTTTTAGGGGGTGAGAGGAAAAACTTTTTTATCCAGAGGGCGATGGCAGTCTGGAATGTACTGCATGGGAGGTGGTAGAGACCATTAAAAAGATCCATTAAAAAGTATCCGGATGAACACTTGCCACATCACAACTTTCAGGCGATGGGCCAAGTATGCCAGATGGGATTAGATGGGAGTTCAGGTGTTTCTTATGTGTAGTGCAGACTCAATGGGTCAAAGGGCTTCTTTTGCATTGTATGGTTCTATGAAACTATGTTCTGCTTGCTTTTATATAGGAGCTTGTGAAACTGACAATAGAGAAACAAGAACAGCCATCCCCAACCACTCCTGTGAAACCCAGCCAGCCAGCATCTAAAACTGACAGGTAAGAATTATTTCCCCCCATAAACAATTCAAAGTAAATATATAATAGGTCAAGACTTCACTTGACCTGTAGTTTTAATTAAAAAGTCTGTTTCAAAGATGTTTTTTGCAACATTCCTCTGCTTTAGAATATGTCATATGTAATGGAGGATGCTGATCTTGCTTGTTACAAATGTAATATTGAAAGTATTTTTGATCTTTACAAGATGGCATTTCCTTGAATTCTACAAAAAAATATTTTTGTGGATGTTCCTGTCTCCCCCCTTTGGCAGATGCTTCAGATGGTAATCCTTAATTTCTCTGAATCATCACATGTAGGTCAGACTTTGTACACACAGTTAATTTCCAGATCTGATGGGCATAAGTAGTTTTACAATTGTGTTTTTGGTGCTTGCTTGTAGATTACCAGACTAATTAATTTTGGGTTCAAAATGCAAAAGGATCCAAATCCAAAATCCAGAGCTATGTCAACTGTAGTCTACAGTGCTCATCATAGTGGGTGGCTTTTATCGATTTTAATCTGAGTTTGATTCTTGCAGTACAACAGAACTTCCACTGACTGACAGGGAGAAGGAAATTCTGACTAAAACGACTCCAATGACAAGATCACTGGAGATACTTCCAGATTCTGTGGATGGAGAATGTGCTCCACCAAAACCACCACTGCCTGGTATTCGCATCATAGAACACAGGTAATGGATTAAAGGGACAATCCCTCCTAATGTTTTATATGATAATTTTCTCAATGAGAAGCTTATTCTTTAAGATGAAGGATGTCTAAAGAAGCAGTCATTTAAATTAATGAATAATAGCTAAATGCCTTTCGTCATAAATGCCTGCTCCTCTAGTTTACCTTGATATTATAATGATGTATCTTTTGTGATATTACCCACAGTATGTTGTTTTACAATGATGAGACTGTTGAAACCATAAACAAAAGCCCAGCAAAAAAGATCCATCTGTGACTTACCAAGGAAGTTTGGGGTGGTTAAAGGAAGTTTATAATGTTGTGAAGATTAGTGTTCAGAGGATAGGGAGAGTTTTAGAAACCAGTAAAGGGGGACCAAAATTTAGATTAAAAGGGTAAAATATAGAATGAGAATAAATCAGCCAGGAATATAAATGCAGAATTGTAAGAGTTTTCACATGTATATGAAAAGGAAGGTAGCTGGATTGGTCTCTTAAAGACAGACAGAAGGAATTATCATGGGGATTGAAGAAATGGCAAATATGTTAAACGTGTCTTTTGTGTCTGCCTTCATGTTGAAAGAAATAAAGAGTGTCCAAGAGGCTAATAAGTGAGAAACTTAAAGTAATTATCAGCAAAGGAAAAGTAGAGAAAGTTAAGGGACTTAAAAACTGTAAAATTCCCAAGATCCTCCAGCCTACATCCTAAATGAGGCAGCGATGGTGGATACACTGATCGTGATTTTCCAACATTTCCTAGATTTTATAACGGTCCTTGGCATTTTCAAGTTAACAAATGCAACTCTGCTATTCAAAAAAGGAGGACGAGAGAAAACAAGAAACTACAGGACAATTAGTTAGCCTGACATTTGTGAAGGGAAGATGCTGGAACCTTTATTCCGGAAGTTATAACAATGTATTTAAATAACATTTGGAAGTTTGATGTTATTCACTTAGTCAGAAAAACATGAAACTTTCATATGTTGATCAGGGTTGGGTGCATTTGTTCGAGAAGCACAGATTAGCATACAGGTGCAACAAGCAAATAGCATGATTATGCCTTTAGTATTATATATGTGCATATTATTGCATGTTTCAGGCTGCAGCTCATACAGTGAGTAGGAAGTGATCCAGTTGCTGGTCATTGTGTATGCCTGTTTTTGGAAATAGTACATCATCTGCAGAAATTTGAGGGCTTCTTTCTCAGTACTTTTTTTTTAGATAATCTGTTCAGTCCTATGGTATTTTATGTTTGTAGATCGATTTGCAGTATTTAAAGAAGGCCAACAGATGCTCTTCAAATTTTTTTTTAAATAAAGCTAATCTTCTGCAATTAATCTGTTGTGATTAAGATGTCATTGTTGTCAGACTAGGATGTTTTTATTTCCAGTTGACAACTTATTTTTACTGAATTGTTAAACGTACATGAATTTGTTTGCAATACAGAAAATTGCATCTTTAATCACTATTTTTTGCCCTGCAGCAGTAATATTTCTCCGATTTTACCACCCCTACCACCTAAGAAGAGGCAGTCTGCACCTTCCCCAACCAGAGTGGCAGTGGTGCCTCCCATGAGTCGAGCTGCCAGTGGTTCCAGTTTACCTAATACCAAACAGGTATGGAGAAGTCTTTTATGGTTTGTGTGGTTGAAGAATAAATCAGACAGGATAAATAGATTGACTAAATTGTGCGCACTATTACTGAATAAACATTTATATTCAGCAGTTGGCAGTGTACTAATTTATGTTTATTAAGGACAGAGTCATAAATGTGTTATGCTATGATGAGTGGAAAAGCAAATTGCGTGGAGGGTGTGGAAAGTCTGCAGAAGGACCTGGATAGGTTGAGTGAGTGGGCGAGGACCTGGCAGATGGAGTATAATGTTGGCAAGTGTAAGGTTATCCACTTTGGTAGGAAGGATTACTATTTAAATGGCAAAAAGCCGCAGCATGCGACGGTGCAGAGGGATCTGGGGGTCCTTGTGCACGAATTGCAAAAACACAGTCTGCAAGTGCAGCAGGTGATCAAGAAGGCAAATACAATGTTGGCCTTTATAACTAGAGGGATAAAATATAAAAGTAGGGAGGTACTTTTGCAGCTGTATAGGTACTGGTGAGGCCGCAGTTGGAGTACTGTGTGCAGTTTTGGTCACTACATTCGAGGAACGATATATTAGCTTTGGAGCGAGTGCAGAGAAGGTTCAGTAGACTGATAGCGGAGATGAGGGTGTTGGATTATGAGGAGAGACTAAATAGGCTAGGCTTGAACTCGGAGTTTAGAAGGCTGAGAAGGGATCTTATAGAGACGTGTAAGATAACGAAGGGGATGGATAGGATAGAGGTTGAGAGACTCTTCCCGCTTAGCAAAGATAGCAGGAGTAGAGGACACAGCCTCAAGATTGGGCGGGGGGGCGGTTCAGATCAGAGTTGAGGAGGAATTTCTTCACGCGAAGAGTAGTGAATCTTTGGAATTCTCTGCCTATGGAAGTGGTGGAGACTTCCTCGCTGAATATATTTAAGTCAAGAGTGCATAGGTTTTTGATTGACAAGGGAATTAAGGGTTATGGGGAGGAAGCGGGAAAGTGGTACTGAACCACTGCAGATCAGCCATGATCTTATTGAATGACGGGGCAGGCTCGAGGGGCTGGGTGGCCTACTCCTGCTTCTATTTCTTATGTTCTTATCTGATTCTGTTGAAGCAGTATCATGTCCATTAGAGTCCCAATCTTTACTAGATGAGTAGAAACATAAGTAGAAATTACTTCTCCTGACTCTAAAATAAAATTTATAAGGACAATTGACAAATTAAAGATGATCTTTTCCCCTCATATCTCTGGTGATGCCATGCATAGCAGTAAAAGACGCATGTGTATTTGCCACGGCCAGATTTCCAGTGAGTGTTTAAACTACCTAATTTCAGTAATTAATTATTTCACCAATTCTGAAGGTGCCAATATAGAACATATTTGATATCATTTTTATCAGTTCACCGTTTCAGTGCTGCGAAATGTTAAAGGGTATTAAATCCACAGAGAGTAATAACGGAAATGGGAAAACTGTGTTTGGTTGGAGAGATGAGAGATAAAGAATTCTTTTTCACTGAAATGGAAAAAGCTGAGAAAAAAATTTAAAAATTGATAGTGAATAGGGGGCTAAATGTTTCTCTTGAGTGAGGAATCACGCGATGAGGGATCATTGATTCAAATTGTCACAGTGGAGGAAAACCTTTGAATTTAGAATTTAGAATCCGTACAATGCAGAAGAAGGCCATTTGACCCATTGACACAATTCCATCCAGGCACTGTCCCTGTAACCTCATGTATTTACTCTGTTAATCCTCCTGACACTAAGGGACAATTTGCATAGTCAGTCAATCTAACCCGCACATCTTTGGACTGTGGAAGAAAACCAGAGCATATGTTGCAAACCCACACAGACACAGGGAGAATGTGCAGACTCCAAACAGGCAGGGACCCAAGGCTAGAACCGAACCAAGGTCTCTGGTGCTGAGAGACTGCAGTGTTAACATCTTTCAATAGAGCCTCATGAAACATGGCACACCACAAAGTGATTGTATCAAAATACCATTATAATTTTTAAAGGGATCAGTGCAAACAAGCTTGGCTGAATAGAAACTAGGATCAGGAGTAGGCCATTCAGCCCTGTGAGCCTGCTCTGTTCAATGTGCTCATGGTTGATCCTTGTTCTCAACGCTGTAATCCTGTTTTCTCCCCAAATGGCAGTATTCTGTGCTGCAAATTTCAATGGTTCTATTTTAATAAAGGGAAACCAATAACTCCCAGTAATATTTGGAAAAACTAATTAGGTGAATAGCTGTAATTACCAGACAATAGCATTGTTGCTGTAAAACCTTACGTCTAGTTCTGATATAAAGGCATTAGGATTACCTGGCACAGTTGGTATGTTGTATTCTGTAATATATTTTTAATTGAACGATATAAGATGCAAAAAATGTTACTCCATTTACTGTTCACGTTTTAAGCTTTTTGTTTGGTATGAAGTAAAATCTAAATTCTTTAATTGCATTACAGGTGTGTTCATTTATCTTGTGTAAATTATTGCATGTGCACATGGGAGCAAATTATCTCTCTTACATCACAGTATCTTTATATAACAAAAATTTTTATCGCACTCAAAATGTCAAGATGTTTGAAAATTAATTGCTGTCTTACATTTAGGACTTTGATGTTTTGGAGTGTTATCTGCAAAGACGGCTGTCTGGTGGCAGCCACTCTTATGGTGGTGAATCGCCGAGGGTATCGCCCTGCAACAGCATGGGAAAGCTAAGCAAATCAGATGAACAGCTATCCTCATTAGAAAATGATAGTGGGCAATGTTCACAGAACACAAGTTGTGAAACACTTGGTAAGACATTATTTAAAAAATTGGTGCACTAATTTGATATTTTGTTGTAATATCATTCATGCTTGCTCTTCTACCTTTTCCAGTATATTTTCTATCATTTGAAAGGCATAATTCCTATCCTTGTGAATCCCTAGCCATGCACTAATCCCCAGTCACCTGATATGTTTAAAGGTTTCTGGCATAGCTGCTTTTAAACTGACAGCTTGCAAGTAAATTGAAAGGAGTTCATGATGGCTGTCATCTTTGACTTGCCATTCACACTCCTTGGAGAAATATTGGGAGTGACATGGTGGCATAGTGGTTAGCACTGCTGTCTCTCAGCGCCACGGACCTGGGTTCAGTTCCCAACTTGAATCACTGTCTGTGCGGAATCTGCACTTTCTTCCCATGCCTGCGTGAGTTTCATTCAGGAGTTCTGGTTTTCTCCCACAGTCCAGAAGACATGCTGGTTAGGTGCATTGGCCATGCTAGATTCTCTCTGTGTACCTGCACAGCACCAGAGTGTGGTGACTGAGGAATTTTCATTGCAGTGTTAATGTGAACCTATTTGTGACACTAATAAATAAACTTTAAAACTTTAAATACTTGATTCACTTGATGCTTGCAATAGCCTATGTAACATGCATTCAGAGTTGATTTTGTTAATAAATTAGGAGAAACTGTTTCTGGTAGCAACTGATCGGTTGCAAAGGAAACAAGTTTAAGGTGGATTGTCTTTGGCTTTTTTGCCAATGTGAAACAATGGCCACTACTACCTGTAATAAATGATCAGACATTTGTTGCTGTTGTGCATTGAAACCCTTCGGGAGTCCTGACTTGTGCACATGAATGTAATTGCCTGGGAATTTTAAACTTCAGTTGCACAGATTTTGTTGCCTGGGTTGCTTTGAAATTGTCTCGGACACTGCCTTTGGTGTCGGAGATAATTGACTGTTGCACACTCGTATTGGCCTCCTGTTAAGTTTTGGCATGGATCAGTGAGCAACGGTGAAGCCCATCCTACTTAGCCTCACACATCCCACCTTCACCCAACTGCCCACCACTGCATTCTTTCCTGTGCTGTTTCAGTCTGTGCTTTCTCTAAGATTGTGATAGAGGCAGACATCAGCTGACTCCCCCGCCCTGACAATGTTGATAAGTAGCAAAATGGGCAACAACCTGATGACAAGCGTGAAAATTTGGGTATAATGGTTAAAGGAATATTTTCAGACTGATAGAAGGTGGACAGTGGTGTTCCACAGGGATTGTTTTTCAGAGCACTGTTCTACACCATTTACGTTGACTATTTGTAATCGGAAACAGATGTACATTTCACATGTGCAGATGACACCAGATTGTAAAGTGAATGCTGAGACAAAATACATGAATAAACTTGCAGAATGGGTATATAAGTGCCAAATTAACATTAATTATAGACAAGTGTAAAGTGCGTTTTGGTGGAAGTAACACATTGAACAAGCAAAAAAGAATATAAATTGGTTTTGGGAGTAAAGGGATCCAGGGATGCAGATTTCCAGTTTTTACAAATAGCAACACAGGTTAACCAGTCTTCTAAAAATGCAAACACAGCACTGATGTTCATTTTGAAAGGAATGGAATTGAAAAGTGGAAAACCTATGTTAAACTTCTAAAGAAACTTGATTAGACCATACTTGGAAGTCCAGAAGTCTGCCCAGGACCCTAAGCTGCAAAATGAATTTACAAGGATAATACCAGAACTAAAAGGTTCTTCTGCCAAAAAATTACTGGATAGGCAATGGCTCTTTTCTCCAGAAAAGGGAAGGCTTGATAGAGGTAATTAAAATTATTGGAATTTGAAAAGGCAGATGCTGAATATTTCCATGTGTGAAGGGTGGAATCCAAACCCAAGGTCAATAAATATGTGAATTATTAATAAATCCAATAAAGAATTTTGGAGAAGCCTCTTTAAACATGGAATGATTAGAATGTGGAACTTACTATTTCAAGAAATAGGGGTGAGGCAAACAGTATAGATGCACTTATCCAAAGCTGGCTAAGCACATGTGAGAAAGGAATAGAAATCGATGTTATAGGGGTTAGGTGGAGTGTAGAGATTTGTGGGTAACAAATACTGAATTAGACCATTGGACCTGTATTTGTCATGGTGTTAATTCGATGGAAAGTGCCTTCGTAGGATCGCTACAGTGCAAAAGGAGGCCATTCAGCCTATCGAGTCTGCACTGACAACAATCCTACCCAGACCTTATCCATGTAACCCAATATCGTTACCCTGCTAATCTCCATGACACTAAAGGACGATTTAGCATAGCCAATCCACCTAATCTGCACAATTTCGGGCTGTGGGAGGAAGCCAGAGGAAACGCACGCAGACAGTGACCTGAGGCTGGAAGTGAAGCGGAATTCCTGGTGCTATGAGAAAGCGGTGCTAACCACTGTGTCACTGTGCCACCCAACAAGTAGGCTTACATTAACACGGCAATGAAGTTGCTGTGAAAAACCCCTAGTTGCCAAACTCTGGCACCTGGTGTCACTCCTATGGTGTATTAACTAGAATTTTGTAAAATAAGTAAAAAGGCACAATAAATGACAGAAATGGTGACACATTTTCTCTTGAATAACAATTGATGTGTTCAAGCACTTCTTTGAAAATGGTCTGTTGACCAAGGCTTGTTTTGGCCAGTATTGATCCATATATGGTCAACAAGTAGACACTATTCAATTATGATGAGCTATGTCTGTAATTCTTTCCAAGAATGAACAAATCCATCTCTAAGTAACATAAGTGTGGTTTAACAAGAGAAACCTTTGCACCAGAAAGAGCAAACCATGCTGAGTTTCGATTGTTTGAGCAGTCAAAGGCTTTCTATTTTTAATTAATCTTGCTGTCAAGTCAATCATTTACTCCAGATTAATACTTGTTTCTAAGTTAAAAGGTAGTTGTGTGTCTGACTGCATTTCACTCCTATAGATTTTATTTTGCTTCTCAGATAATCCAGAAAGCTATGACCCTGATTATGATTTCCTGCATCAGGACCTTTCAACTGTTGATCAGATTCCTCAGCCCATTTCTGGTATGCTAAGTCCACTTCCAGAGTCAGCAGTAGAATCTGGTTCACCTGTTCCTGGGCAAACATTTCCATCGCCGCTTTGTACTTCACAACCAGTGCCTGACTGGAGGCAGGTGCCACAAACTGGTGTTCCACCTCTGCAGACGCCGCCAGCATTACCAGAGAAGAAGCGTCGCAGTGCAGCTTCTTCGGATTCAGGATGCAGGGTCTCATACGAAAGGCTTCCATCACAGTATGATAATATCTCTGAGGAGGAAATGTCGAATTCTGTGCCAGTTCAGCTTCCTCCATTTGCTGTGGTGTCACCCAGGCAGCAAGGAATTCCATCAATTCCAACTGGATTCCCAGACATTGATGTTTCTGAATTGGCCGGAGTACCTGAGAAACCACCACCGCTTCCAGAAAAAAAGAAAAGACAAAGTGAGTATTTACTTTTGCAACCATTTTTGTGATGTAATTGTTGTGTTAAACAAAACATTTTATTCTATATTGAATATGTGATATATAGTTAACATTATTCTATACTTCTGGCTTCTATATTTTCCAGAAGTGACTGCATCATTTGGTCTTTAGCGACAATATGCTTTAATATGTGATGTACATCCTGTAATATTCCTTTAATTATCATCTGAATTGTTGCCATTACTGCCACCCCCATTAATGGACATATAATGGTGTTATAGAGCTAAAATACCTAATTCTAAATATGAGCCAAATTTGGAAGGTTGAATCTATCATTGTACTCCAGGAGGTTTTTTCACTGCTCAAGTCCATAGAGTATGTATTGTTTAATCCAGCAACATACTTTTCAGGAACTTTGGTGATGCCATTGAATGTGAATATTTAATTTCTTAATAGTAGCATAATAGAGTAAAATTCTTCCTGTCAACTGGTATTATGTTAGCCTGCCATGGTAGAGCAGCAAAATCTGTATTCAAAAACTACTGTCACATGACTAAAGTCTAACAAGTAAATTGCTGCATTCACTCCAGTTGGCTGTGGCAGTGAAAATCTTGGTGTAATTAATGGCATTCAACAGGAAAATTTGTAAAATTTAAATCAAATCCTGAAAATTGTATATGTTAGGTATCTTGGGAGTGTAGTCTAAGGTTTAGCTCTAAAACATGATGCATATTAGTCACAGATTGTTACCTGGATCTCTCATGTCTGCTGTCTGCACAACTTATCCATTGTTTTATCCTTGTAAGAGGAGTCTGTATGTTCAACAGAAACAGTTTGACTAGCTGGGCATTTATCTTGTTCCACAAGAAGAGGAAGCTACTGATTCATGGAATAAATATATATTTCTTTCTGCCTGAGTTTTAACTTCTAATATGAGATTATATAATATAAATCAAGTGGTCAGTGATGGTCTTCCTCATCAAAGTATTTTTATAACTCGTGCATGAAGTAGGAAGCAAGTTGATGAGTGTACAAAGTCTTGGTTACTGCTTTGCTCCTCTGTCCCAATTCATTCAAGTTAAAACTTAAATTATTTCCATTCTGATCACTTATTAATTTCAAACTTCTTTCAATTTTCCTTCCTAACCGCACTGGTAGTACCTACACTACGGAGGCTGCAGTGGTTTCAAGGACAGTTAGAGATGGGCAAGCCACCCACATCCCATGAAGGAATAAAATTACTTACAACAATACATTTTGTCTTTAGAGACTAAACAATGACTCAGAGTGAGCATTTTATGTCTGGCACAGAAATGATGAGATTGGTCAGTTGAGATTGTTCCAGGCCTCTTTGGCTCTGCAGAAACTAACAAAGAACAGAGTATTATGCATTGTTTCATAAATGGCACTTCTACAAATTAGCAGGACTCGAAAAAGGGTTAAGGGATATAGATAGATTGAGTGAGTGGGCAAAACAGATTGGCAGATGGAAAATCTGAACATGTCCAATTTGGCAGCAAGAATAGAAATGCAGCATTTTATTTAAATAAAGAGAGATTGCAGAACTCTGCAATGCAGATGTCCTGGTACATGAATCACAAAATGTTAGTATGCAGATACAGCATACAGGATTAGCAAAGGAAATGGAATGTTGGTAATTATTGCAAGGGGAATAGAGAATAAAAGTCGGGAAATTTTGCTTCAATTATGTAGAGTGTTGGTGAGACCACATCTGGACTATTCTGCACAGTTTTGGTCTCCTTAAGAAATATAATTACACTTGAGCAGTTCAAAGAGCATTCACTCAACTGTTTGAAGGGTTTATTTGCTGAGGAAAGATTGGTCAGGTTTGGCCTATACCCACTGGAACTTAGCAGAAAGAGAGGAGATTGAAACAAATAAGATCCTGAAGGGATTTGACAGGGTGGATGTTGAGAGGATGTTTTGCCTTATCACAGCCATTAGAATTAGGGATTAAAAATAAAGGACCTGCCATTCAAAACTGATGAAGATTTTTTTTCCCTGAAGGTTGTTAGTTTGTGGAATTCTCTCCCCCAGAGAGTAGTGGGATGGCAGGGTCATTGAATATTTTTAAGACAGAGTTGGATAAATTCCTGATTAACAAGGATATCAGAGAGTTGAGGTTGACTCAAGGCCACAATAAGATCAACTTTGATCTTATCAAACGACAAACGACAGCAGGCCTGAGGGACTGAATGCCTTACTCATTCATCGTATGCCTATATGCTTGTTCATATGAGAGTTAAAGTATTATGGATTTATGACTGAAACAGCACTTCCCATATATCTCACCTCAAGTTTATAAATCATTACTAATACTATGACTTAACATATTTTGTGAAAAATCTTTGAGCAACCACATGCTAAACTTTCTAACCGACAGGTTTCTTCCTTTCATTGTTGTTCTCATCACAATTTAGATGGATGATGTTGTGTGTCATGTTCTAAGGCACCATTTAGAGGACTGACAAGTGCATCTCGGATTAGATCAAATGCCACAGTATGTCAGGTGCATTTAACCAACAGTAACTAAATATGCTCTGCTCTAAGTTGAACCCTAGAAGAAATAATTTGCTTGTAGCCAAGATGAATAAACTTTTTTTTTCCCTTGAGTTTCACTGTTAAATATTTCTTGAATATCTAGAGTAGACAATGCACTAATAGTAAGATTACTTGCATTGTCTGTTTAAGCTTTTAAGTAACGGTAGACCTGGAGCATTTCCATGGAAACATGTAGTTACCCCTGCCTTATCACACGTTTAGCATTCTGCAAACAAATGTATTGTGTGTGTTGTATTCCCTTTTTGAATATCTTTGCTATCTTCTAATCCAATTGGATCTCCCTCAGACCTAGGGAGTTTTGGAAAATTAAAACCAATACATCAAATGTCTTACTCTGTGTTATTTTAGGGCGAAATCCGTCAGGATCCTATTCTTGTTAGCTGCAGCTTCAACAATTTATTCAGTACCACTTCTCCATTGACTGTATTTTCCTGAGTTACTCCCTTCTTGCTTATAGCTACTTCTGGAGTTGTTACTTGTATTCTCTACAGTGAAGACTGATGTAAAATACCTATTCAGTTCATCTGCCATCTCCTTGTTTTCCATTATCAGTTATCCAGACTCTCTTTCTATAGGACCAGTGTTCACTTTTTTCTTAAAATATTTACAAAAGTATTTATGAAACTTCTTACTATTTTTATATTTTGGGCAAAAGTATTCATGAAACCTCTTACTATTTTTATATTTTGGGTAAATTTTCTCTTTCATTCTAACTTTTCCCTTCTTCATCTTTTACTCATCCCTCACTGTTCCGTGTATGCTGTCCAATCTTCTGAGCTGCTACCTGTCTTTGCACTGTTAATACTTTTTAAAAAGTTTGATACTGTCTTTAACCTTTCTAGCTAATGACAGATTCTTTGGACTTAATGACTGCAAAGAAATGTAATTAATTTTATCAGTTCTTAAGATTTTTCTCACTCTTATTACAAAGAGTGAGTATTGAAAAGCTCATGAGTGGGTGGGTATACAAGTGGCTTAATGTGACTGAAATAATGGAGATAAATTAACAAAGTTGTAATTGCACAATTGCTGAGGCATGCTGGTTTAATTGATACTTTTGCTGCAATTCAGTTCCCTTACAGGGTCACACTTCAACTCCTTTCAGACAGTATTAATAGTCTTGGAAGATCTAAATATATACCGCTGAAATAAATATTCATATGTCCACAATGCCGCAGACAAGTTTGCTCCGTCAAGAATTGGCGTTGTCACCAGGTTTACTTGTCAAATGACTGTTTTGATGTCCCTTTTATTAATCAGGGCATATCAATAAACTTTGATTTAGCAATCAATTCTGTTTTCAGAACGATTTCCCCACACTGAATAGCTGATGGGAATTAGAAAGATAAAATGTAAAATAATATAAGAACATAAGAAATAGGAGCAGGAGTAGGCCATCTAGCCCTTCGAGCCTGCCCTGCCATTTGATAAGATCATAGCTGATCTAAAGTGGATCAGTTCAACTTTTCTGTTTTCTCCCCATAACCCTTAAATCCCTTCTCTATCAGAAATTTATCTCCCCGTGACTTAAATATATTCAACGAGGTAGTCCCCACCACTTCAATCGGCAGAGAATTCCAGAGATTCACCGCCCTTTGAGTGAAGAAGTTCCTCCTCAACTCCCTTCTAAACTACCCCGCCCCCCCACTTATTTTGAGGCTGTGCCGTCTAGTTCTATTTTCCTTTCTAAGCCGGAAGAATCTCTCTACCTTTCCCCTATCTAGCCCCTTCATTATCTTGTAATTGTCTGTAAGATCCTCCCTCAGCCTTCTAAACTCTAACGAGTACAGGCCAAGTCTGTTCAATCTCTCTTCTGAGCTAACCCCCCTCATCTCCGGTATCAGCCTGGTGAACCTTGTCAGTACTCCCTGCAAGGCCAATATATCCTGTAGCAAATAAGGGGAACAAAACTGCACACAGTGCAGACAAAAGGTATTGAAGTTTATCTTTTTAATGGAAAAAGAATAAAGGGAAGGTGGGCTAAATCAAATGAAAATGAGAATTAACTCTAATTTTTGTATTTCTTAAAGAAGCAAAAGTGCTTTAGTGAGAAGAATTTAAAATGTTTAATTTAAAATTATGTTTTAACTGTTTCCTGTATCATGAGTTAATATTATTATATATTGCTGTAATAATGTATTAGTCCTTATTACAAACTCAACCAACCATAGACAATAGACACTTACCTAGCAGACTAGAAGTTTTCAAAAGACTAGAATAATTGAAAATATTAATCACAATTTACAGCAGTTTGATTTTAAATTATATTGATGAAACCTAACTTTTCAAACCATGTAAGGTGCTGAGACAGATCTGTAATCATGGATGAAATTGGTGCTAAATTGAAACCTTACTCCATAACACAATGAGTAATCTCTGAGCATTTTGCCAGAACAACAGGAATGTAGTTTTTGTTGCTTAATGCTTTTAAAACAGCTTTTAAAATTGTATAATGCTGCAGAGCATATCACTTGACTGAGCAGTTCCATAATTCATAAAACATTTCAAAATGTTGCCTGGAATTTTCTTAACTCTAAAGATCAAGGACTTGAGTACCTTTATCTAGGTTGGCGGTTCAGTGAAATGCCGAGAAATTTCTGCATTGTTGGCAAACCTGTCACTTGGATTTGATTTTAATTTGTGACCTGATCTGCTCTTGTAGTTCCTGTAACATCAGTTCGGGGAAATAAAATAAGGAACTCTCTTCCTAGTGTCCTGCTCAATCCTCACCAGCACCACCAAAACTGATTTGTAGCTTGTGGGAAATTACTGAATGAAAATTGACTGCTGTTTTTGGCTACTGCTTTCAAAATTAATCATTGGCTGTGAAGCACTTCAGATATTCTGAGGACCTGAATAGATGTTTTGCAATTTAATGTCTTTCAAGTCAAATTTGAATATACTTTATAAAGTTTCACTAAAATAAATTTATGGCAATCTGTCATACAAAAAAAAGTACAGCACAGGAATAGGCTCTTCGGCCCTCCAAGCTTATGCTGATCATGCTGTCCAAACTTTTAAAAAAAAAACCTCCTGCCTTAACTCAGTCCATTTTCCTCTATTCCTCCCTATTCGTGTGCCCATCTAGATGCCTCTTCTCTACTTGTTTACCTTGATGCAATTTAGGATACTCAAGATTTCCACCTTCGATATGTTGACATTCTGTACAATGTTCACATGCCTACTCCTGACCTCAATATCTGTCATGTCATTCTCCTTGGTGAATAATGATACAAAGTACTAATTAAGGATCTCACCCACTTCCTGTGGCTCCAAACAGATCTTCCCTCGCTTATCGCCTGTTACCCACTTGTTACCCACTAATATCGAGGATAGATGTGTGGTGGTCTATTTTGGCAGGACCAATGGGATGAAGGAGTATAATATCAAGGGTAGGAATCTTGGCAGTGTTGAGGAGCAGAAGGATCTTGGGGTCCGGGTCCATAGGACTCTTAAATCGCAGGTGGAGGACGTGGTCAAGAAGGCGTACGGTGTACTGGCCTTCATTAATCAAGGGATTGAGTTTGGGAGTCGGGAGGTAATGCTGCAACTTTGTAAGACCCTTGTCAGACCCCACTTGGAGTACTGTGCAATTCTAGTCGCCTCACTACAGGAAGGATGCGGAAGCTATTGAGAGGGTGCAGAGGAGATTTACAAGTATGTTGCCTGGATTGGGAGGCATGCCTTATGAAAATAGATTGAGGGAACTAGGTCTCTTCTACCTGGAGGGACGAAGATTGAGAGGCGACCTGATAGAGGTTTATAAGATGTTGAGAGGAATAGATAGGATGTATTCTCGGAGGCTATTTCCCAAGGCTGAAATGGTCGCTACGAGAGGATACAAGTTTAAGGTGCTGGGGGGCAAGTACAGAGGAAATGTTAGGGGTAAGTTTTTTCACTCAGAGGGTGGTGAGTGAATGGAATTGGCTGCCGTCAATGGTGGTAGAGGTGAACTCGCTGGAGTCTTTTAAGAGTTTTCTGGATGAGTACATGGGATTTAATGGGATTGGGAGTTACAGATAGTTCTATGGCCTGGTAGGTAACGATATGATCGGCACAACTTGTGGGCTGAAGGGCCTGTTTGTACTGTAGTGTTCTATCTTCTATGTATCTGCATTAAAAGATTTGGGATTCTCCTTGACTCTGTTTGCTAAAGACATTTCATTTCAAATCTTTTATGTTTCTGTTTAGTTTGACTTTTTTTCACTTTTCATCGCTTGAGTCATCCTGTGCTGCATGGCAGCCATTAAGTCAGAAGGGCTGCGGTGACCTATTCCCCAGGCCAGTCAATGAGGCGGCATGGTGGCACAGTGGTTAGCACTGCTGCTTTACAACACCAGAGACCTGGGTTCGGTTCCGAGCTTGGGTTACTGTCTGTGCAAAGTCTGCATGTTCTCCCTGTGTCTGTGTGGGTTTCTTTCCCGATGCTCCAGTTTTCTTCTACAGTCTACAAATGTGCTAATTAAGTGCCTTGGCCATGCCAAATTCTCCTTCAGTGTACCTGAACAGGTGTTGGAGTGTGTTGTCTAGGGGATTTTCACAGTAATTTAATTGCAGGTATTAATGTAAGTCTATTTGTGATGTTAATAAACAAATATTGTTGTGAAATCACCATCATAGGGTGAGAAGCAATGACTTCGAATGAAATTGGTTTCCTTTCCGCAGTCCAGTCTCTCATGGCTTAGAGTATGAAAGACCAGTGTCCAGTCGTTCAAAAGCAAGGCATGTTGGAGCTCCAAATTGCTGTAATCCTGCTCTATTCCTAAGATCCAGGTTCCATTGGATTTTGAATAGCGTTGTATTATATTATTTTATGCTGCCTAAATTACAGCTTTTAAAAATAGCTTTTTGTAGGCACTTTATTTAATACATACTTCCAGAAGCTGGTACTTCATTTTCTTGTCACAGTGTTCAACACATCTGACACTGATGTCATTGGCGTGAGTTTTGTGCAGCTGGTTGTCTTTGCTGCCACCCTTTGTGATTATTGGCAAGTTTACTTTTGAGCTGTAGCCAGCTACATGACATCCTTGTGTTGGGATTGGTTATCATTGGATGCAATGTAAAAGTAACTTCAACCTCAACTGGGAATACAGTCAAGTTCCTCATACTATCATCGTAAGGATGGCCAAAGTTGACCTCATTTGATAATTCGTTTTGGATGTTTCTCGGAGAGAGGCACATCCCAATAGTGATACAGTGCTATTGGCACATTTTCGTTATGCCATTTAAACAAAAGGCAATAGGACAATGACCACAAATGTTCCTGTGGAGACTAATTATTCCTAATGCTAATTTATCCTCTAGTTCATTTAATAATGTGTAAAAACTAGTGATGAACAAGATTTTCCCCTTTGAGCTTGCGCATAAATGCAACATAATTCTCCTTTTCTCTGTTTCATGACTTGTGTATGGTTATAAATGTATTGTAAATTTTATATTATCTCCAATTGAACAAAAAAACTGCCATAGAACATCTACTTCTCAGTTTTTAACAACAAGTAATAAGTATGTTTGTCTGATCCAATATACCCAGAAAATTTGTGGGAAAGAAAGGAAGTGTTTGGGTTAAAAGTAACTTTACATGGTGCAATTTTAATCCCTTGATTGCATCTTCTTAGTTGCCACATAGCCATATGGGTCATAAGAGGTTCAGCATGCAGATGATATTTGGATGGGCACTCACTGAGAGAGTGAACTCCAGAGCATTGTCAACTTCTCCAGAGAAAAGAAGCTTTTTATTGAACACCTGGAAATCTAAAGTCCTTTTCCAGTCAGTTGATATAGCAAAACTCTTCCTCGTCAATAGCGAGTTCTTGGAAAATATGGAGATGGTGGTATCATGTTAATGTCATTAGACTAGTAATCCATAGGCCCAGGCTAATGCTTTGGGAAGATGTGTTCAAATCCCAGCATGGCAGCTGGTAGAATTTGAATTCAATTAATAATTATGGAATTGAAAACTAGCATCAGTAATGATAAACATGAACCTAATCATTGGTTGTCATAAAAACCTGTCTGGTTCAATAATATCCTTTTAGGGAAAGAGATCTGCCATTCTTACCTGGTCTAGTCCACACACGACTCCAGGCCCACAGCCGTCTGAGTCTTAACTAATGTCTGAAATCACCAAGTCATTCAGTTGAAGGGCAATCAGGAGTAGACTAAAAATGCAGGCTTACCAGCAAGTCACAAATCCCTTGAAAGAATAAATACATTTTCTGTATCTTTAGAGCCCCTCTCAACAAAGACGGACATAAGACTCCACTGTATCTCACAAGTCTTCAGCCGACTAAGTAAGTGTATCTGAGGACCAGGACTTCAAAGCTGAGACTGGGGTCATGGTTTACCAGCAGCAATAATCCTTGTACACTGACATGCTTTGAAAACTTGGACAAACTAAAGTAGGCATATTGAACAACTGGAGAAGTACCCCCAGCAATGCCTTTTAAGATCCTCAAAATCTGGTGGCACGAAAGGCAGCCTAGTAACAGAATCCTCTCCCAAGCCAACATGCCCAGCATCAAGATGTGAATTTTTCAATCCAGCCACATATGTCGTTCATATACCTAACTCCAGACTCCTGAACTAACTGCTCTACTTTGAACTTGGTCACAGCTGGAGACTCTCAAGACAGCAGGAACACTTTAAGAATGTGCTCAAAGCATCCCTGAAGAGGTCAAAGATATCCACTGACTTACGGGAAACCCTAGCTTATGAGCAACTAAAATGGATAAGGCTCATTTGGGAAGGCACCAAATTCACTAAGATACTTGGGAAAAATATAGAGGTGAAGCCAAGATGTTGAAGGAAGCACACAAACATCCAAACAACACATCTATCCACCTTTTCAAGCAACACCTGTCAGGCAAGTGGCAGAATCTGCAGCTTATGCATTGGATTGATCAGTCATCTCCGAACCAGAGTGAAAGCAAGTCCTCGATCCCAAGGGGCTGACTAAGAAGATGGAGAATTTTGATAAATTATTTCCATGAACCTACTTTTATTATGGTGTAATCTAGTTAATAAGCTTCTGGTATATATGTGTACTTCTAATGTAAACAGTGAATTTGGCACTTCCAATTCGAAAATTTGAGGATTTACCTTCAAGCACTGGACCTTTCAGTTAGTAAAGAAATAAGTGTTCAAGAATGAAGTTCATGTGGAGGTGAAAAATATGAACAATTCCATGATGGTGCAGAGTTAAGCCATGTTGCAGTCTTGCAATTTGCTATTCAACATTCTTTTCCTTCTATGTTTTATGTTGCCATGAACTGAGCAAATTATTTCAGGGTTGATCTTTATCACATCCTTAATTGAGCTTGAGGATGAGCTTAATTGAGATTGACGTCTTTTGCTTTGGTTTTACTTGATGCATCTGCACATAGTAACTGGTCTTTGTTTTTACGTGATGCTTTCAAAGAACATCATTAATTTGTGTAATGAGTATCTGAGGAAACTAGTTTACTATTAGTGGGGAAGAGAAGATTCTCTGAAGGTGATTTTAGGTAAGTATTATTTACTCTGACCAGAAAAATCATTAGAGAAAAGAATGGAGGTGTTTATTTTGAAATCAGATGTTGCATTACATCTTTGTTTCTGGACTTCAGATGTACATGGAGATTATAAAGTTAAAGTTCAAGCTAAATGCCATTTTTAAAAATATTCCTTCGTGAGATGTGGCAAGATCAGCATTTGTTACTCATCCCTAATTGAATGGTTTGCCTGATCATTTCACAGGGCCGTTAAGACTCAGCCACATTGCAATGAGTCTGTCACAAGCCAAATCAGAGATGGCAGATTTCTTTCTCTAAAGGACATATCAATTACATGGAACTTTATGATCCAATCAATAGTATCATTGTCCTCATTACTGAGACTAGCTTTCAATTCCAGATTTATTGATTGAATTTGAATTCCACCAGCTATCATGATGGGATCTTAACCATGCCCCCAGAGTATTAGCCTGAGTTGCTGAATCTCTGGTAAATAACATTGCCGCTGTATGTGTATACACAATCTTTATTGTAAAAATTTCTCAGGAGTGAAAAATGCACGAGGCTACTAAGTCCAAAGGGTAGGTTTTCAAGAGCATCTGAGAGGATGAAATATGACTTAGATTTTTTTTAAAGCATTATACACAGATTTGTATCAGTGAATTAACTGGCATCTCTGACCAAAGCTTAAGACAATAATATAAGAACTATCTGAAAATCTCATTTGACCACACAGAGTATGAAGCCTATATCTAAGCAATAATCCATCTCCCTGATATTTTACCTAGTGAAACATAATAAAATCACAATTACCACATAGTTCATTCCCCAACAAGGCCAGAACTTTTTGGTTCCCTGAAGTTTAGCTAGTGAATATACTTGAGATTGTTAAACTTGTATCATTAAAGAATTACATGTGGTATTGGATTTATTTTAGAAAATAACATGATGTATATTTTCTGTTGTTGACTTTGTAGTTCCTGTCTTAATGTGTTCTATTCATCTTTCAAGTGTTATAGACATAAGAGGAGAAATAAATTGAAATCCCCAATTCCCTTCCCTTACCGTCCATAATCTGTGTGTTATTGGAAAGATAGCATGTTTCTCAATGTCCCTTTACAGAAAGAACCAGTAGCAGACTATGGTGAGTTTAAAAATAAGGATTATTTACTCTCTCTCTCTCTCTCACATATACATACTCACTGTCTTGCTCACTCCATGCTCTGGCACTTGCTCTGTGCTCAAGAAAAATGCAATTAAAGAAGATAGTGCATCTCTACAATTGTTAAACCAAATGAATAATAATAATCCAATTTGGCTTGCTACAGGAGATCAGTTGATGTGGGCTTGGCAAAAGAAGAAGTTCTTTTGCACTCTTGGGTTGTAGTTCAGATTAGTTCAAATAGCTAAAGTCATTATCCAGGTTGTCACTGGTTTCCCTGGAGGAGATTAATATTCAGCAGGTTGTAAAGCTAGGTATTTGTGGTTTTCACGTTGGCGGGTTAAACTTTTCGACAGATGGCCTTGGGAGTTCTTCCTGCATTCTGTTTTTGTGGAGTTACGGAATCTTGAGAGGTTTTTAAAGACTTTTCAGCTTCCTAGTACTTGAAAGCAGATGTTGCTTTTTCTGCAATTCCTGTGGTGTACAGTGGTCTCCTACAACTGCCTTTTCATGGGTTTTGGCATAATAGAGTGTTTCAATCACGTTATCAGTGTCCAGTGTTCAACCAGAATGGCTTGAAGCTAAAAGACATTGATATACATAAAATAGAAAATAGGTGGTAACCTTTCTCACTTATTTTGGGGATTACTGATCTCTTCAATTCTTGTGAAGTATTGATACTGGAGGTGGCAAATTAGAGTATGTTTTGAGTGCATGACGATAGCAAATGTAAATCCCACAGTTACACCTGTCTTGGTCTGTCCTTTCCAAGGGGAAGTCTCCACCCAGGATAATTAAATTAGAACTTTGGGAAGCTTGAGATAGTCTGTGTTGAATAAACAAAGAGAACCTGACTCTTGTAGCCAGCTTAGCCACCTTGTGAATGTCCAGTTTAAAATACAACTATTCCAGAAGCTTGAAAAAGATAGCAGTCCATGTTTGAAATTATGAATAGGGGTGCCTTCAGTAATCAGAACGCAAGTTAACAAAATTAAAAAAAATAGTTTTAATTGTGCACTATATGTGATTTGGTCCCAATAACAAGTAAAAACCATGGAACTGTTGTTGGAAGCCAGTATTAGCTGTTGGTATTATAAATCTTTTTAAAAATGAAAACCAGTTTCTTCATCAAAAAATTAAGAATATGTAGTTTAACAGTTACTTGCTGAAGATTTTTAAAATTTATTTATGGGATATGAATGTTGCTTGCTCAACCAGCATTTATTGCCCACACATGCAAATCTCTGAATGTAATCTGTTTGTGTTGAAGGCTGTTCCTATTAGTGACTTCACTTACGTTTTTAATTTTGACACCTTGTCAGGAAACAGAGGTAGTTTTAAGTGATCTGTATTTGCATTGTTAAATATTAGCAATGTAATGTAGATTTAAGTGGGTTTAATTTAGTATTTTTACATAAGAAATTCTGTACTTCAGGTACGTGTTAAATAAAGATGTATACATGTATGGGATTTTTGTTTCAGATCAAACTGTTTCTATTGTGCTGAGAGAGAGTTTATGATGGGTAAACTAAATATGAGTTTGAGGGAAGAATTTGTTAATGACCAGAGGAAACTTTTAGGAAAGACCTTGTGATTGTTGTGTTTAATTGGATCCAGGCAGATGGGAAGCTCGAGAGAAACAGCTCTCACCTCTGTGGAAACAGGAAAACACTGTGTGTGAAAGCAAACTCTGGAGGAACTAAAAAGCAGTTAGTTTTGGAAAGTAGGGTATGAAAAAGAAACTCTGGGAAAATTTGAAGTAAAAAGAAACAGAGAGGATCTGCATTGAAACAGTCATGGAGTCAGAGTCAAAGAGTCATAGAGTTTTACAGGATGGAAACAGGCCCTTCGACCCAACTTGTCCATGCCACCTTTTTTTAAACTCAGAAGCTACTTCCATGCCCTCATTTGGCACATATCCCTCTATACCCATCTTACCCGTTTAACTGTTTAAATGCTTTTTAAAAGTCAAAATTATACCTACTACTACTTCCAGCAGCTTGTTCCAGACACTCACCGTCCTCTGTGAAAAAATTGGCCCTGTGGGCACTTTAGTATCTCTCCCCTCTCACCGTGAACCTATGCCCTCTAGTTTTAGACTCTCCTACCTTTAGGAAAAGATACTGATTATCTGGCTAATTTATGCCCCTCATTATTTATAGATTTCTATAAGATCACCCCTTAATCTCCTACACTCCAGAGAAAAAAGCCCCAACCTATCCAGCCTCTCCTTATAAGTCAAACCATCAAATCCCACAAGCATCCTAGTAAATCTTTTCTGCACTCTTTCTAGTCATTGAAGTTAAAGTCATACCTGAGAAGAAATTAGCTGACAAGGTTAGCTATAGAAAAGCCACATATCTGGTGGAATTGTAAAAGTTCAATGTACTTATTTCTAGTTTTTAAATGATAGTAATCTCTCATCCCCGATACCTCTCTAGTACTCAGTGATTTGTGGTAGTGCTCCTGCAAATTCCACCTTTTTTTTTCCCTCTCTCAGATTGTCCAGACCCCTGCATTTAAGATATTCTTGTTAATACTCATCGCTTTGGACTAACGGCCAGTATCCACCCGCTGACAAACGCAAAGCAAGTTGTAAGTCCGGTCAAGCATCTTCACTGGTTGCTGAAGAATTGCCAATATAGATTTTTTTTGGTGTGACCATCTTTGCCTATCTGCACTTTTCCCCAATTCTGTAATTACTGAAATGAAAAGAGTAATCATTGATGTTATATATAACAAGTACACATATATCCTGATAGCTTTTCTTCAGTCCCCATATCTCCAATTGTGGTATAATAGACAGCAGTATTGCAGATGGAATGTGAATGTAGGCTTGGAATTCGGAAACAGCTGCTCTCAGTTTTCCAGTCCTCACCAAAAGACACTTTGTCAATGAACATCTGTTCTAGATAACATGGAGAATTTGATTTTCTTCACTTAATGTTATATACAACAGCTTGAAGCTTTGTCTTTATTTACAGTGATATATTGCACCCATTTTACACAAGAACTCAATAGGATGTGATGTAGACAGCATCTGTATAGAAGTGGAATGATATAAATGTGGTTAATTGCAAAATCATGTATACATTCCTGTTGAATGAATACTTATCCTGGAACAGTGCCTCTTTCTTTAGAGTAGCTAAAGAGGAAGAAAGACTTAGTTGTGAGAAATTTATTCCTGTATTGTGCCACCACAATATACTTCAAAGTATGCACTGTAGGTACAACATAGCATATGAACTTCTAAAAAGTAAAGTAGCCATAGTCCCGATGACCATTGGCCACTGTCACCTTTTGAAGGTGGTGGTAATTTAACCTGAGGATCACCATACCTCAGGCAAGGGCAAGGTTGAGAAGGCAGGGCCTTCATGAATAACTTCAGCTTGTACAGTACAGATTGGCATCATTCTTCTTCATTAACTAGCTGTCCAGTCAACTGAACTAAACCAATTCCCATGAACTGATAGACTCTCTGTCTCTAATTCTGTTGATGGGGATATGTTGTAAGTTGTTGAGTCAAATCATTCCACTATGTGGAGCTTCTCAGGGCATAGTCTCACAAGAAGAAGGAAAAATAGATTTTGAACTGGCCCAGTTCTGTTTTAATAGAGCACTTGTACTTCAGTTTTGAAGCTGCTTGTGATGTTCCCAGACCTGACTTTGGAGGGCAAGAAAGGGGGAAAGGATTTTATTTGGTATCAGTCCAGTTAATGTGTAATAGGCAAGCAAATGTGCACTCAACAAGCATAAAACAATAGATGTGTCAAGGCCCATATTGATAGGAAGCAGGCTGTGAAAAGCCAAAGTCATTAGAAATTAATAAATATTAAAAATAATTAATTATTATGATTGGCTGCATTAAAAATTGTATTGATGCATAGTAGCTTCTTGTATATAATTTCTTTATGATGTCCTCAGTCACGGAGAATTCATGAGTTACCCTCTCTGCAATTTAACTCCTGTAATGCCAAAAGCAAAATGCTGCAATAGGATTATTAAAACACAAAAAGAAATATAAATACTCAGATCAAGCAGCATCCTCGGTTTCAAGTGTAGTTTTTAACCTGAAATGTCAACTTGCTATTTTCCCATTGCATTGCCTGATCAGTGCTGGGGTCTCAATGAACGTAGAACATTACAGCACAGAACAGGCCTTTCGGCCTTCGATGAAAGGGATGAAGGGACTGACTGGTTGCTAAATTTGCTGATAGGATAGATAGCAAAATAAGAAATGAAGAAAACATAAGGAAAGAAATATCATTAGACTGTGAATGGCCAAAGATCTGGCAAATGGAGTATAATGTGAGAAAGTGTAAAGTTTTCCATTTTGGTAGGAAGAATAAAACACCATTTATCTAAATTGAGAGAGATTCCAAAGTTCACATGCCAAGGTATCTGGGTGTTCTAGTGCATTAGGTTGCAGGTACAGTAAGTATTTAAGAAAACTTAAAGAATGTTATTCTTAAGTGCATTAGAAACAGTTCAGAGAAGGTTTAATAAATAATATCAGGAAAAAGTGGGTTGTCTTATGAGAAAAGGCTGGTGAGGTTAGATTTGTGCCCACTAGAGTTTAGAAGAGTAAGAGGTGATTTGATTGAAATCTTTATTATCCGGAGGGTTTTTGACAGGGGGGATGTGGAAGGAATGTTTCATCTTGTGGGTGAATCTAGAACTCAAGGTCACTGTTTAAAAATAAGGGATTACCATATAAGACACAGGTGAGGAGATATTTTCAGCAAGGCTTTTGATACCTTTCCTCCAGAAAGGCTTGTATTGAGAATGAAGTAGGAATCAGTAGCCATATTTTACAGTAGTTTCAGAATTGTAACTAGTTGTAACAAAATTGCACAAGCAGAGCCCAGAGGTTGGTTGTACAGTGATTGTCATAGGCCTGTGAAAAAATTACATGTAAGAACATAAGAAATAGGAGCAGGAGTAGGCTATCTAGCTCCTTGAGCCTGTCCTGTCATTCAATAAGATCGTAATTGATCTGAAATGGATCAGTTCCATTTCTCCGCTTTATCCCCATAACCGTTAATTCCTTTGCTTATTAGAAACCTATCTACCCATGACTTAAATATATTCAGTGAGGTAGCCTTCACTACTTCAACTGGCAGAGAATTCCAAAGATTCACCACCTTTTGAGTGAAGAAGTTCCTCCTCAACTCCGATCTAAACCGCCCCCTTGTTTTGAGACTGTGCCCTCTAGTACTGCTGTCCTTTCTAAGCGGGAAGAATCTCTCTACCTCTACCCTATCCACCCCTTCATTATCTTAGATGTCTCTATAAGATCCCCCCTCAACCTTCTAAACTCCAACGAGTACAAACCTAAATTACTCAATCTCTCCTCATAGGCTAATCCCTTCATCTCCGGTATCAGCCTAGAGAACCTTCTCTGTGCTCCCTCCAAGGCCAATATAGCCTTCTGCAAATGCGGCGACCAAAACTGCACACACTACTCCGGTTGCGGCCTCACCAGCACCTTGTACAGTTGCAACATGACCTCCCTACTTTTATATTCTATCCCCTTCGCTATAAAGGCCAAAATTTCATTCACCTTCTTGATCACCTGCTGTACCTGCAGACTGAGTTTTTGCGATTCATGCACAAGAATCCCCAGGTCCCTCTGCACAGTAGCATGCTGAAGCTTTCGCCTTTTAAATAATAATGCCTCCTACTATTACATCTACTAAAGTGGATAACCTCATATTTGCTAACATTATACTCCATCTGCCAGGTCCTCGCCCACTCACTCAACCTATCCAGATCTCTCTGTAGACTTTCCACACCCTCCACGCAATTTGCTTTTCCACTCATCTTCGTATTCTATAGGGCCCTGTTTTGGGATCTCATCTTAATATCTTCATAAATGATCTGGAGTAAGGAGTTACAAATGCACTGACTAAATATGGGGATGATACAAAGCTTTGGGCAGCACGGTAGCACAGTGGTTAGCACTATTGCTTCACAGCTCCAAGGACCTGGGTTTGATTCCTGGCTTGGGTCTCTGTCTGTGTGGAGTTTGCACATTCTTCTCGTGTCTGCGTGGGTTTCCTCCGGGTGCTCCGGTTTCCTCCCACAGTCTAAAGGTGTGCAGGTTAGGTTGATTGGCTATGATAAAAATTGCCTCTTAGTGTCCTGGGATGTGTAGGTGGATTAGTGGGTGAATGTGTAGGATATGAAGGTCGGGCCTTGGGTGGGGTTGTGGTTGGTTGGTGCAAACTTGATGGGCCAAAGGGCCTGTTTCTGCATTATAGGGTTCTATGATCTTTTGAAGTTGGTAGGCTCCGGCGCAGAACAGGGTAAGCAACAGGAAGATTTCAAATGCACTTGGGAATTAGGCAGACAAGTGGCAGATTTAATTAAATGTAGAGAAAAATGAAGTACTTCACTTTGGGTCAAAGGATCCTGAGAAGACTTATTATTTAAATGGAAAGAAAATAACGTGTTAGGAAGAAGCATAGAAACATTGAACAAGAGTAAGCATTCGGCCCTTTGAGCCTGCTCCGCCATTCATTGTGATCATGGCTAATCACTGAATTCAATACGTTGATTTCCCTCTTCCTCCCATATCCCTTGATTCTTTTAGCCCCAAGAGCTATATCTAATTTTTTTTTGAAATCAGACAACGTTTTGGCTTCCACTACATGCTGTGGTAGAATATAAATGCATGCTGACTTTGTCTGATTATACCACTGCTTTCCAAATGCTGAGTTATGAAATTCTTGATAATAGACTCCAGCAACTTTCCCAGTACTGACTTTAGGCTCACTAGTCTATAGTTCCTAGTTTTCTCTCTACCTCCCTGTAGTGACATGGAGGAAGTAAATAGTACAGATTTAAATGTAAATTAGCTAAATTTCCTCCTCAAAATAATATTTGGGATGCAGTATTCAAGGCATGACAGTGAATATAAGATGTTTGAGATGAATTAACATAGAAGAGCAGGAGGAGGCTATTTAGCCCTTTGAGCCTGCTCCATCATTCATCAAGATCATGGCTGATCCATCCAACTCAATAGCCTAATCCCGCTTTCGCCCCATACCTTTGATTCCATTTGCCCCAAGTGCTATGTCTAGCCGCCACTTGAATACATTCAATGGTTTGGCATCAACTACTTCCTGTGGTAATGAATCCCATAGGCTCACCACTCTTGGGGTGAAGAAATGTCTCCTCACTTCCATCCTATATTATCTACCCTGAATCCTTAGACTGTGACCCCTGGTTCTGGACTCCCCCACCATCGGGAGCATCCTCCTTACATCAATCGTGAGTAGTCCTGTTAGAATTTTATAAATCTCGATCAGATCTTCCAGTGAACTCCAGTGAAAACAATGCTAACCTAGACGATCTCTCATATATCAGTCTTTGATGACTTTGGATCTATTTCCAAATCTTTCAACATTGCTGTTTTCCCTATGTTATGTCTGATTCTATTGTTGACGAATTAGTGGTGAATTGCTATGATTAGTTAACAAGTCTGCTATAGTTGTATTCAGCTACTTCAATATTAGCACAATTGGAAGCTAACTAAATGGACCACATTACTTCCTTGACTAACAATTCCTTTGTTCCTGTATTTGATTTTAATGTTCTTGTGGGTGTGATGCATATTTTATCATTCACATTTTTCTAAAAGTTACAAGGTCGTTTTTACAGTTGTCAGAATGGTCATTTGCAGGAAATTAAAGTGATCAAGAGCAACAAGTTGCTTCTGAAGTGCACAGTCACCGTGTGAGTGCAACACTAGTGTGCACTTAAGAGTTCCTTGTGAAATAAATGAAAATTTTGGTTGCTTTAGTTGAGATCTAAATGTCAGTCAGATCAGAAACACGCGTCACCTGTTCTCCAGAAGCTTTTGCAAGTAGACAGGCTCTTAGATTAATGTCTCATTTGAGATGTAAAAGGTGGCGCTTCCAGCAGTACAGTGCATGCTCACAAATGCACCACAGCAGCATCAGCCTAGATAATGTGCTTAGACCTGACGATGCATTTGAAGCCATGAAATTCTGACTCAAGTAAGAATCCTGCTTTAGAATAAAATCATAAGAATTTCACTGGCTTTTGGATAAAAGTGGCAAAATTTAGTGATCGACTATAGTTTCCTTTGGATGCTGGCAGGCTTGTGGTATATCACAAGGAATTTGTTTTAGTTAACTTTATAAACTCCTGAAAATTAGCAGTTATTTTGTTCCATTCTTGGTTTTAAAAGCAAAATGAAATCCAAGGGAAGGGTTATGTTTATTCAGACGAAATGCTTGGACAAATTAGTCCCCAGGTCTTTTGCTGCAAGAACGGCAAGGATTTCCCCAACTATCTCTCCCTTCCTTTCTCCTGTCTTTCTACCTTCCCATTTCCTCTGTTATCTTGTGGCTGTAGGATGTTTTCTGTATTAGAGGTCTTACTCAGGAACCTAAAAAATTAATCGTAATGATCTTGACGTTTACATTGTCTAATTGCAATGCTGCAAAGTTCCCATTATCACTGATGACTTGGACAAATCCATCCTGATACAGCTTGTTGATTTTATTTTGTCCTTTTCCTCCCTCAAATTTTTAGTTCATGCATACATGCAGTTTGTGGAGGATTATTCAGAGCCGCAGCCTCACGTTTTTTACCAGACGCCACAGAATGAGCATATTTATGAGCAGAGACACAAACGGTTTCAGGAAGCCTATGGATTCAATGACTCCTTCAGCAGCACTGATTCGTCTCTTGAGATTCTGCCTCCTCCTGTTCTCCCACCCAAGCAAAGGCAGTTGGTGAGTTTGACTTCATTGTTTTGCTAGGAATACATAAATGTCTAGATGTATTTGGGTTCAGTTACAAGAGTTGTAAATCTGAGATTCAGGGAACAAGTACGTAGAAATTGATGGAAAAACCATAAGACATTGTAGCAGAATTAGATCACTCACCCCATCGAGTCTGGTCCGCCATTCAATCATGGCTAATATTTTTCTCATCCCCGTTCTCCTGCCATTTCCCCATAGCCTTTGCCCTCTCTGCTCTGCCCCATTAATCAAAAACTTACCTATCTCTGTCTTAAAGATGCTCAATGATCTGGCCTCTTCTGTAGCAGAGTTCCATAGATTCACCACTCTGGCTGAAGAAATTCCTCTTCTCTATTTTAAAGGGTTGTCCCTTTAGCCTGAGGTGTTGTGCCCTCGGGCTCTAGTTTTTCTGACTCATGGAAACATCCTCACCACATCCATGCTTTCCAGGCCTTGCAGTATGCCATAAGTTTCAATAAGACCCCCCCCTCATCTTCTAAACTCCAATGAATGCAGATCCAGAGTCCTCAACCTTTCCTTATACAACAAACTTTTCATTCTAGGGATCATTCTTGTGAACCTTCTAAGGACCCTTTCTAGGCCAACACGTCCTTTCTTAGATGCAGGGCCCACAACTGCTCACAATACTCCAAAAAGGTCTAACCAGACCCTTATCCAGAAAGGAATCCCTTCAATGAGCTGCAACTAAGAGATGTTTTTCCAGTTTGAGAAGCTTGGCTCAAATGTTAACATTATCATAGTGTCTCAAAGTTTTGTTAATTTAATGGGGTTATTGGATGGAAAACATCTAAATATGTGCCAAACTATATATTTTAATTACTAATGGAATTTGTTTTACACAGTTAATTCTGGCACGGTATGACTTAATGTCTCAAAATAGGTTGTGATTTCAATAGGTACCAGGATGGATCCCATATACACTCACATTAGAGCAGAAAATGGAATTCACCACTAAAATTTGAACTATTCGCTCATTGAAATGTGCAACTTTCAAAAAATGATGATACCATATACAGTTCAAAATACAATGATCAGTGCAATCTTTGGCTGTTATGTCACAGGCCCTTGTAGGCCTACCAGTGTAATGTATAGTATTGTTTGCTTTTCATTATAGCTCAAGGTCGTGTTTGATATGTAATGCTTATTATTCTGGCCATTTATATATTTTTTTCTGGGTTGGAAGAAATGTAGGCCAGAGCAAAATTATTTACAAGAAAGAAAACAAATCAGAATCTATTTTTTTAAAAATGTGACTTTGGTCAGCAAGGTATTGAACCTGAAATTTCTAAGTTTATGGTTGGTTGGTGAGTTAGCTTAATATTTTGACTGTCTCTCGCCCCATATTAGCCTCATATACCGGATAAATTTTCGTGGGTTTGTGTTTTGGTATTGAATGAAGTGTTTAGTTCAGTTTTGCTTAAACTAGTGAGTTATCAAAATTGTTAATGACTAATCATTCTTGATCTATTCATTTTTCATTGTTCATTTTCGTAAGTTAGCCTATTTTGCTGCTATGCTACTGATCTTGGGAAGTTTGTCCTTGGTATTATTGAATTTGGTTTTGCTGCATGGCTCACCATGTTATAATTTATGGTGGATATAGAAAAACAGCTAAGAGTTCAGGAAAGAAGATGTGAAGAGATGTTTGACCTATTTTAAACTGGCATAAGCTTACACCCAAATAAATGTATTCCTTTTGTGTTTGTCGTAAATTATAGATTTTTTTTTTGTGAAGAAATATAATGCTGTCAATGACATTTTTCATGATAAATTCCCATGCAGTCAATCGTTTCTAACTAAGCTCTTGAAATTTTTAAAATTTAAATTGTATGCAGTGGGGAAATTTGTGACTTCTTTTGTTTTAAGGAAATAATTGGTAAAGATTTAACTATCCAAGTGTTCTGAAAATATTTTTTTGGATAAAATGTTGAATGCTATATTTAATTTTTCCACTTATTTTTCTCATTTTCTACCTAAGTATGAAATACTTTTAGCAATCCACTTCATTACATGTTCCTTTCCTAGTTTTTACCTTTTTGCACTCTGCTAGACACTCAATGTCTCAGTTTCCATAGCAATGAATATAAATAATGTTCATTATTCTATATTTTGTGCAGTTACTTAAACCTACATGTATTAGGAATCATTTTGAATATGTATATCATGACAAAATACTGGATTCAAGTCATCTGAGATTAATCCCAATATGGACATTTTAGTGCTGACAGCAACGAACATGCAGGATTACACCAGTATTACTGATTTTGTAATCTTGTCCTATTATAAGAGATTTGAAATGGTCAAGCTTTGAGTTGAGCTGATGTCTTTAGTTTGCAAGATCAGGTGTTTTACAACTGGAATACTTGAGGATTGGAAAAAACTTGTGGTTTGAGTTATGCCTTGTGTAAAAGTATTTGTTAGTTGGTCATTGAGTGGCATTGATAGATGTCTTTTGGTTAATGACACAGTTAAAAGCTTTATGAATTTAGATTATGAATGGTAACATACAGAATTCCTCACTACCTGATTATGTGCCATAAGGACGTGTTTAAATCTGACATTATAGTTTGAATGGGATGCAAATGGGATAGTATGCAAATTGACAGGAAACATATTTTTGGAACGGTAGCTCTGCATAATGTTGCATTTCCTTTGCATCTTCAAAGACAAGTATTGATTTGTGATTAGATTTTTGACTTGGAAAAACTCAGTATTTTGTCATTTTAAAGGTAAGAATTGATACATAGCTGCTGCTATAGTTAGTGGAAATGGCCAGTGATGATAATTTTGGCAAGATCTCATATTGTATGTTGTTATCTTTTTGATTACTTCATTTTGATGCTGATTTTTGTACTTGTTAAAAATTCTCATGGAATATGAGCATAACGACAAGACCAGCATTTGTTGCTCACCCCTAATTGCACAAGAAGGTGCTGGTGAGCTGCTGCCTTGAATTGCTGCGTCTGTATTATTATAGATATACTTTTAGATGAGGAGTTCCAAGATTTTGACCCAACAGCAGTGAAGGAACACTTAGTTCTAAATCAGGATGCTTTGTGGTTTGGAGGAGATGTGCAGGTTGGTTGTGTTCCCATATGTCTGCTGCCCTTGTCTTTCTGGGTGGTAAGTTTTGAGGTTTGGAAGGTGCTAGTGAAGAAGCCTTGGCAATTTGCTGCAGTGCACTTGTAGATGGTGCAACTGTTGCTGTTGTGTATTGGTGGGGGATGGGGTGCAGATGAAGCAGGCTGCTTTTGGCTTGAATGGTGTTGAGCTGCTTGTGTTCTTGGAGCTGCCCTCAGCAGGCAAGTGGAAAGTATCCAATCACATTCCTAACTTGTGCTTTGTGGATGGTGGAGAGACTTTGGGGAGTCAGATGGTGAGTTACTTGGAGCAGAGTTCCGAGCCTCTAACCAGCTCTTGTATCCACTGTATTTATGTTGCAGCCCAATTAAGTTTCTGATAAATTGTGGATTTCAGCACTGGTAATACTCTTGAATGTCAAGGTGAGATGTAGCAACGATTAGCTACGGGCTGTAACTTTGGAATTTGAACAATTTGAGAAGATTTGACAAAGAAAAAGTTATGCTGCTGTATTCAATTATAGTACTGTAGTTAGTGTTTGAACCAGTGTATTTTTGTGTTAATTTACTGCCAGATTTCTAAAAATTCTTTGGGAAAATGGTACAGTACATATGTTGATGTGGAACTTCTAAATGCATTGACTTTGATGGAGTAAACAGGTTTTTAAAACAGTGCGGTTATTTATGTAATATATGGGAAGTGAACATGTTCTCTTGACCCAAGCACGTTTGTGCAATATTAGCTGCATCAAATGATGGATAGATCTGCTAAAATTAGAGACTGTCCAGTGAATTTGGAGTGCAGAGGAACCATTCTGGTCAAACACAGATTTGTTTTTTAAATACATCATTTTCTGATTTGCTGATTTTTGTTTTGAATTGTATGTAACCTGTTTGGAAAGATTTTTGATTATAGTATTTGATATTATTTCATTTTTTTTTGTCAAGCAGATGCTTGATCTGCATTGAAAACATCTATATCTAAATCAAGTTACTGAGAAATCCAGACACACGTGTGATGCATTCACTTAGGAAGGCAGAACAAGTGCCAACAGCCTAGGGATTGCTGAAGTTTAATATTATTTGTGTTTAGGCAGTTTACCAGCAAAGATTGTTTCTCGGCCTTCTGCTAAGATCAAGTATAAGCACACATGACAGCAAATGAGATTAAACTGAGGCTTCACCTGATGTAAATTGCCTTTTGGCTAAGATGAAGCTCAAATCAAGCCTGGGAAGTGATGTAATGTTTCAACCTATCAGCTTGGATTTTGCTTTCATTGAGCCCAAGATGGTGGATGTATATCCCGTTCTTGTCAGATTGGATCTGGTTGTCTCTTGTGGGAATCTCTGATTGGATTTCATTGTTTTTGTTTGATCAGGAGTAAAGTACCAAAAGGTACAAAAAGCAAGTTTACCAACACAGAGAACTGATCAGTTTCCAGCTGCATGTTTAACCAGGATCATTAAGATCATTAGGATATTGGTTTAGTTATTTTTAGTTGCATAGGAACAATTCTAACCCCATTCTCAGGTCTACTGCTCCAGCTCCCATAAAGTCAGTCGTGAGCAGGGATGAAGGAGTTCAGTTATGTGAAGAGACTAGAGAAGCTGGAAGTGTTCTATTTGTGGCAGAAAAGAGAGTTAATGGTGGTGCTCAAAATTCTGAATTGTTTTGTTAGAATAAGTAAGCATAATCTGTTACTACTCATAGGTGGGTCAGTAAGCAGAGGACAAAATTTAATGGACAAAAGAATCAGAGGAGATGAGAAATGTTCCTATAAAGTAATGAAAGCACATTCAATAGTAATTTTTAAAAGGCACTTGGATTTAAAAAGAATCATTTACCGGACTATGGAGACTGAGACTAATTGGATAAATTTTACGAAGAGTTGTCACTGGTAAGAGTTAAATGGCTGTTTTCTGTGCCATAAAACTTTGAGATTTATAATTGGGTTACTGAGGAAAGAAAGCAAAGTTGGCTAATTAGAAATTTGCCAAAAAATGTTTCATCTTACACCCAATTTAATACCAAGGAAAGCGCTCGCAATCATCTGCACCACCCACAGGTAACACCATTTACATTGCATTGAGGATGATGTAATAGATTTTACTGTGCACTGCCCAGCTGTAACTGATCATCATAGCAGCTTATCACACTGAAGTGAAAAAATTGAAATTAGCAGCTCTATCCAGAGACACTTGGGCATAATAAATCCATTGACTACTGAAGAATTGCAGAAAATTGTTAGTAAGCAAATATTATGTTGCACTGTACACAACTTATTTTGAAAGCAAGATGCCTTGGTATTCCAAGTGCCTGAGCAATGAAAAATATTCAGAATTAATGTTGCCGTTTGGTTGATTAATTTCATAATTGGGTTTGAAACCTATTGCAGTCTCTCCAAATGTGGACTCACCATCATTGCACTGTGTTCTGATGAGTAAACAATTAATTCCTAATCTATGAATCTGTCTAGAAGTAGTGTTCAGAGGAAGCACTTCTCCAAAAAAATTGGATGCGTCCTCACAAACACTATAAACAGAAATTAGGAGCGTTTCTCTGAATTTTTGAATAGCTAGTGCCAGAGGAGATGACTGAGAGAAATTACAACAATTTTGTAACTTTTGTTACAAAGTTTTGTTACAAACTTTTGTTACAAAATGTAAACTCTGACTTTGGGTTCTTTCATGAAACTTTGCACTTCTTAACTTGGTTTTGGAAAAAAAAGACCATTTGTAAGTGTTAAACAAGGGAAGGAAAGATTGCGTGATACTGGATCAAATGAATCTTCACCTAGTGACCCAGTTAGATTACCCAATGTGCATGAAGGATAATTTGAAGATTCCAGCACTAAAAGTGAGTAATTTGCCTTTTCTGATTAGCATTATTTGTTTAAATAACTATGCTTCAAGAATAAAATGTTCAACATGGTAAATTGCACTGTGTAGTCTAAATAGTATGTACAAACTATTTCAACTGAGAATGTCCTTGAAATGAAATGTCAAAGGTGACTTTTCAGTAAAACTTTGCTCAGATAAATTCCACAAAGTATTGCAAACAAACATCTGAGACACTGCAATCATTAAAAAATCAAATGTCTTTTAAATCTGTATATTATTTAATATTTCAGCTTTAACAATTGACTTTTTATAGCATTGAATATCCTCCAAGTTATAGTTTGTTCTCTTTACTATTGACATTTCTGTCTCTATCTCTTTCTGTGTGTGTATGTCTGTCCCTCCACTGATGTTCCAAGCAGGCATCCTATGCTGCTGCTTCATCTTCCTACTCCTCTTCCTTCTCTTCTTCCTCTTTCTACCTTCAGCAGTCAAAGGTGCTTGTCCTGCCTGAGGACGCCAATACTGCTACCAGTATCAGCATGTCCGTCTCCAATTCCTTCCTGAGTCGTCACAACTCCTTATCCTCATCTTCGGTGAGTGTGCTGACTAAAGCTTGTCTCTTATGATCTTCCATACGAGGATTCTGTTGATAGCTAATCAAAAAGCCAGATTGGACAATGAAAGTTAGGTTTTTGAAAAGGAAAAGGACTGCGTTATTATCAGTATGTGAATTCCATTTTGGCTGTTTTTTGGGTGATCTGACTTGTGATCGTGAATTTTTGTTTGCACTTCCTTGAATTAGCTAGAAATTTAAAATTATAGAATGTGTTTGCATCAGATGGTTAACCAAAGATTACGATGGATAATCATGCCAGTAATTGTAGTTCTTTATTTGGATTAAATACCTTTTTAAAACTGCAAAGTTCTTAACAGAACATTTCCTTCCTTTTATCCTCTCATGTATATGGATATTGGTAGGTAGGCCAGCATTTATTTCCCATCCCTAAACACCCTTGAAAAAGTGGTAGTGAGCTATCTGCTTGAACCATTGTAGTCTGTGAGCTGTCGGTATACCCATAGTACAGTTAGAAGGGTGTTCCAGAATTTTGACACAGCGAAAGTGAAGGAGCAGTGATATAATTCTGAATCAGCTAAGTGTGGATTGTAGAGGATATTGATAGTGGGAGATTCAGTGATGGCAGTACTAATAAATGTCGTGGGGAGATGGTTAGATTCTCTCTTGTTGAGGGTTATTGCCTGACACTTGGATTGTACGAATGTTATTTGCCACTAACTGCAAACTTGAATGTTATCCAGATCTTGCTGTATATGGACATGACTCTTCCATATCTAACAAGTTGCAAACAGTGTTGAACATTGTGCATCATCAACAAACATTCCCACTTCTAGTCTTATGATAGAGCAAAGTCATTGATTTAGTAGCTGAAGACAGTTGGGCCTACGACATTACTTTGAGGAACTCCTGTAAGAGTTATTGTTTGAGCAACTGATAATTCAAGTTACTGAAGTGACTGAAGGTTCACATATAAAATGACAGACAAACAGACGCCTAATGTAATAACTTTAGAAAAAAATTGCTGGCATCCTATGAAATGATGTTGCATTGAGAGTTTTTGATATTTAAAATCATAATGTAGTCTGCAAGACTTTAAAGAAAAGTAGATTTTTTGCTGGGCTTCCTCAGAAATGCTGGAAGTTTCCTTATCAGTTATCTAGGATTATATAACAATGATGAGTGCATAATTGAAATATGTTGCTCATCTTTGCTGAATAAATGATAATTATTTTTTATTTTCTTTAGTCTACCTCACTTTGAAGGTCATACTTTGATAAACAAATATGATTCTGAACCATATAATTTTTTGTGAAATTAATTAATAACATAAGAAGTAGGAGTAGGCAATTCTGCCCTCGAGCTTGCTCAGCCATTCAATACTATCGTGGTTGATCTAATCTCTGCCTTATCTCCACCTTCCTGCCCACTCCTCATAACCCTTCATCCCACCTCTAATTAAGAACCTATCCATCTGTCTCATATTTCTTTAGAGTTCCGGCTTTCACTGCACTCTGGGGTAGAGAATTCCACAGATTCACGACCCTTTCAGTGAAATAATTCTTTCTTATTTCTGTTTTAAATTTGCTGCCTCTTTGCCTAAAAGCACGGCTTTTCATTCTAGAATAACAAACAAGGAGAAATATTTGCTCCATGTCTACCCTGTCAATCTTCTTTAGCATCTTATATGCCTCAGTTAATGTCTTCTCATTCTTCTAAGCTTCAGCGAGTATAGGCCTAAACACTCAATTTCTTCATAAGGCAAGTCTTTCATCCCTGCAATCAGCCTAGTGAACCTTTTTATTCACCTAAGGGAATCAGAACTGTACACAGTAATCCAGATGCAGTCTCCCCAATGCCCTATACAATCGTAACAACATTTCCCTACTTTTATGCTCTATTCCATGAGTAACGGACACCAAGATTCCATTTGCCTTCCTGATTACTTGCATACTAACATCCTGTGATTCATACAAGGGCACCCAGGTCTCTCTGCATCAAAGCATTTTGAGGTTTCTCTCCATTTAGATCTTAAGATCCCTTTTTATTCTCCAACAAAATGAATAATCTCGCACTTGCATTAAATTCTATCAGCGGCATTTTGGTCCACTGACTTAACCTATCCATATCCATTTGTAAATTCCTTCCTCGTTGCAACTTGCTTTCAAACTTATTTTAGTGTCATCTACAAATTTAGCTATAGTACATTCTATTCCTGAATCCAAGTCATGAATATAGATTTGTAAATATTTGGACCCAAGGATCGAATCCCCAGGCAAATGGCGCATCACTAGATGCAGCTTGCTAACGAGGAAAAGATCTACTTAACTCCACTCGGCTTTTTGTTAGTTAGCCAATACTCTGTCCAAGCTAATAAATTACTCCAGCCGTGTGGGTTCTTCCCCTGTCATTGTTTGTTATTATTCAACCAAAGCCTCTTTTTTTAAATTTGTTGATCTCTTGTGTTTCTTAACTTTGCAATACATGTATGTTGCATTATTGGCAGTTCATACGAGCCATTATCAAGGGCAGGCATGGCAATGAAAAGTTAATCACAGCCTTTTCAGAAGCGCAATGTTTGTGGGCCAGATCCAAAATATGACTAGTATTTTCTGATTCTGTAAATAGAAGCCACTTCCGTGTACCTATTCTAGTATTCCAGAATTATCAACTTCATGCTTTCAGATTTCCCGTTGCTGAACCATTTAAATTCTAGAAACTACTTCCAATCAGTTTCCTCCAATTGTGAAGTCTTTACTATCTGTGTATCTTCTAAGTCACCCTGTTGTTTTCCTCTAGTAGTGAAGATTCTATATTGTGTGCATTCAGCTAATAGCACATGATTAACAAATCAACACTAAATATTTATATAGTGAATGTTTTTTGTTAGTCCAAAAGTGCTGAAAACCTGAACCTTTTGGAGTTGAAGTTGATTAAATGCAGATAGAAATTAAATTATATTTGTGACTATGTTGAACAAAATCCAACCGCACTAATTATAACCAAGGCTATTATAAGACTGCCATTGCAAAGAGCTCATTTGGGTCAAAAGTGCTAAACTATTCTTGCAACTTTCAAAAATTGAACTATTCTGTGAATGTACAAAATAATATTCACATTAGACTCAAGCTGAAAACACCATAGACAGCAATTGAACTTAGGAAGTTGATTTTTTTTTAATTCCGTATTTATACCACTAGCAGTACTTGCACACAGAGCTGTACTCTAAGAAAATATTTATCAGTCACTGGCATATTTAGAGTGTCTTCAGCAAAATCAGCGAAGCGAGCAACTAAAGTAAAACATCCTACAGCAAAGGTTTTAGCCTAAGGGAAAAGCCGAATGTTAAAAATGCCAAATACCTTTGCAATTGAAACTTAGGCAACCAGCACTAGGAGGATTCCTGATAGTACAGTTCATGCTGTCATGGCTCATGGGAATGGATAACATATATGGAGTGGGGGAGATAATTAACAACATGCTTTATTTGTGTGATTCATGCTGTGCTTTTGCCCCAGCAAGTGACTGCATTCAAAACATTCCAGTGCTGTTCCAGGCATGTCAGGCAGGCAGCTGGAGGCTGGTCACTTTGATTTTTGGATCAGTCTCAGCATGATATCATAAACTGTAGTGAGGTTGGACACAGATCACAGAAAATTAGTTTCTAGTTTCTTGATTTGATCAAAAATAATAATGAACTGGTAGGTTTTTTTAAAAAAACATTTCTCTTTGAAGATATTTTACTTGCCTTCTCATATTCTCATAACTAAAGGGCTACTCATCTATCTATGTGTTAGCAATTGTGCAATTTGTATTTTAGACTAATATTTTACCAAGTTAGAAGTGGCTACAAATTAATGGACTTAGAAGGAAAACGGAAGTGGCAAGCCTAGAAATTCCTGGACCTTACGACTTCCTACTTCTGTGGATTTGTTTGCTTATCGATTTTAAATTTTCATCTTTAAAAGTGGAATTGTGGTTATAAGCCTGGCATTACCAGATAGAATGACCAACTGAGGAGTTAGTTTACATGAGAGATTTAAATTTTGATTTTTTTTATGTTTGATGTTTTTTAAAGGCTTTTTCAGAACATTACATCTTGAAGTCACCTTCTTACTTCCCTTGTCGCTTTCTCTTCTTTTCTGCCCTCCCCTCCAAAAAAAATAGTGGTTTCCCTTTTCTGCAGTGCAATACCTTGAAACATAAGTAATAATTAGAATTGCTATCAATCTTCGTTCAATGTAGTTTATGAACTGAGATCTTAAGATCATGCATATTGTTTTTTTTCTCCAATAAATTTTACCATTTCAAGTTAGAAATTTGCATGTGAGGAACTGTAGGGAAAATGCTATCTCCTCCTTACTCCGCAATATTATTCCACTATGTAACAGTGAAAACTAGTTACCTTCAAATAGACGCAGGTGGTTTGCGCTGTCTAGTTTACTGACCGTTAGGATTTATTCTGATACTAAGTTGCTGTGCTTTTTTTTAGTATTAAGATTATCTTAACTAGTAATGAGGTGCTGACTGAACGGTAAAATATATCCTATTTCAATGGGATGAAGTAGTGCATGAGAAACTGCAAATTAATTTGTCTCACCATTTCACATTTGCCAAGAACAGATAGAAGTACAGCCTTTGTTTTGCAGTCATTACCTGATTGATTATTTTAAGTAACTAGTTTAAGGCCAAGATTTTCTGCCCTTTTTTTGTTCATTCTGTTGAGTGAGCCCCCTTAGCTCAAAATCCCTAGTATTTAGTCATAATTTGCTTTTAATAACATGTCTAAATCATGCTCTTTTGCACTTTTTAAATTAGAGCAGGTATGGAGAGTTTTCAGAACAACTATGTTGTGAGGATAATTTACTCTAGTTGCAATTTATCTTTTTCATTTAGTAAAAAAAATTAGTTTTTTTTAAAGTGGCAGATGTTTGCACCCTATAAATGCTTGAAAAAGCTCCCTTCCCTCCCCCGACTTATCCTAATAAGTTAAGAGAATGACTGCATGGTTAAGGAAATGCAGCTGTCAGGTATCTAAATTATAAGTCAACATAAGGAGACCTTTTGAATGAGTTGGAGCAAGATGAATTATATCAGGAGAGAATTTCAGAATAGAGCCTACTGACACCACTAAGCTGAGTGAGGTATGACTGGTTGACTACAGTCTCTTCAAAAACCTAGATTAAAAAGGGAACGCATACAAGAATAGAAAATAAATCACAGTCCAACCTAAAAAAAATTCAGATGATCCAATTTTAGAAAGCACACAAGAAAGTAAAAAAGTTTATTGCATTTATGTAGCCATCTTATTCCCTGAGGGACTGTTTTGGCAGGTTCTGCATAATGATCTACTCCTGTTGGAATTTTGCAGTGTGCTCTGAAAATACTTTTGCAGCCAAATTTAAAGCAGTGGAGGAAAGTCACAAGCTTAAAAACTGAACCTTGAAACTAGCAGTGTTTGTTTGCACTCTAAATGTTAAATCAGTGAGGGTATTTGAATGTGTGTCATAAGGTTTGTGCTCCTGGTGATTGTTACTTTTCAGAGTATTGAAAATCCTTTGCATCCAAATCAAACTTATTTCTTGTTATGTAACATTTGGAATAAAGTTGTAGTGCAAGAAATGATATTGATTTTCATCTACTAATTTGTCTAAAATTCAATGTTTGCTTTAATAAGTTAATTTTTTCAAGATTTTTTTAAAATGATGTACAAATCATCAACAAAAACTCAAAATAAGACTGGGGTATATTGAAGCCACTAGGCTCTGACAATCTAATGTTCTCCAGATTAATAAACTTAGTGTTCCTTTTCTTCCCATGTACCATGTACATGAGGTCTTTGCAATAGTGGATGATTACCTTTATATCAATCATCATTTTTGGATCTAGCATGTGATTTTATAGCCCTTCTGCCACTAACATTTCCCATTTATTTTGCCCCTGGTAACCAGCACTAAAACACATTGGCTTACCTACATTCTTGGCTGCGTTCTTTTGTAGCCAAGTTCTGGCATGGGACTTGAAGTGGAGATGCTGGTGTTGGACTGGGGTAAACACAGTAAGTAGTCTCACAACATCAGATTAAAGTCCAACAGGTTTGTTTGGTAGCACAAATCACTAGCTTTCGGAGCACTGCTCCTTCATCAGGTAAGTGGGAGTTCTGTTCACAAACAGGGCAGAATTCCCACTTACCTGATGAAAGAGCAATATTCCAAAAACTAGTGGCTTGTGCTACTGAATAAATCTGTTAGACTTTAACCTGGTGTTGTGAGACTCCTTAATGGGACTTGAATCCAGACCCTTCCAACTCAGAGGCAGAAAACTATCTGCTGAGCTACTGCACCTCTAACTTCTAAAATTATGGGGCATTTTCCTTAAAACCACTGCAGCATAAAATTGTTGGTGATTTCCCCCATTTGATTGGGGAGTAACACCCAATTTTGTACGTGCTGGCACTGTGGGAGAGCAAAAAGCTTCAGATGTTTGAAGAATTAGTGATGTTCAAACTGATATGACCTGATATTGTATCAGCATGCAAGATTATTTTTCCAGCCAAACTGGATTGGTGCCTCTTAACTTCCAGTAATATCTGCTGAATACTGGATCCAGACCATTTTCAGTTTATGGCAGTGCATTTGGAAAAGAGTCGTACATAATACAAATTCTCATTTTTGGAATTTCACTTGGCGAGTTACTAAGCTAATTGCATTGGCTTTTAATCCAGTGTGGCTTAAATATTGATATGAAAGATTTCTACTTTTAAATTATTTCTAACAGTAATTTGCCCTTCTAAACCTGCTGTCCACTCTCTTCACTGCCCCGGCATCTTCCATACTCATTTAGACATCTTTAATTGATCAATGACTGGAATGGTAACAAGTTCAATAGCAGCGATTTGAATTCATATTGACACCTTTGGTGGTGTAAAATCTCCCAGGCTGCTTCATAACGGCAATGATATTGAATAAAATTTGACACTTAAGACATAGATAACAGAGTAGGAGGAGGTCAGTTTTAAAGAATATCTTAAAGAATGAATATGGAGTAATAAGCGAGATGGAGATTTTTAGGGAGAAAATTCCAGAATTGGGGTCGAAGCAGTTGAAGGAATTGCTGCCAGTAGTGGAATAATGAAAATTGGTAAATGTGCAAGGACCCATAATTGAGAAGCTCCAAGATCTTGGATTGAAGAGGGTGCAAAGCTTGGGGAGGAATGGTATTAGTGAGGAACCTGCAAACCAGAATTCTTAAATTGAAGGACTGCTGAGCCATGTAGGTCAGTGAGCATAGTATTGATGTATGAACCACAACTGGTGCAGGTTAGGAAATGGTTAATGATGTCGCTTTATCACTGTGCAGTCCTTTAACTTGAGTAGCATGACTATCTTGAGAACCAAATAAACTAATTGGAGATAAATACATGAGATTTTTTTTCCAACATACTTATCTGGCTTAGTTTAGAAGTGTTTCATTGCCAAATCACAACATCAGTCTCTTAACTCCTTTGTTATGGAGGTTGTGAATAAATAAATGAAGCTTCAACTTCAGATTTATTCTGGCATTATAATACTTTGACTTCATTATGATGCCACATGGTTAATCCTTCGATAATATTTACTTTCTCGGGTTCAAAAAGTGCTATTATATATAAATTTAATAGTGCTTTGCATGCAAAGAAAGTTAAATTTGCAAATTGTAATAGTTAACTGACATAAGTTGCTTTTACACATTATGAAATAGTAGATAAATGCACAATTAGGACAGCTGTGCCAAAAGTCTGAAGTATTTTTGATAAATTGGGGCCCCCACTATAACAAAAATCTATGTAAATTCTGTCTTAAATGATAGACAAAACAATTTAATCTCTAGCCTCTCATTGTTGTACAGTTATTCATATCGTGTGGAAAAAATGATGAAACACATTCATTGTCAGCTAAACAATAAATACATGACAGAGTTGTGCCATGCAGTTAGACTTTTCCGTTTCACCTTGCAGCTTTCAGCATTTGTTTCCTGGCTGTCCTACAAATCAGTTATATTATTTCAAGTACATAAATGTAGAGAGATTGAGAAATTGTTGATGCCTGATTATCTGTCCAAGTGCAGTGTGTTTATTCTGGAGATGGATCTAAAATAGTTCATGGCCTTGTTGTTTTCTATTACCCCCCCCCCCCCTGTTCAATTTGCCAATTTTCTGCTGTTACTGAAGTATGTAGATACTTGTCACTAACTACTTCTGGTATCTCTCTAAATTCCTGTTACTTAAGGGATCTTGAATGTTGGTAGGCTCTTTGGCATTGGAGGCATCATGACTGAGCCTGACTCTGCTCAATTTCTTTTGCCTAACTACTGTTAAATCCAGTTCTAGTACATTTTCTGTTAACAACCAACAACATTAATAAACTCCATAGAGTCAGACATGGGGCAATCATGGTCTGTATAGTTTAAAAATGCACTGAATAAATGTTTTTTCCATTATCTTTCAACATCAAAGAAAACTGCCAAAATATCTTAATTTTTCTGCAATGAGTTATTTTACTGATAGCACAGCATTTATTGAGGTATAGTCCAAACTGGAATAGTATCAGAGCCAGATGCATTCCCATTTGAGTCCAATTTAATCTGTTCAATAGTAAGTTCCTTAGCAAGGTAACATTGACCTCTCATTCAGACAGCTAGTCAGTGGCTTCATTATTGATTGCTAATTTCTTTAAAAAGCTTTGGAAATGGTCAGATCACCTTTATAGGATCTGATTTTTGTCTGAAAAGAGTGGTTTCCAGTTGTGCTGTTCAGCTGTGGGCCTAATGAGGTATATAGATTAGCTAAATAGTCAATATCTTTTCCCAAAGGTTGGGGAGCCTAAAACTAGAGGGCGTAGAATTAAAGTGAGAGGGAAGAGATACAGAAATGTCCAGAGGGGCAATTCTTTCACGTACAGGGTGGTGAGTGTCTGGAACAAGCTGTCTGAGACAGAGATAGAAGCAGGTACAATTTTGTCTTTTAAAAAGCATTTAGACAGTTAAATGAGTAAGATGGAGATAGAGGAATTTGGGCCAAATACAGGCAATTGGGACTAACTTTGGGATATAAAAAAAAGGGTGGCATGGACAAGTTGGGCCACAGGGCCTCTTTCCATGCTGTAAACCTCTATGACCCTAAGACTGATTATGAGTATTAGAAAAATGTGATACTAATCAATGAGGTAAGATTGCAATTTACCTGTAACTTTCCTCCAACAGATGTGATACAACCCCCCACACACGTGCACATTCCTCCACGTGCACATTCCTCCGCATGCACACTACATGCGTCCCCACACCCTATTGTCATTGGCTTGATCATCTTGATAAATACAGGTGGTGTTGTTAACCAAGTACTCTTTTTATATCATTTTCACCAAATGAGCCCTGGTGTTTGTAGATTTTTGTGCCCATGACTTCTAAAGTTGCATTATGACACCATCTTTGAAGTAGTTCCAGTTCAATGTCACAGAAGCTGTATTTATTGTGATGTTTTTTAATAGCTGTGCAATGTTTTTAGCTTGAGCAAATTATTTGTTCATGCTTAAGAGCTTTCTTGTTTTGTTATAATGTAAGTTTTGACTCCGGAGTGAAAAAGACATTCAATATCTTTTCTTTGGTGATTGTGACTGTTATTTTTTTCTTCATTGACTAAGACTTAATGCCAGTAAATAAACACATTAAACCATCAGGAAAGCTCCCAAGCTTTTCATCCATTGGAAAGATATATGGCGCAAGCGAATAAACACAAGTATTAAACAATCCAAGCAGTTCTTGGGACTAATTGGAAACGCAGCATAGTTCATTGCTTTCTGAAATTCATCATTGTAAACAACAAGAAAATGGTGCACCTTGCTCCTCCCATCCCCACACAGTTGTGGTCTTGGATGAGTCTATCCTCTGGACTTACTTGATCCCCAACCCACCAGTGTATGAACAGATAAATAAGATTCATGCAGATGCAAAAGTTTGCTATAATCTTAGTTCATGATTGATTTTGAAATGTTACCTTCTCTAAGTGCAGTTTGTTGCTTTCTACACACACAAGTTAGCAACTATTTGCAATGACAATTTTATTTAATTGACAAAAGTTTCTTGTGCTTAAAAACGAAAAATTAGCCTGGCTGCGGAAGAGTTGTTATTCTTAGAGCATAAAATTTCAAACTACAAAAATGTTGTAAAAATGTGATTGGTGCTGGTTATTTGGTTCAGCTGTTTGATCCGTGAAGCATTGCCTTCTGCTTCCGTAACAGCCTGTATTACCATCTTGAGGCTGATCAGAACTATTGCTGTCACTCAGTAGCTAGATGTTGTAGCTGATTCAACAGTAATGTGAATAGGTTTATGACTGTTACGACTTTCATTGGGTAAATCCAACTGTAAATCTTTGACAATTTTGCAGCAATGTGTGAGCATCAAATTTGGATGTAGATTCTTCTGGAGGTCTATAATTTGAGTTTGAAAGGCACCTCCATTGTTGCTGTCAAAAACTTTGATCAATGTTTTAGAATTCACAATGAAAACATCAAGCACTCTTATTTGAATAATTTTTTTTGTCTTGAACTGATGATGATTATCTTGCAGTTTTCATGCCAGTGAAACTGAACCAGTAGGCTTTCCATGCAGCTCTTCACTCTGCTGTTTGCTCATACATTGGTTTAAACAATCTAAACTTGTCACTGCTGGATGGGGAAAACGGCACTCGATATATATCAGGAATTAGTTGTCGAGGAGAAATAAAAGTAGTTGAAAATATTTGATATATGGTGTGAGAAAGACAAATTCTCTTTTAAACAAATTGCTTTTAAGTTAGTATTACGTGGGATTGTTTGATTTTTATATTTGACTTGTGAACCTTTCCTTTTTCTCTTCTCAGTTCAAGTCGGTTTTTAGGTCCTATTCGCAGGACTTTGTTCCTCACCATCACACCTCTGCATCTCCTTCTCTCTGCACTGTCACCTCCCACTTTCCAGCTGTACACCAATCGAGGAGCTCCGATCTAACTTTACCGGGCTCGGCTGGTATAGTGAAAGCTACGGAACTGCTGGACTCTCATGACAATGCAAAGCCTGTTCCTGTCTGCCTCCCTCCTGAATCTGCTTTTCCCACCTCTCTCCAAACTTCTTCGGTGAGAACTTCGTTTGAATGCTTTAGTGCTTTACATAAATCCTGCATCCTTACTAAAACTCCCCTAAATCTCTGATTGCGTTAAGGAATTTGATTGATGCCTTTACATTTATTCCCCCACTTGCTGTCACTTCAACTTGCTTTAAAGATACAATGTCCATTTATAGATTATCTGTTCAAATGAAAATCCTCTGCTTCAGAAAAGTTTTTTTAAAACAAGGATATGGGCAACATGGTTAACACTGCCAAGTCATAATGCCGAGGTTCAATTCCGGCCTTGGGTTACTGTCTGTGTGGAGTTTGCATGTTCTCTCTGTGCTTGTGCAGGTTTCCTCCAGTGCTCCAGTTTCCTCCCTCAGTCCAAAGATGTGTGGGTTAGGTTGATTGTCCATGCTAAATTGACCATTGTGTCTGTGGATTAGGAGGATAAGTATGTGGGGTTAAAGGAATAGAGCCTGGATGAGGTTGTGGTCAATGCAAATTTGATGAGCCAAATTGCCGCCTCCTGTACTGCAGGGATTCTATGATTTTAAGGACGTGCAAGAATTTGTTTGCATTTTAAGACAAATGGTTTACTAGTAAGAAAAAATACAATGTTGGCAGTGTCGAACATTTGGATTCTTTTAAGAGTTTTTCATATTTCTTACTGTGGAATCACCAGAGGAATCATATAGGATAAAATATAAACCAGGAAGGATATATTTTGCTTGCGTTATCAGCTTTAACCTCCAATCATTGTGTCCTCACTAAATACACAAGCTGTTCTTGGGTTGTAAAATTTTAAAGTTGTCCAGTTGTGATATAGACCCAGTTATTGGGAACTGCACAGAATCCCAGACTTCGAGGGATTTGCCTTCTAACATTTGGGGATAAATTGGGAACAATGAAGAGGCAAAAATAGCTTAAATTATGCATAAGGGGATATGACGCGACATGTAGACTGAGAGGAACTTAGAAGAAAGAAATAGAGGATATTGAGGAATGTGAATAGGTCAGGTTAAAATGTTCATTCAGTACGTACAAAACATTAGAACATAGAATAACTACAGCACGAACAGGCCCTTCGGCCCACAAGTGGCGCTGATCATATCCCTACCTATTAGGCAATCCCATTAAATCCCACGTACTCATCTAGAAGTTGCTTAAAAGACCCCAACGAGTTTGCCTCCACCACTACCGACGGCAGCCGATTCCACTCACCCACCAGTGAAAAGCTTACCCCTAACATCTCCTCTGTACCTACTCCCCAGCACCTTAAACCTCGTAATGACCATTTCAGCCCTGGGAAATAGCCTCTTAGAATCCACCAGATCTATACCCCTCAACATCTTAAAAACCTGTATCAGGTCACCTCTCATCTTTCATCTCTCCAGGGCGAAAAGTCCTAGCTCCCTCAACCTATCCTCATAAGGCATGTCACCCAATATTGGCAACATCCTTGTAAATCTCCTCTGTGCCCTTTCAATAGCTTCCACATCTTTCTTATAATGAGGTGACCAGAACTGCGCACAGTACTCCAAGTGGGGTCTGAGTAGGTCTTATAAAGCTGCAGCATTATCTCCCGACTCCTAAACTCAATCCCTCGGTTAATAAAGGCTAGTACACCGTATGCCTTCTTGACCACATCCTCCACCTGTGAGGCCGATTTAAAAGTCCTATGGATCCGGACCCCGAGGTCTTTCTGATCCTCTCTACACTGCTTGATATTATACTCCTTCATCCCATTGGAAATAAAGACTAGAAACCAGAGGCTCCAAATGTAATGAAGGGTGATGTTGTAACCTGAACAAAAATATGCTCTGTTGTAAGATTGTGAATTAAATTGTCCTGGCTATACAATCCCAAAGTTGGAAGGATATGGTTGATGTTTGTATGAGCATTTACTGCTGAGGCATCTGGAATTCCATTTATGAAGGTTATTCAAACATGAGTAGAAGAAAAATGTTAGAAGTTGTTGATAATACCGCATTTGGGATAAGAAACTTAAACTGCTTCAGGAAAGGAAATCTGTCTTACTTACTGTTTTGATGGATCCAGTCCTATACATCACATCATCGAGTGGTTACAGTACTGTAGGAGATCATTTGGCATGTAGTGTCCACGCTCGCTGTGCAAAAACAGTACAATTGGTCCCATTTGCTTGTCCTTTCCCTGTAGTACTGCTATTACTTTGCCTGCAGATGCATACCCACATTCTTTTGATGGCCCCGATTGTATCTGTCTCATCAGACATACACAGCATTTCAGATCCCAACCATTGTTTGTGTAAAAATGCTTTTCTTGTGTTGCCATCAAATCTTTTCCAAATTGCAGTTTCTTGCCATAATCTCTGATTGGACCTCTCATGATTTTAAACACCTCTATCAAGTCTTCTCTCTCGGAGGTGACTTCATCAATCTACTCATGCATCTGAACTCCTTCACCCCTCAATCTATTCCCATGAAACATTTCTACTCCAAAATATGATGCACAGTATCTTAATCAAGGCTGAACCAGACTTTTGTTTAAGTTCCCCATTACAACACAGTCAACTCTAAATGGACTTTACAAACTGATCAGCTGCGTCAAAGTACTAAATTAATGTTACATCTTGAAAATGAATGTAAAGATTGCAGGAGATAAGAGGAGAATTTGGTAAGGTATGTTGAGATATGGCAGCTGCATTCAAATTGAGAGATTGATTTGATCTGATTTATTATTGTCACATGTATTAACATAGTGAAAATTGAAATGTATGAATATACATATAAAAAATATAATTAAAGGAAATAAATATTTTTAAATTTGTACAGCTTTTGGTTGGACTACAGTTAAAGTTTAGTGTGTTTTCAAACTTTCACTTCCTTTTTGAATTAATTTAATATTTTCCTCAATAGCTATTGCAGTAAAGCATTCAATGCTTTAATAATCCTGTGCAGAAATTCTGACCACCCTTTTGTTGTTCTACCCATATTCTCAAGCCTATGTCTGGATTGCAGATTTGTTAGAGTAAAAGCAATAAAAACTTTGAATCATGCCTTCTAGAGAAAGGGATACAATATCATCTGCTACACTTCTCTCCTCTCTGCTTTTTTGAAGTTTTCCATTTCTAAATGAGAAATTGAAAGTTGTGGGAAACTCTCGTTGTGACCATTCTCAGTTGAACAGTGACAGGTTTGGCATATTTTGGAGGATATTTTTGGGGATATACAATAAAACATCTGTTTTTACTTTAGCAGATCTGCAATCTGGACATCGGCTTGCGAATATGGGTAGAACAGCAAAGGGTCATCAGAATTTTTGTAGTTGGGCTATTGAAGCATTGAATACTTTACTGCAATAGCTATTGAGGAAAATATTAAATCAATTCAAAAGGAAATTAAGTAAATGTTTGAAAAGATGCAGGGAATGGGGTTTAAATGGATAGTTTAAGTTGAAGAGGTGGCATGAGCATGGATTTGATGGACAGAATGGCCTTCTGTGCTGTAATTTCTGTGATCGCATAACATGCCTATCAGTTTGGGATGACTTTGAATCATGGTCTCTAGAGGCAGGGGTACTGTATCATTCGGTACACTTCGCTCCTGTCTGCTTGTTTTATAACTTCCCAATGAGAAACTAAAAGGTCATGCTGATCTGAACTTGGCCTGTCAATGGTGCTTGGAATCCTGCCTTTTCAGATTTGTTTGTGAAATCTTCAGTCCGTTATAATTAAAGTCTTGTTTTGAGCCAAGCTATAAAGCAAGATAAATGCAAAATGTTTAACAGTCATGAACTCTTTTGGACTACAGTTGAGTTGTTTACATAAGCAAATTGTTTAATTCGAATTATTGAATAATGTGAATAGCTCAACAAAGGAATTTAGGGATTTTAAAATATTAATTATCAGAAAATCTGAATTAAGCAGTTTTAAATTAAGAGGATTAAACTGGCTACTGGTGGCAATCATTTAGTAAAACAGCTTATTGCTGCTTATGTCTGATAAACTGCATTTTGGAAGGTCTAATATAGATAGGAAATATACAGCAAATAGCAGAACCCCTTAAGAGTATTGATAGGCAAAGGGATCTGTGTGTACATGTACATAGGTCACTGAAAGTGGCAGTGCAGGTGGAAAAGTAGTCGAGGCATATGGCATGCTTGCCTTCATCGGCTGGGATGTTGAGTTTAAAAACTGGCAGCTTTATAGAACCTTAGTTTGGCCGCATTTGGAATATAATGTTCAATTCTGGTCGTCACACTATCGGAAGAAGAGGAGGCATTGGAGAGGGTACAGAAAAGATTTACCAGGATGTTGCTTGATATGAGGCCATTAACTGTGAAGAGAGGTTGGAGAAACTTGGTTTGTTTTCACTGGAGTAACAGAGGTTGAGGGGAGACCTAATAAAAGTCTACAAGATTGAGAGGTATGGATTGAGTGGATAGTCAAAAGTTTTTTGCCAGAGTGGAAGAGTCAATTACGAGGGGACGTAGGTTTAAGGTATGAGGGGCAAGGTTTAAAAGAGATGTACAAGGCAGATATTTTACAAAGAGAATAGTGGGTGCCTGGAATTCGTTGCCAGGAGAAGTAGTGGAAGTGGGGATATGGTAGTGATTTTTAAGGGGCATCTTGACAAGTACATGAATGAGAAAGGAATAGAGGGATACAGTCCCTGGAAGGGTAGGGGATTTTAATTAAGTTGGACAGCATGGTTGGTGCAGGCTTGGAGGGCCAAAGAACTGTTCCTGTGCTGTAATTTTCTTTGTTCTTTGTTGTGTTAGTAATAAGGCCAATAGGTAGTTTAAGTTTATTTATTAGTGTCACAACTAGTTACTGTGAAAGTCCCCTAGTTATCACACTCTGGCATCTGTTCAGGTACACTGAGGGAGAATTTAGCATGGCCAATGCACCTATAGGGCACTTCTTTCGTTTTGTGGGAGGAAACCAGAGCACCCAGAGGAAATCCACGTAGACTTGGGGAGAATATGCAAACACTACACAGACAGTGATCCAAGCAGGGAGTCGAACTTGGGTCCTTGCACTTTGAGGCAGCAGTACTAATCACTGTATCACTATGCTGCCCATTTCTTATTATTGATGTAACTGCTTTTCAGCTGACTTTATATGTTTAAAATCCATTCAGAAAATACTTTGGCAATATCCTGTTATATTTCCAGTACTAGGCAAGAATGGACGATCTTGCAGATTCTTTTGCATTTAAATTTTTACCATCAGCGGTTGCTGAGTAACATTTCTTACTAATAGAGTTGCGCATTAGGCAGCACGTCCGGGTAGATCAAAAATACTCCTGTGTATCAACAATGTTTGAATCATTGTGATTAGACAGACAAACTTAGGGATTCATTTGATTAAATAACTTGGAAGCATTAGTTTAGTTTTTTTTAAATAGCACTGATGAGCAATGATCCTCAATAAGCAAGGTGGATTTCATTCAGCTCGTTCGCTATTTTTTAATGCATCTGTTGTTGAGTTAAACTATAATATGTATGTAGCTATGATGTGTTTTCAAGAAGAAAAAAAGACGTTTTCAAGAAAAGTTTAGTTAATGCTCTAGAAAACTAGTGTGCAAGTATATTATTCAAGAACAAAACTTCCCAGAACGGATCAAATTTCTTTCTTAACTCCTATATCTTAAGAAGTAAACTTGTCCTATCTTTGCTTCACTAGCTTAAATTTTACAACTTGTATAAGTTATAGGGTGGCAAAGTGATCAACTCTGCTGCCTCACAAGGCCAGGACCCAGATTCAATTTCCGGCTTGGGTTACTATCTGTGTGGAGTTTGCACGTTCTCCCTCTGTCTGCATGGGTTTCCTCGGGATGCTTTGGTTTCCTTCCATTGTCCAAAAAATGCATGGGGCAGGTGGTTTGACCATGCTAAATTACCTCTTAGCCCCCTCACCCCCTCCTCCACCCACCCCCGACACTAACTAGAGAAATGCATGGGGTTATGGGTATCGGCTCTGGGTGGGAAAGTTGTCAGTGCAGACTCAATGGATCAAGTGGCCACCTTGTGCACTATATTCTGTAATTATAATATCTTGATTTTGTAGAACCATACAGTCACTGCCTCTTAATCCAGTCACAACAATCATACCTCCTTTGGCCTGTTTTCCAGTACATAAAAATGACGTAGATATTACAAAAAGAAAAGTATTATAATTTCTCATTTTCTGACACCAAAAAGATGACCTGCTCAATCAAATGTTGCCTTAACCAAAGAAAACACTCAAGTCTAATATCAAATTAGCTAGCAGTTTGCCTAATTGTTCAGCATGCAAACCAGATAATTTGAAGTTCCAGCCAAGCCTAATTTTTCCTGCTTCCAAGCATGTTCTTGATTTTGATTGTTTCTTTTTGAGTTTGAGGTTTCTTTTATATTTGGTTTTGTCAAATTAATTATTTTAATTTCGTCAAAGTCTGTGCCAAGTAGCACACAGGATTCATGCAGGAAAGGAATTAAAGCATATTGAATCATGGTCACAAATTTCTAGGTGCTATCAGACTACATTAACAGCAAGAAGTTTTAGTGAATATTTTGCATATTTTTCTAGTGTTCATTAGAGCAGGTCCCTTGTAGATTTGATGGATCAGTTAAACTTGATGAGTGAAAATCCTAATTATTCAGTTTTGCCTGGGTTGCACTCTTTCTAGGAATGTAATTGTGCTTGACTTTGTTTCACATCAGTTAATTGCACATGGCTGGCTGTTCACTATCCAATCATTGCTGATCTATAATTCTGTGGAAACAATTTCACTAATTTTCTGCCTGAAACCTTGTCTGCTGTAGAAGAATTCTTTAAGCAGGTTTGCGTTTCTTCAAGTGTGCAGCCCTAACGGCATTCAAAGCTGATCCATGTTGCATGTAAATAATATACATGAACCCATCATAAACACGGTATTCATTAATTATTTTTTTAAAGTTGCATCTTATACAACCATATTTCTATTTTGGTAATATCTTGGATTGATTTTCAAAAGTGCGTATACTTTACCCAAAATATTTTGGAATAAAAATGTAATCTTATGTATAGCAATCTGCTGTTAAGCAAAGTTAACATTTTTACAGGATTGAGGCCACAAAGGGAAACAACAAAATGGTAGCAAATTGATAGTGGCTAATCTAATGAGTGGTGAATAATCGTGGTGCAAAAGTTCTGCTTCAAACATAAGTACCTCTGCTCACAGACTGATTCAGATTTGCACTTGTGTACAAAGCAAAATCAATGTTGAAGGTCAGCTTTTTTTTTACCATTGATATTTATCTTAGCCACATCAGCTAATGAACCTAAGGCTGACTTAACATTTAATTCACCTGAGTTTACTATCAATAGCAAAGTATTTCTTATGGGTTCTTTACATGTTGCTGTATGTGATAAATTACTTATAGAACAGAAGTCAGTGTGTTTTATTTTACTTTATAGAAAGAAAACAAAGACTTTCAAAACATTGCATTGTGAAGTTTCTTGTGTATTATAAGGATATAAAATATAAATAACTGAAAATCAATTAATTGCTGATATATTATCAAAAAGCATTTCTTGCACTCTCCAGACTTGTTCACATTCACAACACATTTTTGGATGTGGATTTGGTGGGAAATATACCACATCTCAATTGGATCATTTTTTTAAAAAAAATGTTGTGCCAGTATTTGATATTGAATATGTTTTGCGCTGAAACGTCTAACTTTGCTGTTTGAGGTAATATTTGTTTGGTTATTAATGTGGAAAATAAACTGCAAACGTTGGAGATCTGATGAAATAAAAATAATTGGCAGGTTCATCAGAACCTTGTGAGAGTGTGTGCGGTGAGGGGGAGAGAGTAGGTCAGCATTGTGGGTGGAGGCCATTCATCTGAATGCTAAATAACAGTATGTAAAAATGAATCCAATCTTGGCAGTCTTGTAGAAAGGCTCATTATTCTTAAATATAAGCTAACTACAAGCTCTGGTGAAGGAAAATTATATTACTAGGTTATTTCTCCTGCAAACTTACGGGTTCTGCAAAGACTGTTATTGATAGGTGCACTAGTGTGAAGGCCCTTGCCTACTGTTCGGCTGTCCAAATGAAATAAGCTAGACCTCACTGGGCCTGTGATAAATGTGTGGTGGATCAAAAACAGCATTTCCAGTATCCTTAAGAATGAGTAGTGAGTGAGTAAACCTGAAAGTTTGGATTGAATTTCCAAGTGTGTGGAATGGGGTTTGTCCTTGTTTTGATTATGGTCTTAAGTATTGTGCACAGAAACAGGAGCAAGTATCTTGAGACCTTATGGTCTTGTCTCCTGTAGAGCGAAAGCAATAGTGAGGATGCTGGTGAGGGTGAATACGTCAATCTGTATTCGTCCAACCAAACCAATGGAGACCTCTCTCACCCAGAAGCAGTAAGTAGCTTCACAAGCATGTTGAGTAATTGCTGCTTGGCTGTAGAGGAAAGCATGCTGGGAATGGTCTTTATTTTGTGCAACTCATATCTCTGCGACTCATATCATTGTGCTATGCAACTCATCATTAATAAATTAACACCACAACTATCCACCTAGTATCCTTTTATCGTTGTTGCCCTGTTTAGATGGTAGGTATCACATTACAAAGTTGTCTAGTAAGTTCAATGTACTTGGAAGGTTTGAGATCTCACCGTGGTCATGAAGAATTGCTTTTTTGCCAATTTAGTTTAATTTAAGATATAATTGCTTTATTTCTACCATAAATAGCTGGCATTGAAACAAAACATGGACCAATTTCTAGCTGACAGGTAAATTTATGTGAACAATCTAGCACGATTCCTTTTCTTTAAGGTTACTTGCATCTATGATGCACTGTTTTATCTTGCAGTCGTTCTCAGAATCTAAAGCATTGCTACAACACATGCATTGTACAACTGGACTTGGAATACCTTATTCTTCATAGCTGGGGCCTTGTACTTTCACTTAACTTTATGCTTCCAGGTCCGACAAACAATTCATTGGGCTTACAGTGGCAATGATTACATAGCACTGTCTGCACATCTAGACAGACATTGTTCAAAGATTCCTATAGTGTAGAAGCAGGCCGTTCAACCTATTGAATCTGTCCCGATTCTTTCAACCGAGCATCTTACACAGGCTGTATTCCATAACCGCATGTATTTACCCTGCTAATCCCCCGAAACCTATACTTCTTGGGACACTAAGGGAAAATTCAACATGGCCAACCTACCTAACCTGTACATCTTTGAACTGTGGGAGGAGACCTACGCAGATGGGGAGAGTATGTACATTCCACACATCATCCAAGTCTGTAATTGAAACGGGTCTCTAGTGCTATGCGGCAGCAGTGCTAACCACTGTGCTGTGTTGCGTCCAATTTTGAATTTGAGGTATACACAAATGAAGGGTGACAGTACACTGTCTATTCCTTCATCTGCTGTCCAATGAATTGAAAGAACAAATAGACAATTCAGTGTTTGCACCTGAAGTGTGTCCACAAGAAAGTCATCAATCACGTTATTTGACTTAAAGTTTACAGCAGGGAATGAATAATGTTTCAATGCGGAGAACTAGGAGAGATTAATTTCTGCAGCTGATTCTGCTGTGTAAAGACAACTTGGTGTGGCTTCTTGATATTCCAGCCATTGATCAAATATATAGTTGAGAAGTCTGTGGTTGTTGGTCTTGGCGGCATAACTTTTTATAAAACATGCGCCTTTAACATGCTACATATTGCTACATGTAATAACTGCTTGCATGGAGAATGGCTACTGCCATTGGACTGCTTTCTGTCATGGCTACGGTAATGGAATTTGATTGGCTTTCTACTCCAGCCTTTCTGCATGAAAACATATTGAAATATGGGGTTTTTAAGAATAGTAAGTGCGTAACTAATTACTGATGAGTTACATCACATAAATAGTTATAAAGATTTCTCTTATGTACATGTAAGTATAACCACCAATTGCTCTTATATATATATCATTGTTTCTTCCCTGTTGTGCACAATAACCATAATATCCATTAATACTTGTGTAGATTGGAGGCTAAGCAATAACTCATTTAATTTGGGATAATATGGATTGACTTAGGTCTATTCTATGTATGAAAGCTCTTGTGGTAAACTAATCTATTTAAATTCTGCTTTATGAGAATATAATTTGTCCGAACTGACCACACTGCTGAAATAATGCATAAAATACTCACTTTATGGTTTGAGAATACAGCACCAATCTCAGTTTGGAGAATTTGCCACAGTTCTGGCAACACTAGACACAATGCTGACTTAAAGTGAGTGTGTTATCCTCTACGTTAATGAGTTGCCTATTTATAGTTATTTTGTAATGCCCAGTATTTGGGTGGGTGCGGGGGGAAGAGAAACAATTCCTACACTAATTTTTTAAACTATTTTGGGTGCTAAAATCTTTTATCACTCAAAATATTTATCAGTGCTGACTGTAATATTTTCCAAAAGTGATTTTCTGCGTATTTCAGATTTTTTTAAAATTGTAGAGCCATGGAATAGTCACAGTTTAGCAAATTCATACAGATATAAAACATGATTATTTAGTGGTAATTCTATTTGTTGCAAGAGAATTTTGATGGTTACTGTAACAAAATCTCAGTTTATTATTTATGTACACTCAGATCAGAGTTCTGTAAATTTCTCTAGTTTGCATATGCATTATTGGATACCCGCAGAACATCATTTTTTTGGATATCATACAGTAAGTCAACTGATCTTAAATACTTAAGATTCATATTTCCTGGGAAGGAAAGACTCAGTGTTAGATAGTCATCGATCATTTTTATTCTTTCTTTCTGGCCATTCAGGAAATACCGAAGTGTGCTGACACTGTAAGTGATTCCATCTTTAAAGTTTGGTTTCGATTACTGTAGTACAATGGTACTGGGCATCTTTTGATAAGTTTGGACAATATTATCATGGTTGGTAGATAATGCTTGATAATGGCTAAAATGGGACTTCTTGTATTCAATTCAATCAAACGTGCGCTGCTTGTTTGTTAGTCAAGTTGAATTCCTGGTGTGCAATTTTATAATCTTGCTTAACGTAGTTTGTTTCCCTCCAGGAGCTTGTTGGGTCTCTGAATGAACAAGAGATCCATCATAACTCTCTGAAATCAACGAACGAGAAAGAAAATCAAGACAAAGATGACAGGTGGGATTGTACACCTAATTTTACATCCCTCTTTCCTAGTCAAAGTAAAACTTTGAGCCAGACTCATTTTGGGTTATAGTTACTCAAATTTGACTATATACTGTCTTTTAACACTATTCGGATTCGAGCACAGATTCGTTAAGGGGAGGTCATGCTTGACAAATTTATTGGAGCTCTATGAGGAAGTGACAAGTGCGGGAGATAGAGGGGAACCGGTGGATGTGGTGTTTTTGAATTTCTAGAAAGTGTTCGATAAGGTGCCTCTCAAAAGATTGCTGCAGAAGGTTAAGATGCAGAGAGTCGGGGTAGGGTGTTAGACTGGATAGAGGATTCGTTATCTAATAGGAAGCAGAGGATAGGTATTAATGGGTGCTATTCTGATTGGCAGCTGGTGACTATTGGAGTGCCCCAATGTTCGGTGCTGGGGCCTCAACTATTTACCATTTACATAGATGATCTGGAGGAAGGGGCTGAGTGCAGGGTGACAAATTTGCTAATGACACAAAGATGAGTGGAAAAGCAAATTGTGTGGAGGGTGTGGAAAGCCTGCAGAGGGATCTGGATAGGTTGAGTGAGTGGGCGAGGACCTGGCAGATGGAGTATAATGTTAGCAAGTGTGAGGTTATCCACTTTGGGAAGAATAATGGTTAGAAGGACTACTATTTAAATGGAGAAAAGCTGCAGCATGCAACGATGCAGAGGGACTTGGGGGTCCTTGTGCACGAATCGCAAAAACACAGTATGCAGGTGCAGCAGGTGATTAAGAAGGCAAATGCAGTGTTAGCCTTTATAGCTAAGGGGATAGAATATAAAAGTAGGGAGGTTCTGCTGCAGCTGTGTAGGGTGCTGGTGAGGCCGCAGCTGGAGTACTGTGTGCAGTTTTGGGCTCCGCATTCGTGAAAGGATATATTGGCCTTGGAGGGAGTGCAGAGAAGGTTGACTAAACTGATACCAGAGATGAGGGCGTTGGATTATGAGGAGCGACTAAATAGACTAGGTTTGTACTCTTGGAATTTAGAAGGCTGAGAGGGGATCTTATACGTCTCTATAAGATAATGAAGGGGATGAATAAGGTAGAGGTTGAGAGACTCTTCCCACTTAACAAAGAAAGCAGGACTAGAGGGCACAGCCTCAAGATTAAGGTGGTGGGGGGGGGGGGGGGGGGGAGCGGTTCAGATTGGAGTTGTAGAGGGGTTTCTTCATGCAGAGGATAGTGAATCTTTGGAATTCTCTGCCTGATGAGGTGGTGGAGGCTTCCGCGCTGAATATGTTCAAGAGTGGATAGGTTTTTAATTGACAAGGGAATTAGGGGTTACGGGGAGAAAGCAGGAAAATGGTACTGAACCACTACAGATCAGCCATGATCTTATTGAATGGTGGGGCAGGTTCGAGGGGCTGTATGGCCTACTCCTGCTCCTATTTCTTATGTTCTTATGTACATATACAAACCATTTTTTCATAACATTGAAATTGGTATATGTAAAGATTTTTGCTTACTTTTTATATGAATGAAATATATTTCCATTCAATTTGGAAGCTGCTTCATAATCCAAAAGCTGCAAGATCTTTATGTATTTCCTACAGTGATTATAAATTTTCAGACTATTAGCCTCACATTGTTTTTAAGATTCAGTTGATCTTGACTGGATTATTTGTGACTGTTTAAATAAAATTGGGACTTAAGAGAAAAACTGGTTAAATCAGTAGATTTTGAGCAGATGTTTAAAGGTAGGAAGAAAGAAATAGGATGGAGTGATTTAAGGAAGGAGCTTTGGAGAGTGAGATTTAGATACCTGAAAGATCTACACAGGCTCAGGAGGTCACAGTTAGAGGAAACAACAGGCCAGATGGTTTTAAAGTTTATTTATTATTGTCGCCAGTAGACTTACATTAACATTGCAATGAAGTTACTGTGCAAGTCCTCTAGCCACCGCACTCTGGCACCTGTATGGATACACTGAGAGAGAATTTAGCATGGCCGGTGCACCTAACTAGCATGTCTTTGGACCGTGGGAAGAAACCAGAGCACCTGGAGCAAACCCACGCTAATGTGGGAGAAAGTGCAGACTCCGCACTAACAGTGACCCAGATGGGAATTGAACCGTCTAAGAAGTGGGCAAGGTCATGGACTTGTAGATGAAAATTTAAAATTAATATATGGGAGGAATGTACAGATCATTTAAGGAGGCATGGATTTGGAGTGTTAATTAAGTAAGACAATACAGAACAAGGAGATACCAAATTTAATTTTGCTCCCATTAGAATTCCTGGAAATTGAGAAACTGGTGCTTGGAAGAGAAAAATGGGATGGAGTGATTTATAAAAGGGGTTCTGGAGAGTGGGGTTTAGACACCTGATGATTGATGTAAAAACGGAGGAGGTGGCAACAGTTCAGATTAAGATTTCAGTCAGAATAAGGCAGGGATAAAAGGCAAAAGTTAAGTAAGCTGTCTTGTTCATGCCCTTTTGTATTTTAGCTCCAGATCAAACATTATTTATTACATAATGTCTGGTGCAACCTGAAGGCACAGTCAGGATCTGAACAACAAAGAAATAAATTTTGGTGGTATCAAACTGAGGCCAGTCCCCTTAATGTTCCATGGTGATTCTGGTGCAACCACATCTAGATATCAGACAGATAGTAGAATTACTGAGGTATAACTGAGCACAGTTAAATGGAGATGATTAATAGATGTTACTGTTGAGAGGTAACATGAAGAAGGAGACTGCAGTGAATGCTTTAAATATACATTAGGTGATCACATGGACAGGAGGCAACGCATATACCACTTGCAATGGCTACACAGTAGGAAGGAAGGAAGGCATCCAAGAGAGGTATAAAGAAGATGGATCCCAAAAAAGAATTGATGGTCTGAGGGGACTGAATGCATTAGAATTAAACTGAGCAGGAAATTATGAATCTGAACATTAGTAAATGGGATGGCATTCAGGAAATAGCGATTGAAAATCGGAATGAAACCATACTGTAGTCCCACTTCTCCTTTGTGGCGATTTTAAACTTAGAAATCTAGAACAGTACATTTATCCCTGTGCAGCATTTAACTGATTGGTTTTCACCCACTTAAGCCAAGGCCTTTAGCTTGCAGCCATTACTTGAGCCAGGCATACACCGAGAAAATCCACTGTATTCAAAGCTCAATTCTCCTCGAGAGTTTTCTCACTTTGTATGTTATTTATATTTGTGTATTTTGTTTGTTCACTTATTTTGGTGTTGCATGAACTCTGTCTAATATATCCATTGATCCTTTCTGTACGGAATCTCTCTTTTCCAGGCGTGGGGAGACACCAAATTCACCAGATTTGGATCAAAATGATGCAATAGATGAATTGTCACTCATAGACCATGAAGAGATTGTGGCTAAGTTAACACTCAAACAGGAGGTAATGTATCGTTTAGCATAGAATGTGTTTAGACTGATGCAGGGATTGTGGACTAATTTGTTGTTTTTTTTCTATTCCATTTTGTTAAATTGCCAGCTGAGCAATATTCATCAGCAAAGGGACTAATCCCTCAATTCCTGTGAGGTAGAAACCTCATCATCTTGTTGCTGGGGTAAATGTCAGTATTCCTGTATTTAAGTAAAAACAACAAATTTCACAATTGTCATTTTCTAGTTGCCTGAAATCTACTGTGGCACTGTATGGCATAGTATGTGAATCATTCTTAGACTTTCAGCTGCTTTGATTCTTTAGAACATAACATTTGAGTTATTCAAAGGGCACTGCACTAAAGTTTTTTTATATGAATTGTTAAGATTTTGGAAGCTGATCTGTAGTAAGAATTTCAAGATCAGTCATTTAGCTGCAACAAAATAACTTCTTAACATGCTCTTTGTTTTATTTTTATTCCAATTCAATCAAATCAAGTCCAATTCACAATCTCAACAAGTTGAAACATTCCCAGTCCAAGCTGATAAGACAGGGGGGTCTCACTTCCGGCCTTGGGCTAACAAAATTTCCCACACCAAATGGTTCATGTGAATATCATTAGATAAAATGTGACATCGAGCCACATGAAATATTAGGACTTAGGCCATTCAAGCCATGGCTAACTATTTACCCATCTTGGTTCCATATTCCTTGATGTCCTTGGCTAGCAAATGTCTTAGTGATCTCAGATTTAAGATTATGAAAAGCACATAGTTTAGGCGTAGCTTTATGAAGAATCCCAGAAAGGGGGACACAGGCCCCTTAACTAGTAAAAACATTGGACCTATCTGTCTTGTGTTATAGGTCAGGCAGTATTGGTGTCAAGTTTGGTTTTGTTGCAAAGCCAGTGGATTTTCTACAGAGTTAGCTGCAAATGGGTCTGCAACTTGACTTGATGCTTTCAGGTAGCTTGGATCTCAAATAGAGAATTGGGTGTAATGGTGGTTCTCTTTTCTCTAACATCCACCATGGATTTCTCCATGAGTATCTTGTCTCTCTTTCCCTGGCATTGTGGGCATGGAACTAATGAAGCAATAATCCATGACTAATTTGGCAAAGTAATCTTTGATACAAAGATTCTATTCATTGGAACAAACTGAAGTGAAATATTTGCATTCTCGGCTTAGATAATTGATTTTGTGTTTCATGGGTGTGTGCATTTCCCAGTGCACTGATCATCTCCAACAAGAGAGAATCTAACCATCTCCTGATGATATTCAATGGCGTTGCCATCACTGGAGTTACCATTGACTAGAAACTGAACAGGAACAGCCATATATAATACTGTGGTTAAAGAACAGGTTAGAGACTGTGAATTCTGCAGAGAGTAACTTGCTACCTAATTCCCCAAAACCTGTCCATCATCTACAAGTCACAAGGCAGGAGTATGATGGAATACTGTCCAGTTGCCTGGATGATTGCAGCTGCAACAACACTGAAGAAGCTCAATGCTATCTAGAACAAAGCAACTTGCTGATCAACATCCCATCCACTGCAATAAATATTTACTCCTCCAACACACTGTAGTACAAAGAACAAAACAGCACGGGAAACAGGCCCTTCGGCCCAACGAGCCCGTGCCGCCACCTCGATGTTCCCACTTCTACACGCGATCCCTGTCCATGTTTATAGATCTATGGATTAAAAACCAAATTTGAGACAATTTAGGGAGAATTTGTTTTGCCAATAAGCCTATGAGCACATCTTTGGGAGGAAACCGGAGTAGCAGTATGTACTACCACAAGAGACATGCAACAGTGCACCAAGGCTCTTTCAACAGCTCCTTCCAAACCTATGATCAAGGGCAACAGAGGCATGGGAGCACCATCACTGCAAGTTCTGTTGTAAGTCACACAGCATTCTGATTTTGAACTTTATCTTTCCTTCACTGTTGCTAGGTCAAAATTCTGAAACACTCTTCAAAAGAACTCTGTGGGCATTCCTACAGTACTTCAAGAAAGCTGCTCACTACCACCGTCTTGAGGCAATTGGGGATGGGCAATAAATGCTGGCCTAGCCTGCGACTCTGAGTCCCATAAACAAATAACAAAAAATGTGTTTATATCAGATTAAATATAATAGAAATAAATGGAAATACAGTAGAATCCTCTTAAATAACCTAGTCACTCATGAAACTTATTCAACTCAGCAATCTTGCAAACCAGGCATCAAATGTTTGCTGTGGCAATTTAATACCAGCGTTGTTTGGATAGGCTTAGGCTTCATTAAACAGCTGTCAGTAGAATAGGTGAATTACAATCACTAGGAACATCATAACCTGCCCTTTCTCTTCAAAGATACTGAGTAGTCTGTGCGTTTTCCATCAATTTCTCTTTCATTTCTCAAGCTTTTTGAGTGGTCTATCACAAATTGCCCAAGAATGGATGAAAGTAATGCCCGTCTGTATCTGCTTTCGGTATGAGAGCCACTGCTCTGAATTGGATAAGAAAATGCCTGTGTCGAGAATTGAAGCTTAAATAAGTCATCAGAGTTCCAAATATTGCATTTTATGGACAAACTGTTGCACAGCATAAATTATTTGTATACTACATGTGGTGTAGATACTTTTCACAGTGCCACGGAAAGCTTGTTTAGATAGATTTTATGTGAAGCACAAGTAAATCAATATGAGGAGTTCGTGTCTCTATTCTTTATGTTCACAGTTAGCACACAAACTACTCAATATTCCCAGCATGTTTGATATTTAGCACATTTTGGCCATAATATAGTACTGGTTGTTTATGAAGGTGTTGAAAAGGTTGTCACTTTAACTGATGCAAACAATAGGTTGCGATAAAAGATGTTCATTGCTTTATCACAATATTTACACAAGCGATTCTATGAGGAAATGTGTTTGATACTACTGTTTTCATCAAGAGCTCAATATATGTCATCTAAAGCATTTGTTTTATTTGGCTAAATGTTGATATTTAACATCAGTCTCTAGTTCGCTTCAAAACAAATAAAATTGATTTAATGAGTTGCGGAATTCATTTGTTATACCTTTTTAAAAATAGAAACTAATGATTGAAAGACTACTCTTGGTTAAATTGGATGGTGCTTTAAACATGCAATAAATTTATTCATTCATTCATTTGTGGCCTTCAACCAATTCTCAGTTATTTTCAAAACTGGAGTGGTACAAGTGAAATAAAGCATGATATCTACTGTAAGCTTTTGTATATATGCAGCAAACAAGTAAAGTTTTTCACTAATCACAGGAAGCCTCTTACATTCACTCCCCTTTCTGCCTCAAAGAAAGAGAAGATAAAAGGCATTTTAGTGTGGATTTGATTTTGTGGGATTTACAGTAAAGGTAATAGAACAGTATCTCAAAAATTGCACTGATTACAGCCAATTGTTGCCTCAGCTTCAAAGTATTAATCGAATATTCAGAACAGATGCAGATATGAACAGGAGCTCTAGGGATGAGGGAAGGGCTATGCATTTTTGATGTCCGTAATTATACTATTCATGAGAGGGAATGAGACATAAAAATAATTTAGTTTTTCACATAGAATTCATCTATTTAGCCTTATCTTTGCTGTTTTCCTATCTTAACCCACAATTATAAATTTACTAATCTTCATCCTCCTGTTGTTGCATGCTAGTTGTTTTCACATGCACTTCTTTTATAAATACTCATCCATTCTTGGGTACTTGAGTCTGATTCTAGCAGTATTTCTTGCAGACATGGGTATGCCAAGAAAAGTAAGAACATTTTGACTTTTAAAATTTTCTTGAGTACTGTGTATGACCATGAAAGATTAATTTTGCATTAGTCATTTTGAATGTATTTTGATCTTCCATCCATAACTTTAATTTCATATGACTAAGAACTTGGATCCAAGAAAGTTCTTTGCAGTGCATAGGCTTTGAAGGCTGGGAATATATTGTTTAAATTAAAAGTTCTCTGAAGAATATAGTTGTTGGTTAATCATATTAATTTTAATTTTTGGCTGCTTCTGCTGTTCTGTTCTCTTCATCCATTTACTACCTATTAATTTCATATAAATCTTCTTCCGTTTACCATTTCTGTCATTCGTCTCGTGTTTCTATCTGCTCATTGCTTATTCTGTCAAGTTCTCTCATTCTGTGGACATTGACCACACTGACCTCTTGGTGAATGTGTTTTTTTTTTGTGCTGGGTTCAAACCAGCCAAGGAATTAATAATTTTAAACCCCTTTTTTTGTCAATACATTATTGCACAAATTTTATGTTTTAGTGATTTGACATCCCTTTTCCTAGTTTGTTCTAAATATTGTGATTGTTCTGGGCTAATTTACCATGTTACAGATGTTTTATATTACTTCATAAATCTGTATACTGCCAGTTGTTTGCCACAAGCCTTCCAGATTATTGCCGTTGTAAAACAAATTTTGCTTGTATGCTACCTCTTGCACAGCAGTTAAAGGAGCCAAAAGTGAACATGATTCATTTTCAATTTTGTAAAAAAAAAAATCCTACACCTGTCTCTGGGTTTTCTATCTTTCATGAATGTATTGCAAATTGCTGTTGAATATACTCAATTTAGCAGTTCTGATAAAATATAGGATGGCACTAGAGTAGGAAAATAGTAGATTCAAAAGACCAGCAAAGAAACCTGCTGCAAGTAGTCATGATTGTAGTAAACAAAATATAAAATCTGGAGAATGTTTTGATGATTGCAATTTTAGGTGTAGAATGTCAGGAGGATATCAAACTCCATCCAATTGCCACATGTCCTTGAAGAATAACCAAGAAAAACCCCTTAAGAACTAGTGCCTAGAAGCTGCATGTAATAACCATAGAGATGTGTCTTGTATAAGAGTAGAGGAGTGTAAGTACCTGTTCTTTCTTCAGTCAATTTTAGAATGTTATTGGTAAAGATACATTTCTTCCAGTTTTAAGAGAGAAGTATTAATTTTTTACACTTTGCAGTTTTTGTAGGCTCTACTGCAAATTGTAGACTCCAAATTTAAAGGATAAGCTGCTTTTGTAAATCTTAATTCTGGTAACCGTAACAAAAGGGCAGATTTTTGAATTCGTTCTTCTTGGGTCTTCATTTCTAGAGTGACAGACTCTTTACATAATAGAGAGCAATCCACAGTACAAATGCTGTCTGTAAACAAGTTGCACTTTTAGAACACTTCCATTTTACACAGACATGTACTTGCTGTGACATTTTGACCCATATCTTTATATAGTGTATATTATGTCATTATCACAAGGAAGATAATGGTTTGTATGGACAATGGCAGAATATGATATTGATGTGATAGAAACATACTTGTGTGTTGGCTCTGGAAATGAAGAATTAGCTTGAGAGAAAATTCAGGGAACTTCCCGTAATTGTGTGTACACATTGGTATATTCAGTTTTAATTGCATAACCATTTTCCAAACATTATATCCACTGTCACAATTCGATATTTTAAACTTTGGAAACTTAGTGTATATCGCAACTAAAGAGCACATTGCATCCATATACCCTTCCCATGGAGCTGGTTTCATTATATGTTCTGTCACCTCCAGTAACTAAATAACGTTTTTTCATTAATTCGTGGTATGTGAGCATTGCTGGAAAGACCAGCATTTGTTTCTGATACACAATTGCCTTGACATAGTGGCGGTGAATAGTCAAGTTATTGCCTATGGTTTAAATATATTCCCAGTGCTGTTTGGAAGAAATTCCAATTTTTTTGAACCCACAACAGCAAAAGAAAGACAATATAATTCCAATTTGGGCTGGTGTGCAACTTGGAGGGGAACTTTCAGGTGATGGTGTCCCTATGCTTTGCAGCCCTTTGTCCTTTTGAGTCGTGAATTTGGATGGTGCCATCAAAGATGGCTTGGCAGTTTGTTGTACTGCATCTTGTATTCCATGTGCAACTATTTCTATGATGTAGAGATGCCGGCATTGGACTGGGGTAAACTCAGTAAAGTTTTGCAACACCAATTTTAAATCCAACCAATTTATTTGATAGTAAATCCGCGAGCTTTCGACACTATGTTGTGCCTTTGTCAGGCAAATGCAGTGTTCTGATCTGCAGAGGCACTATATCCACACAGACAGTTACAGATTGCCGATTAGAATGCGAATCCTTACATCTAACCTGCTATTCAAGTGTTAAAGTGGCTAACAATGTGTGTGAAGGAAATCCTGAGCATTGGTTAGAGAATTGTGTATTTTCTCCAGACAGCACAGTAAATGAGGTTTTTTGCTAATCCAGGCAAATTACGGGGGTTACAGATAGTGTGACATGAAGCCAAGATCCCTGTTGGCTTCTTGGCTTCATGTCACACTATCTGTATCCCCCGTAACTTGCCTGGATTAGCAAAAAACCTCATTTACTGTGCTGTCTGGAGAAAATACACAATTCTCTAACCAATGCTCAGGATTTCCTTCACACACATTGTTAGCCACTTTAACACTTGAATAGCAGGTTAGATGTAAGGATTCGCATTCTAATCAGCAATCTGTAACTGTGTGGATATGAGTGCCTCTGCAGATCAGAACACTGCATTTGCCTGACGAAGGCACAACATAGTGTCGAAAGCTCGCGGATTTACTATCAAATAAATTGGTTGGATTTAAAATTGGTGTTGCAAAACTTTACCAACTATTTCTACCCATTTATCTTGATCCAAATTTCCATTCCTAACAAAGTGCTAACAATTTTTTTGATGCCATTATGAATTTTCTCCAGATTGTTAACAACATAGTTCAGGAGATTCAATTTTAATTAATGAAGATTTAGAAATCCTATCCTCTGAAACATTCTCCTTAAGCATCTTCTCTCTCATATTTTTAAAAGAGAAATGATCTGCAAATCATGAGCTAAAATTTACTGAATTAAATTTAGGGTTAAAACTCGTGAACTTTGTTCTCTTCGTTGACTTCCTTTTTTTCTCCATTTTCATTTGGTTTTCTTTATATTATACACTCTTTTTATAATCCATTAGAGCATTTTCCTGAATTGGGACAAACGTTCTGAAGCCTCTAATAGTCATTCTATGAGCTGGTCACAGAGCAGAGCATTAGCATGTTAATTGATTGTAAGGGTTTTTTAAAACGTGTCAGGAGGAGAGCATTTTGGCAGTAGTGACTATAAGATTAGTAAGATTTAAAAGGTAGCTGTGGAGAAGGATGAAGCTGGACCACAAATAAGGTTTCTGAATTCAAGGAAGGCCAATTTTAAAGACAGGATCTGGCCAAAGTGAACTGGGAACTGTTACTATAGGAAAATCTACCTCAGGGCACGAGAGTCATTCAAAAAGGAAATACAGTGAGTACAATGCCAACATATTCCCATATAAAGGGTAGGACTAACAATTCTAGAGGACCCTGAATAACAAGAGATGTACATCGAGTAAGGAAAGAAAAGGAGACCTATGGCAGATTCAGAGGACTCAAAACAGTGAATGTCCTAGAGAGTTGTAGACAGTGCAAGGGAGTATTTAAAGATATTAGAGCAAAGAAAGGCATTCGAGATGTTTCATGTTGAGTTCAGAAAAACAGCCAATGCTTATTGGGGCAATAGGAGGGAATTTTGTCTCAGCTTCCTCTCCTGAAATATCTACTTAAAAGTGGAATAAATAATGATGCCTTCTGTATTTCACAAGCCTTTGAGATATTTTGAGCACATTCTGTTAACTATAGATGTTCCCATATTCAATATGGAATGTACTTTGAGTATTTTGTAATGTTTTTATTGCAGTGATTCTATGCTCCTCGATGTACTTCAGTGGAAAATTTCAATGGTCTTCCATTGCTTCTATTGGTCAGAGGCAAGAGAGTGAATCTAACTGTTTTGTTTGTCCAATGTATAATTTTTGGATGTGCGTGTGGCTATATATGTATACTGTCAAACTCAAAAACAAAATCCTTTACCTTAACCAACTGCATTTTGAACATTGAAGTGGAATGGGCAGGTTAATCTAAAATCATCATCAAACTGTGAATCCAGAGCTTCATCCATACATTGATTATCAGCTTCCAGTTACTGTAAATATATTGTACAGAGAAAAGAGCAATCTTTAATCATTCGAATAGCGATTGTATTGTCTTCGATATTTATTGGTGGATTTTATTAAATTGAGGTTCCTTTCTCATGCATATATATTTTGAGTTTTTTACTTGAACTTTATTCTAGGGAGAGGATGGCCCAGAGGTGCGAGGAGGCTCTGTAGATATTCTAATTGTGCATGCAACTGAAACAGATCGTAAAGGTAAGGACTTTAGCTAAATGCACAATATTACTGCAATGACTTCCAGAAGAGTAAAGTTCTTTGCAGGTTTACAGATCTGTCTTCCTTTTTTAGAAATCAGAGTTAATTAATTTGTGGTTGTCTTATTGAAAAGTTGTAACATTTGTACATTTTGCGCATTGAATATAAATTGTCTGATTTTTAATTTTCGATTTTAGTTAATGCTGTATTAATTTCTTTGTAAGCCAAAGTTAGGCTGTTTAAGATCACAAGTATTTGTTTTTCATAGTCCTTGATTCTGATTGTGTATTTGTGTTAGATTTACTCAAATTGTTGCATACTTTGAGACGTAACATTTCTTGGGTCCACAATATCACTGAGTTATTGGTAGATAACCTGGATTTGATCTTTGGAGTTGTGGCAAAGCAAGTTAAAACAAATCCTACGTAGTTATCAACATCGTGCTTTGGGGAAAGTGTAATTTTTAGATTAGTCCTAACCTTGAGGAGCAATGGACAATGTTTCTGGAATTTATCAACATTCTGGATCTTACTTCCACTTGCATGTCTTGCCTTCCAGATCTGGTACTTTACTGTGAGGCATTCCTGACCACTTACCGGACATTCATTCCTCCTGAGGAGATCATCAAGAAACTGCATTATCGATATCTTTTAGTAATTATGCCGGATTGCTGGCTGTAGCTTGGTACACAAGGACAGGTCAATAAGACACATCGATAATGTGCACAAGAAGCAACAATAGGATGAAGGAGCTGATACATGGCACTGTACCTCTAATTATTCTTAATTTCTGTACTCCAACCTTCCCCCACACTTTTTCAACAGCTCTTGTATAGTTTATGTGCTCCATGGATCAGGAAGGCCTTTTCAGCTATTGGCTTGGTTTATCCTTAGACAATAGAGGCAATCAGAACACTGACTAGCAGCATCAGTATGATCCAGGTTTTGCCTATTCACAATCCTTTTTCTTTAAGTATGACTTATGATCTGAAGTCTGGTTAAATCTGTGGCATAAATTCCTATTCACAGATTAGTGAATTAAAGCACCTCATTGTTTGGGCTACCAGGTGACCAATTTTGTCCATTTTGCATATATTGAAAAGTTTTTAGATTTACAAATATTTGGTGTTGATAAATGCGAGGTGATGTGTTTCAGGAGAAAGAATGTAGGGGAGAGGTATATGATAAAGGGTAGACCTATTAAGAGTATAGAAACACAGAGGGACCTGGGGTGCAGGTGCACAAATCTCTGAAGGTGGCAGAGCAGGTGGAGAAGGTTGTGAAGAAAGCATATGGTATGCTAGTCTTTATAGGAAGGGATATAGAGTACAAGAGCTGGCCTTTAATGTTGCAGTTGTATAAAACGTTGGTTAGACCTCATTTGGAATACTGCGTCCAGTTCTGGTCACCTTACTACCGGAAGGACGTGGAGAGGAGGTTTACCAGGATTCTGTCTGGTATGGAAGGTCTGAGTTATGAGGAGAGATTAGGCAAATTGGGACTGTTTTCCTTAGAAAGATGTAGACTTAGAGGACATCTATTAGAGGTGTACAAGATTATGAGGGTATAGAGTAAACAGGGTTAACCTTTACCTAGGATGGACTCGAATAGCACGAGGGGTCACGGGCTTAGGGTGAGGGGGGGTAAGGTATAATTTGGATGCTAGAGGGAGTTTTTTCACACAGGGTGGTGGGGGTGTGGAATGCGCTGCCAAGTAAAGTGGTGGAGGCAGGCACTCTGGAGTTATTTAAGAAATACTTAGATGGGCACATGAACAGAATGGGAATGGAGGGGTATAGAAAACTGATTTAAAATAGGGATCATGAGCCTTGGGACTCCCTGGGAAGTGTGTAAATAGATGATGATATTGATGTACTTGTTTTTATCCTACAGGTGCTTTGGTCCACCTTGTTGTCTAATAAGGGGCATACACGCAGTGAGTCGTGAGAGGGCTGCTCTTGGATTTTTTTCGAGACTATCCTGGTGCTTCATGTCATTAGTGTATGCTTGACCTGGACCATTTGATGGGCAACACGACAGCTCAGTGACTATCGCTGTGCTGTGCAGATACATGGATTTGGGCCTGTGTCTGTGGGAGTTTGCGCGTTCTCCCCGTGCTTGCATGGGTTTTCTCCAGGTGCTCTGGTTTCCTCCCATATCCCAAAGATGTGCTGTTAGGCTAATTGGCAAAACAAATTCTCCCTAAATTGTCTCAAATTTGGTTTTTAATCCATAGATCTATAAACACAGACAGGGATTGGGGTAGAGATGGGAACATCGGGATGGCGGTGCAGGCTTGTTAGGCCGAAGGGCCTGTTTCCCATGCTGTTTTGTTCTTTGTTCTTTGTGTTTTTGAAAAGTGAAGGAGAGGAGAGCTTTACATTGAAAAGAAGACAAAGTACCTTACTATCTTGTGGATCAGATGGTCGACTTTGAATCTGTGATTCATTTAGCCTAGTTCTCATTGACAGTTCATAGCTCACTTGCAAGACTACATGGGGTTGCAGCTGAAGCAGCAGACTCAAAATCACCTCTTCCCTGTGGGTCTTCATGCCCTTTGTAAAGTGGAATGACAAGTGATGTGAAGAAATCTGTGGGCCTTTTTTTTTTACGATATACAACAATTGACATTGTTTATTTTCCCTTAACTAATGACCACTTATGAGAAATTTTGCCACTGCCCAGAAACTTTCAAAAAACGGGTGAGCAAGAATACATTCTTCGTATTGGTGCGTGTGGTGGATGAGCTCTGGTGAGTAATATTGACAATCACTATAATATTAATATTCCAGGTGATTTTTATTCACTGATCTTTAAAAATCTATTGGCTCCCAGGTATTACATTTGTCATGTTTTAATAATGGTGCAAGAGAAATTGTATTTTAAAATGAGGATGAAAAGTACTTGGATTTGTTGTCATAAGCCTAAAGTAGTAAAAATAATAAAATCTATCAGTAACAATAATCTCTATCACATTAAATTTCTTTAATATGAAAACTTCATAAAATTCCCAGTAGAAAATATGCATTCCTAAATACTGCACTTACCCACCCACCCTCAAAAAATAAATCATCCCAACTTGCACTGCGAGTGATCCAATATTCAGTACTGGATGAGCACAAAACTCCTCCAATTAAGTATTGGGACAACCAAAGTAGTTGTTCCCAGTCCCTGCTACAAACTTTATTCTCAGTTATCGACTCCATCCTTCTCCTTGGCAACTGTTGGAAGTTGAACCATACTTTTGACAAATCTGACGTCATGCTTAACAATGAGATGAGCTTCTGATGACATGCACATCATCACTAACTCTGCCAATTTCCACCTCTGTCACAATGCCCGCCTTCGGCCCGGCCGCTGCCCGCTCACAACACCAGGTCCAACAGATTTATTTGGTAGCAAAAGCCACTCGCTTTTGGAGCGCTGCTCCTTCATCGGGAGTTCTGTTCACAAACAGGACATATGAAGAAAAACTAAATTTACAAAATAATGGTTGGAATGCGAGTCTACAGGTAATCAAGTCTTAAAGGTACAGACAATATGAGTGGAGAGAGGGTTAAGCACAGGTTGAAGTGATGTGTGTTGTCTCCAGCCGGGAAATTTAGTGAGATTTTCCAAGCCCAGACAAGTCATGGGGATTACAGATAGTGTAACGTGAACCCAGGATCCCATTTGAGGCCATCCTCGTGTGTGGAAATTGACTATCAGTCTTTGCTCAGCGACTCTGTTTGTCATGAAGATGTCAACTGGGATCTTGGGTTCATGTCACACTATCTGTACCCCCATGACTTACCTAGGGTTGCTAAATCTCACTAACTGTCCTGGCTGAAGGCAACGCACATCTCTTTAACCTGTGCTTAACCTTCTCTCCACTCACGTTATCTGTACCTTAAAGACTTGCATTCCAACCATTATTTTGTAAATTGAGTTTGTGTCTTATTATACCCTGTTTGTGAATAGAGTTCTCACTTACCTGATGAAGGAACAGCGCTCTGAAAGCTTTTGCTACCAAATAAACCTGTTGAATTTTAACCTTGTGTTGTGAGACTTCTTATTCTCTTGAGCATCACCATTTTTAATTGCCCCAATATTGGAAGTTATGCTTGTCTCCATTATGAAGCTCCTTAAAACCCACTTCTTTGACCAAGTTTTAAGCCACCTGTCCTAATATCCCCTTTTATGCTTACCAATTTTGCATTTTAATGCACCTGTGAAATACCATGGGAAGTTTTATACTTGAGTTACTTCATTGTTGGTGTTTATGAATTCCAAGTGATAAACCTGTACTTACTGGGGCAAAGGGATTGGTTTTAATGAGCGACCTACCATTGCCCCTCGTTCTCTCTTCTCTCCTCTAATTTATGCCACTTAATTTTATGGTCCCACAGTAAGTGCATTTGTCAGGCTAATTAATTGAGGAACTATACTTAGTCCATTATTCTCATCATATTTGGAGATTCTGAAATTTCTCAACACTCTGGGGAAATTTTCTGTCCACCATGAAATTGTAACGGGCGGGACATGAACCGTGCAAAGGTCCGTAGACCTCGGGTGAGATTTTCCGGATGAATATGACCAGAAATTCCTGCCTTGTTTCTTTGAAAGAAGATCTTGTAAACCCCCAACCTATGTTGGGGTTTCATTTTTTTTTAAAATAGAAATTAAACTTTTAAAATCAGTTTATTACTGCAATTAAGACTGTTAATCTTTGGTATGAGGGAGTTATTCTGATGTCAGAATTTGCATTTGGTGCAAGATTTCTATCGCCTACAGTCTTGTTGTCAGGCCAATTGCCTAGGGCAGAACAAGCAGTAAGCAGCTGAATGTCCTCTGGAATATGCGCAGAGTGCAATTGGCCATGAACAAGAGTTAACAAAATAGTTGCTCAGTTCAAACATTTCGTACAAGCATTGAACCTTTGCAGGTTGAAGTCTGTCCTGAATTGAATGTGTACTTGTGCACTAAATTCTTTGTGTGCACTTGGAGCATGGCACAGTTAATATCAAAGAGAACTGGAACTAATCCCAGCCTTGCTTAGTGCTATTGGTATCAAGAAAGGACCTGATGTAGCATGTTCACCATCATCGTGCCATCTTGAAATAAACAAATGCGCAGATCATCATTTCAGAGTGCCACCATTCAAGTTGTCGAGTTACACAACCTAGGAATAGATAGTTGCTCTAACTTAGTGAGAGGTCCGTACGTGCCTGATGGACTTTTACATACATGGTCGAAGTACTTCAAAGAGGGGAAATGGTGTTTGCTTTGGACCTGCAATGTGTTTTGTCACAAAACAATAGGATAAGAATTCCTTATACCGTCTTCCAAAGTGTTCATGTCACCAGCTCCACTGAAATTTGCATTCGTGAATTAAATGCGTTGAGTGTCAATTTATGGGTGTTTGAATGAATTATGTAAGAGCAGTTAAACATTTGTATGGTTCCTAATATAATACCTTAGGCTATATTGAGTGGCACAGAACATGATTCTGTTTCTCAGTAAATAGCTTTAACCTCCATATACTGAATATCATTTATAGTTTTGGTGCATGTATACACATTCACCAAAAACCCAATCTGCAGAATTTGGAATATGTGTAGAGCTTACTCCAGGGAGCAATTTTAATGAATACATTTGTGGACAGAGGAGATTATGCATTCAGAAGATGATGTGGGGTAAATAACATGATAGAAGTTGTCATGTATGGGCTGTAGAAGGAATAGATTGAAGGAAAATATGTTTTTTGATAGTCTAGTTAGACATATGGTTCAATAAACCCCATTCTATCTGCTGTTGTCAAGATGCAAGTACAGATGACATGAAAACTGTAATAACTAACAGAAATCATAGAATCCTACAGTGCAGAAAGAGGCTATTTGGCCCATTGAGTCTGTACCAACTACAATCCCACCCAGATCCTATTCACACAACCCCTCATATTTACTTGCTAACTTACCACAGCCAATCAACCATACCCACACATCTTTGGACTGTGGGAGGAAATCAGAGCACCCAGTGGAAAACCACGCAGATACAAGGAGAACATGCAAACTCCACAAAGATAGTGATCCAAGCCGTGAATCAAACCCGGGTCCTTGGTGGAAGCAGTGCTAAGCACTATGTCACCGTGTTGTCCTAAAATATGTAACATTTCCTCCCCAGTTTTATTTTTTTCATTTGTTTAGTTTTCTTTGCTCTAGTCATAGGTTAATAGCTGGCACAGGTTGGTAGCAAGTAGCTATTCTGACTTGAAAGATTTCTCAGCAAAAGCACAACAAGAATTGGAGAAATGAGATTAGGAGGAGAAAGTAACTCAGAGAAGCTAGAATGAGGTCTGTAATTCACACTCTATACCCAGTTGCCGTTTTGAGTTTATCGGAGTGAAAATTTTTGTTTATGTAAGAAAGACTTGCATTTATATGGCACCTTCCACGACCTCAACATGGCCATCCCAAAGCATTTTACAGCTAATGCAGTTCCATTGAAGTATAGTCACTGTTTCAGTATGGGAAATTATTACCATTTATCTTGGAGGAAAGATGCAAAACCAGCTCGGGAAATAACGAGTAATTCGAATATAAACCTCAACAATGTGTGTGTTCATGACATTAAATGACAATGAGCATCTCCCATTCATACCTCTGATAGGTGAGCACGTGATTGCATGGCAACTTGTGATTTACATTGCGCTTTAGTTATGGGAATATCAAATTTAAATGTGGAAGTATTCCTGCACTGCTTTTTTAAATATTTAATACATTTCCATTTAACTTTCCTGTACATTTTTTCAGAAGTCTGCTTTCTAGCTGTGTTGAAGCTTGGCAAGTATTCAAAATGACCTGAACTACATTGCCAATTGCATGAATTTTGCCCTCCTGAACTGCAGTGGTGTTTTTGCTGTACTTGACTGCCATCAGATCAATTCCTTGTTGATGCTTCCTTTCCCAGTTTGGTGGAGCTATCAGATGACATCCTGAAGTTGCTGATGGAACTTGTGTTCCGTTTAGTGTGTAGCGGTGAGCTGAGCCTGGCGCGAGTTCTGCGAAAAAATATTTTGGATAAAGTAAATCAGAAGAAAACTGTGAAATATGCTAGTCTGATGAAGCCGTTGGCTGCGCGAGGGGTAGCAGCTAGGTAAGAGTTGCGGGCAGACTATTAAAAAAAATTCTGTGTTATACTGAAGCGAGTTGTAAAATTGTGAATACTGAGAATAAAAGTAATTATATTTTTGCTTATTAGTGTCACAAGTAGGCTTACGTTAACGCTGATGAAGTTACTGTGAAAATCCCCTAGTCGCCACACTATGGCACCTGTTTGGGTACACTGAGGGATAATTTAGCATGGCCAGTGCACCTAACCCGCACAACTATGGGAGGAAACTGGAGCACCTGGAGTAAACCCTTGTAGACACGGGAAGAACGTGCAAACTCTACCCATACAGTGACCCAAGGTGGGAATTGAACCCAGGTCTTTGGTGCAGTGAGGCAACTGTGTTAATCACTGTGCCAGCGTGCTGCCCTATTTGTACACGTTAAGCAAGGAATGTAAAATGTGTTAATTTGTGGAGGCAAATGTCTGTAAAAACTGTCATAATGAGGTGCATATTTTTAAGTTACTGAAAGTGCTGATTAACAAAAATGAAAAAACCAAATGGAAACTGGTGGCATAAGTATTTTTGTTGCGGGAAGGAAGTTGGGGAAACCTGGTGAATGAAACCAGAATCTGTTTTGTCCCTTTGACTTCCTGTAACCCTGGATTAATGCCTTTTTGTTCCTCATGCAGGCCTGGAACCCTTCATGACTTTCATAGTCACGAGATTGCTGAGCAGTTGACCCTGTTGGATGCTGAGCTATTCTACAAAATAGAGGTCAGTATCTGAAAGGAAATATTTCTCTGACAGTCTTAACAGATCATCAGTATATTTCGTGGGGTGGGTTGTGTTGACATGCGATGAGCTGTCAAGTAAAGCAGAGAACTGTTCCTTCTATCTAAAGTGTTAAAGATACAGCAAGCCTGTTTGAGATGATTGCAAATCGAGGATTCATTTGAGTAGAAGAATCAGATCTGATCAACAGAAACAAGTCTTAATAGATATCTACAGACAGACAAGTGGACAATAACAAGTCTCTGCTTCTACAAATAGCTCCAAACAATTGACTCGTGAATGTAATTGATACTGATAGTTTACCGAGAGGGGCTATTGGGCAGCATGGTGGCGCAGTGGTTAGCACTGCTGCCTTAAAACATCAAGGACTCAGGTTCAATTCCCGACTTGGGTAACTGTCTGTGTGGAGTCTACAAGATCTCCCCATGTCTGCTTGGGTTTCCACCGGGTGCTCTGATTTCCTCCCACAGTATAAAGATGTGTACTGTAGGTGAATTGGCAATGATAAATTCTCCTTCAGTGTACCCAAACAGGTGCCAAAGTGTGGCAAGTAGGGGATTTTCACAGTTACTTCATTGTAGTGTTAATGTAATACAACTTGTGACACTAATAAATAAAGCTTTAATCGTCTGTCGAAGCACTTTGAGTGGGAAGTACCCAGAAAGGAAATTATGAAAAATTCCATTGGTAGATCTTTTGTGCCATATTTTTGGAACCAAGGATACTTCATTCTACTGACCTAATAAGTATGTTGCAAATTTCACAAATTGCTTGGCTTCCTTCATCTCCTTTTTCTATCATTTTAATGACAGATCCCTGAGGTTTTACTCTGGGCCAAAGAACAAAATGAAGAGAAGAGTCCAAACCTAACAGAGTTTACAGAGCACTTCAACAACATGTCTTATTGGTGAGGATGAGGCATTATTTCTCTAAATATCAGAATAGTCTGAACCAGTGATTTTTCTTGAAGACAATTGAGGGATGACTTTGTTGAAGTGTTTTGTACTGTAATAATCCACTGAGCCCTGTAGCCTTAAAGCCAGTCGAAAAAGAGTGCAGTGCAGGAAGTTACCTTATTCGGTGTTGTCATTAACCATTTCTGCTTGATGTTTGAACTTTCAATAGGCAGATATGTTGCATTTAAGTGACATTGTCAAATTAAAGCAGCATTGGCGGTGACCCTTAATTGTACAGTAACAGTTGGCAACTTCCAGAATACTTTGGAGATAGATATTCACATGACTTCCATGGTTAACTTGTGAAAACATAATTATTTATTGTCAGAAGTAGTTGGATTTTAATATTTTTAAAGGGGATTTAGAAGATTGCTAGATTTCAATTGGCCGTTCACATAATAGTGGAATTAAAATGATTGTAGTAATTGGCATGAAAATTTATATTTTCAATTTCATCAAAAATCCAAAAAATGATCATAGTCATTTTTTATAAACTTTGTGACTTCGTTCCTAAAAGTTCAACATGTCGTCGTCTTTTTGAACCTGGCATTCCTTGTCGTCCTCTTTATTTTCAAATTACTCTGCGTTTGACTGTGAACTGAATATTGCAGTGTTCACACTTCGCAGTAGGAAAATGTCATGAACTGTACGGATGTCATCTGTAAGGGCATCTCAACTTGAAATATGGGTTCATGGTGGTGGGATAGATCTTCAGGCGAAGAAATTTGAGTGTGAAGAGAGTTGGAGGGATTCCAGAGAAATGGAGAGAAATGTCTGGCATTCAAATCATTAGCATCCTAAAGCAGGATGCTTAGCATTGAGAATTTATTCTAATGGAGAACTGTGACAACGAAGCCATGTGCTGCTCACTCTAGAGCACTTGCTTGCCAAAGCTATTTTTTCTCTCCTTCGTTAGTTTTATTCTGAAAAGACTCAGCTTTTTTGGACTGTAATTTCATGGATGCCAACTGCTCCGCCAAATGACTATTCATTATTGAATATCACAAGGTGGTGTGGCTAGAAGACCTCACAGCTGACCCTTGTCTGTTTTCACCTGGTGTAGTTGGGCGGACATTTCCCTTCAAGAGTCCCTTGATGGCATTTGGAAGAGCTTTATTTTCTTCACCCCCCGTATCATCTAGACCCCTCCTCCACCACTACGACCACATCATTTGAGGGTCAATCTTTGTATGCTAGCAGTTGAGATCGGCAATTTGAGGTCTTGCCAGGTCCCCCTGCTCAATAGTGTAACCCACCCCTGCTTCTGAATGCAACCTTAAAGCCAATTTAAAGCAATTACAAGCTGATCGTTGCTCTAACCTGAACTTTGATGTATTTTAATTTGTTAAATTCTCTTGGTGTTTCTCAGGGTGCGATCAATAATTATTCAACAGGAGAAAGCACAAGATCGGGAACGGTTGCTCCTAAAGTTCATCAAAATCATGAAGGTCTGTAAACTGGTACAACTGCTAAACTACATTCATTCTAACAATCTTCTGCTGTTAAGATCATTAATAGTGAGTTACAGGACTCTATTTACACACATGACTGCATATATCGGCATGCTTTAAAGTTTATTTGTTCGTCACAAGTAGGCTTACGTTAATACTGCAATGAAGTTACTGTGAAAATCCTCTAGTTGCCACACTGTAGCGCCTGTTTGGGTACACTGAAGGAGAATTTAGCGTAGCCAATGCACCTAATCAGCACAATTTCAGATTGCGGGAGGACACCAGAGCACCTGAAGACGGAGAGAATGTGCAGAGTCCACACTGACAGTGACCCAAGCTGAGGATTGAACCCGGGACCCTGGCTGTGTGGGGCAGCAGTGCTAATCACTGTGCCACCCTTGCCACTTGGGCAATAATGTGTGGCTGTTGAAGAGTTAATCTGAAACATAGTGCAATTATATGCATGTGAATTAAATGTGTGTAGAGGGAACTTCCTGTCTTTTTTATGTATGTTGACTCTGACTTATTTTATTGTGAATTGTAAATAATTGATATGAATGCAAGTTTCCATCTAGATGGAGAACATGACACAAGTCAGACTGGGTTTCTATTACATCAAGAGGAAGGAAAATATTCAGGGGGTGGATGGGGCGAGGAATGAAGTCTGTTCTTCACAGAAATATTCATTTAACTGTGCAGCTTTCAAATCCTTACAGCAAGTGGTGAAATTCATTCTTTTTCCTTACAGCACTTACGCAAACTGAATAATTTTAATTCATACCTGGCTATATTATCCGCATTAGACTCTGCACCCATCCGTAGGTTGGAATGGCAGAAGCAGACTTCAGAGGTAAGGCCCTTTCTGTCTCCTACAGGCCCTTTTTGTACTTTAATGCAATTTAGCAGATGAGTATACTGCAAAACGTCCAGCTTCAATCCTTGCAATGACAGGCTTGTCCAGAAATTTGAGCAAAATGCCTTTAGGGCAGTAGTAAACTATATTTAGGTATATGTTGTCATCTGAACGCTATGTGGCTGGTGAAGTATCATATTTGTATGGCGCTTCATGTATATTTCAATCAAGAAACTAGATTTTTATTTTAGAAAAGAAACGCTTTGGAAATGAATGGATAATTTACGATATACTGCATCCCTTTGGCTAGCTGATGGAAATGTCAGGTGAAATGAAGTATTCATTGATGCATGTGATCAGGACTTGATTTGTGTCCGTCCCATAATAAACAGCAGTTGAGAATGGTTAATATTGTCACTGATTGCAATCGAGTGTAAGAAGGTTTCATGCTGTCATCCTTCACTTTAAGAAACACAGAGTTCTCTAAATGATGAACTGAGCCATTGTTAAATTAATCAACAGTAAAAAGTAATTCTAACCAGAGCTGTAATATTAATTAGAGCATTTTCAGTAAAGGCTGTGTGCAGATTGAATTTACTTCTGGTGCACTGACAGAGTCTGCTATAAATAAAGCTGCAGGGTTACATCTGCATCTGTTGCCATAGTTGTATGTGGCTTAAAATACATGCAAATTATACTGTAATGTTTTTCAGCTGAGCTTATTTCCCGTGCCTCAGTCTCAGCCATGTTCGCTTGTTACCATCACTAAATTAAGCAGCTCTTTTGAAGTTAAGAAAAAAACATTCAAGCTGGCAATCAGAAATAAAAATGCATCGGATCTGCACAGCCAGTCATTCTGAACCTGAGGGGGAAGGAGCAATTATGGTGAGAATAGTAGTGATCTCGATCTTTAAGCATAACTAGAAAATTGTGAAGTCCTCTCAAAAAAAACGATGCCCAAGGATTTGTTTTACCAGATCATAAATTTTCTGTCTTGCAATAGCAAAATTAATTTCATTTCTTAAATTGCCTAAAACATTTTTAAGATTTGTTATTTTCTGGGTTGTTGCCAAGTGTAGGGACATAAAAAGTCTGCACCCATGGATCATCTTTTGAATTCGCAAATCTCCACCCATTTACTAGGTCTTTAATGACACTTTTATGTGGATTCAAAGTTATCTCAAAACCAAGTGTAAATAGACTCTCACTGTCCACGGCAGTCAGCTTAGTTAACGTGCTTTGAATTTGTGCATTAAATTGAACTTGGAGAGAAACGGCGGCAGCCAATAAAAAAGTAAATGGAAAACAACAATGAAATAGTGACAAGGAAGAAACTTTGAAAGATTGGTAGGAAGTTGGAAAGTAAGAAAATGACTGAAGATATTCAGAGCAAAGTAGATAAATTGAACAAGATAAGTTTGAAGAAAGAAATTAACCTGTGGTTTGATACTGTGGAGAGGGAATAAGTCTCATGATGAACACGTCTCTTATGAAATACCTTAGGTAGAGACTTGGATTAAGGGACTAATGACAAGTTAGTCTGGTGCGCAACAAGGATTTGGAATCTGAAACATCATGGTACTTGACACAAAGCAGGCTGTTCTGTATGGATTCTTCCACTTTGCTGAAAACTGATGCCTGCCACGTTGCTGACAAAACTGAGGCTTGGCACAGCAACTGCTAGACAGTGTTGTCTAAAAGTTGCTCGAGACCATATGTTTGTGTGTTAAATGGCCTGTGCCAACCATGATTGGATAGCAGAGCCTTAACAGTTGTGCCAAACCTTATGGTAAAAGCACAGTTTAGTGACAGTTAAGTAACTACGATTGGGAGATAATGACAGTACTCCTAAGGTGAGCCCACTACTTATTAATCTAACTGAGGTTTCCTTGCCTCACGAGACAGCGCTGGTCATAGCTGCCATGCAACCGTTGATTTTTCAATTGCCTAAATAACTAATAACTATTCTCCTGGGAGTTGGTACATTGTGGAAGGAGGGATAGACATGAGTGAGATTTCACATTAGTTCTGGGATACTATACCTGCTGAAGAAAAATGAGGATTTAGTCACCTGTCCATAGTGGACTCCATTTTCCAGTGAGTTGTTATTGCTTGATCTAAGAATCTACAACCGCGGTTTGGTTGCCTTCTCAACAGCATTGGTTCGAAATTAGAAAGGTTGCTTTAACAGGAGGACATTGTGAAAGTTGCTGTTTTCTATTTTCTTCTATCTTTTGCCTTGTCATAATTCATAATTGAGCCTACCCACAAGAAGTCCCATCTCCCTATCCAAAATTAGAGAACGGCCAAGAGCTCTGAAAACTTTTAGCACTTCAACAGGCTTCTACATGTCCAAGTTTAAAACTTAAAGTTTTATACTTATTTATTAGTGTCACAAATAGGCTTATGTTAACACAGCAATAAAGTTATTGTGAAAATTCCCTAGTCACCACACTCTTTGGTGCCTGTTTGGATACACTGAGGGAGAATTTAGCATGGCTAATGCATCTAACCAACATGTCTCTCGCACTATGGAAGGAAACTGGAGCAGCCAGAGAAAAACCAGGCAGACATCAGGAGAATGTGCAGACTCTGCATAGTGACCCAAGCCAGGAATTAAACCCGGGCACTGTGAGACAGCAGTGCTAGCCATTATGCCACCGTGCCACCAAACCTTGGTCTGCAGCATTGTTTGATGAACTAACTTTTACCATTTGATTTACAGGGTCTGGCTGAGTACTGCACACTCATTGATAGCTCCTCTTCATTCCGCGCATATCGAGCTGCTTTGGCAGAGGTGGAACCACCTTGTATACCTTACCTGTGAGTAATGAAATGGGTTGTGTTCTGAAGAATGGAATAGGGTCTCAAAACATAAATGAATAAACTGTTGTCCACAGTGAGCGTGGATTTGCTAGTTCAAGCATGGTGGTATGCACCAGCTGAACATCCATGCTAGTTGCTCATTGCTGGGAAATCTACTACTAAGGAGAAAATTAATTAGAGATAGGGAGCATAGTATTTCAATTGAGCTATAGGTGCTGGTAAGTCAAATGATTCTTCTCTCGATTCTGTAACCTTGTTACTAATGGACATATATGTACCAAACGTTGTTCATGCTGAGCAATTACTCACTCATTCCTGGACATGTTTATATATGTAACCATGTACATTGCCTGTACCTGGAAGAAATCATGCTTACTTTACACTCTTTCTTACTTCGCTCTCTTGTACTAATTGCCATCTTTTAACATACTTTTATTATATTTAACTCAGTTTTTATATTTACATACCCATAGCAGATGGTGAATATCTCCACACTGGCATTTGTGAGAGATGCTATTAGGCCATTGCTCAATGTTTCCTACTATATCTGTTTATCCCCCATGCTGAAGTGATCTTACCAAAAAGCCTCCGAATGTCTACTTCCTTCTCTCTGAATAATGTCTTGGGATCTTCTAAGTTTCCCTGAAAGGGTGGAAAAGGCCTTGGTTTAATCTCTCACCCAAAAGATGGTACCTCCAATCATGCAGCACTCCTTCTGTACTGCAATTAAATGACAGTTTATGTGTCCAAGTCTCTGAAATGTGACTTGTCCGTTGACCACCTGACTAAAGCAAAAGTACTACCTGCCCTGTAAATGTGAATGGTACAGCAGACCTGTCAGTAGTATAACATATTAGCATGGAATTTTCATATTAAAAATCTTGTATTTTCTAAAACTCCACTGTTGTAAAATTATCAAATTGCTTATCCAACAATCAGTACAGGATGAGCAGAAACTTCTTCCAAACAAATAAGGGAAATTTTTTGAGTCCCTGTTCCAAACTCTGTTTCCTAAAAGCCAGCTTCATCTCATCCTGTGGAAACTGAGAGTATGACAGTCTTGAAATTAAGACGACCTTGGTATCTTTGTAATGGTGTATATTTCATCCAGCGTCATCTTCACATCTGCTTGGGGTGGAATGTAAACTGCGGCCAGTATAACAGAGGTGAACTCCTGCAATAGGTAGTGGGGATGCCATTTTAGTGTTAGGTATTCTAGGTCTTGCTATATCTAGGGACCCATGAGGTGTTGTTTAGAAGGCCGACCTCACCTCCCCTGGCCTTGCCTAAGGATGCTGCAGTCCAATTAGTGGATTGAGAAGTCTTCTGGTTGTAGGGCGTAGTCTGGTGAAGCAGGAGCGAGTCACATCTCCATGAAGCAAAGCAATCCTTGAATTCTTTTTGAAACGTGAATCTGGCTTTAAGTTTTGTCTATTTTGTTTTCCAGAGATTGGACATTTGTCAGGAATAAACTGGGGAGGGTAGAGGTTGGGATTGCATTGTTTCATTCTCATCTGCAGACTTGCACATGTTCCACACTTTCTGGAGTGACTGCTTCGTTTTGAGCCTGAGAACAGAGAGAGTAGTTTGCAGTGTTAAAGGTATTGGTGCGGTCATTGAATTTCTTGTCTCTGGTCAGTGTGTGGATGGAGGATTGTTGCGTTGTTTGTACTTCATGTCGGTAGAAAGATCTGCGCGGTCAGACGTTCTGTGTCACTGTCCGGGCTGAAGTTTGCTTCGGAGGTCAGTGGATGTCTAAACCACAGTTCGTGTTGGGGTTGTCAGGGTCACTGCCAGTTCAGGGTCTTCCTTCTGAGGTTGGAGGATCTCTAGACCTGTGAGTAAATTTAAAAGAGCAATGTTAGTGATTGTTAGGCTGTGGAAGCTGGTTTTTAGTGTGGGGCGACTGTAGAAGAGAGGGGTGAGGGCAGCGCTTGGGGCCTGCAGGAGGTTGAAGCTCAAGGTCAAGAGGGAGAAGGCTCCAGTCATAGGGATGCAAGTCTGATCATTGGAGACGAATAGAGTGACCTTTGGCAGCTTTTTCCTGCTCTGTAGGAGTCTGCAGAATGAAGGCCCTGGTTTCTAAAGTGCTCTCCTGGCCTCAGAGTAGGGAAATCCCCAGCTCTGGAACTGCAGCACTGGCTGCTGGTCCCACGTGGTCAGCTGGTCAGGGTCAACTTCAGGTCAGGTGTCTCCAGGGCTCTAAAAATTGGCAAATCTGTAAGAGATTTAATTAAAGCATCATTAAAGAGTTAAAATAGTTGAAATGAAGTTTTAGAAGATAGAATGAGAGTAAAAGATAGAATTAGAAGTATGCTGGGCACAACTCGCAAGAAGTTGCCTCACTCCAGTGCAATCTTAATGGAAATAGTGCCACTACCAACAGAAGAGTGTAATTAGTGTTTCAAGTTTATGAATGAAATTTCCATTATAAAGCCCAGTGGCTATCAAATGAGAACTGAATAAAGTCTATATGTCCTTATCGGCCATTCTTCTCTGCCCTGTAAGCCTGCTTCACTTGAAGACAATTGATTAAGAATACATTGTTTCCACAGGCTATTCGGTCCACCTTGTTGACCAACAAGGTGCATGCATTCGGCAGGTCGTGCGAGGGCTGTTCCTGGAGGTTACTTCAGGAGTGACCTAGTGCTTCACGTCGTTAGTGTATGCTTAAACTGGACCATCAGATGGGCAACATGATAGCTCAGAGACTATCGCACAGCAACAAATCCATGTGCTGTTGCTGTGCAGACACATGGATTTGGGTCTGTGTCTGCGGGAGTTTGCGCGTTCTCCCCGTGGTTGCGTGGGTTTTCTCCGGGTGCTCTGGTTTCCTCCCACATCCCAAAAATGTGCTCTTAGGCTGATTGGGTAACAAATTGTCCCTATATCGGTCTCTATATGTCATTAAGACGTTAGGATGGTGGCGCGGGCTCGTTGGGCCGAAGGGCCTGTTTCCCGTGCTGTGTTGTTCTTTGTTCTAATACATGTGCATCATCACTGAAGATTCATGTTTCTTTGTTTGAATTTACAACTGTGCACCAAAGAATGATTAACCCTGTTTGCTTTTTGATTGTCAGTGCTAACTGTTAATCATATGCTTGCCAGCAACTGTTTGATCTCATTCATCACCAAGATAAAATTATAACTCAATTACAACTTTAGTTCAACCGTTGTTAACGTGAATACAAAATAGTAGCAACCACTAATTTGGGGTTAGTTAACTTGATAACGAGTTAACTGAATAATTCAAAGCTTATTGTTATGGATTGCAAAATGCAAACACCAAATTATATCAGTCATCTGCAGAAATATTGTAAGCTCCTGTCAGAAATAAATTCATGTTTCCATTTCTTAGCTTCACACTTGAGCAGATAGCTTGCAGAAAACTCTTGATCTTGACTATTTTGTTTCTACAGGGGCCTCATTCTGCAAGACTTGACCTTTGTGCATCTAGGCAATCCAGATCTTATTGATGGAAAAATCAACTTTTCTAAACGGTGGCAACAGTTTAATATATTGGATAGTATGCGACGTTTCCAGCAAGCGTAAGTGTTTATGAGACTTTCAACTAAAATACAAATTTACTTCGCTCTGGATAGATACGAAGCCAACTTGTGATCGTGGATTCATAATAATAGCTACGTAACTACTGTTTTAGATCAACTGTTGCCAGGGTACCTTGATGCAGTTTTAGAATTGACCCTTTTTAGTTTTTTTTTAACTGATGTGTATTTATATACGTTGATTCCCAAGAAGCCAACTGCACTGCCTTCGCCAAGTGATGGGTTGAATTTTATCCAGAGCTGCACAACGGACTGGGATGATTTTCTTTCTCCTCTTGAAGGAAAGCACGACAAGTTATATTTCATTACATCTCTGACCATATAGCAGAGATAAAATTCTTGAAGTGCACAATATTTCATGCATGAGCTCTCATGTAACTTTCTTTTGCTGGGTTCTTCAAAAAGCCATGAGTTTTGAATACCAAAGTCTTTCCATTTTTTTATTTTTTATAACCCCTGCCCCCCCACCCCCCATCACCACCATGTGTAACACAATTAAAGTTCTAATTGTGACAATAACTTTGTTTTCTTGTTTCAGTCATTATGAACTAAAGCGCATTGATGACATTGTTACATTCTTCAATGACTTCAGCGACCACCTGGCAGAGGAAGCGCTGTGGGAACTGTCATTAAAAATCAAGCCACGCAACATTCAACGAAGGAAAACAGAGCGTGAAGAGAAAACCTAGGATTCAACAGGAAGGCTAAACCTTAGATGGCAGCTAATGAACCCCATTAAGTGACTTACTTTACTTAAATTGAGCTGCAGAAGCCAGTTCATACCAGTGTGCTTCACCTTTTTGGAGATTTGTTTCTAAACAAGATCGTAAAACAGGTGGCATCACTCTAGGGAAACGTTCCAAGTTTTATGCCATTGCCTGCATTCAATTTCCTTTCCTACCATCCGTGCCAAGCTGTTTTTACGAGTCCTGTGTTGGACCCATTCATACAGCTCACTTTAACTGGCAGACCCCAAGTGATCTGCGGATAGACTCTGCTTTGGAGACTATTTGACATTGTTAGGTACAAGGGTACGACAATTCACTCACTAATTGTGGACTTTTGTTTATAGAGTAACAAATAGTGGTACTAGCAATTGCACAGGAAACCTTAAAATATAATTCTGTACTGTAGGAGAAAGACTGGCTCATTGTAAATACCAGAATACTAGTTTGATGTGCTGTAATGGATTTTTTTTTTGCATGATTATGACTGCCAGCAATTGAGGATTTGTTGGGAAAGGCAAATTCATTGTACATAGAGACTGGACATATTTTAGCCAGGCTGGTACTGAAAGGGCTGGGATTGCTTCTAATCATTGTTCAAAGTTGTCAATTAGCAGACTTTCATAAGGTGTTACCACATGTGGTTGTACATTTTGTGCATGGACTCTGCATTATGGGGTTTTAAAATGTTTAAAGCAGAGTTTTTTTTAAAGGACTGTCTCTTTTTTTGTTTACTGTTGAGAATTGAGCTGCAGTTGATCATTTTCAGTAATGGGAGAAAGTTCTGAAGTTGACTGGAGGTTTCTGTACATAGTCTACACATTAACTCCACAAGTGAACTCTTCAAAGCAGTAGGGTTGTGTACTTAGTTTGGTTGATCAACTCTTAAACTAGTCAGTGGATTCACCTCTATTTACCAGGTCTTCATATTAACTTGTGAAAAAATAGATGCTGCTGGGTAGAGTATCACCCTTGCTGCTTTAGATTGTTAGGCACACATTCAGGCTATTAATGTTGCCTAAGTCTGCACATCTAGAAAGGGAATCTAAAATCATGTTTCATTATTGAGATAATTATTTGTTCAACCAGAAGTGTTTTCTTCCTGCGTTTATGGAATTGGAAAGTGACCCTCAATAATGATCTAGTACATTTAGTTCAGGTCAGGAAAATAATGCACTTGTACATGCAAAAGTCCATGTTGATTACTTTCAGTGTCGCCATGCTGACTAAATTATCATGTAGGTTTAAGCAGTCGGCATTATTAGTTTTAACACTTTCACTAGCACAGACTTCGAATAGGAAGGAAATACAATATAGTTGATTAAAAATGCATGGATACCCTGAAATATATTGTCAGACATGCTAATATTTTTGATTTCTTCAAAAGGAGGTGTTTTAACCTGACTCCTTTCAAATCATCTTTCAGTGCTGTTTTCACTGCTGTTTCTGTTCCTTCAGCGGATGGTTCAGTTTGCAAGATTGAATAAGCCATAGGTATATTTGATGAGTGGATTAAATGTCTGTATAAACACCAGAATCCATATAAGATAGTTGTTAAATGGCATACATTTTATTCCAACTGTGATCTCATCCCAGAAATTTCAAATTTAGTTGCCACATAATATAGTCAATTTCCTAAGATTCAGTCAATTTGAGCTATTAAAAAAAGTTGAAATTGGTACAGGAAGAATTTTTTAAATTGAACACTGACAAGTGAAGTGGTTAAATCCAGAATGTGAGCTTCAGATTCTTCTGTTCTGGCCTACATTTGTTGTATTAAATTAATATTAATTTAGATGCATGCAGGGCCTGTCCTCACTACCAGATGAGTGACACCTGCATTGTTTGGTTGTACGAGCACGTGCCTATTAACCTGTACAGAATTCAGAAAGCATGTTCGGAAAGAAAACATTTTTGCGTTGAGATATGTCCATAGAGTGATGTTATGATGACTTGTGTCCCTTTCACTGTTGCAATAAGTAAAAAAAGAAATCACCTGTATGCGAGATTTACTTCAGGTGCTGGCCCAAAGGACTTCCTTTTCACTCTGTTTGCGAACTTGCAATTGGCTAAAATGAACTGAGTAAGCAGATTTGTCCTTGATTTGGGGTAATTTTGGATGCAGAGATTGGTTTTCTTATCAAACAATGGCAACCTAATTTGTTTGATTTTAAAATATCAATCATGGAAGTTTAGAAAGAGGTTGGTTAAGTGGTATATAGATTAAAAATTAACACCCACTGAGTGTGATCACAACGGATTGTCATAAGAGGTGAATCATCCTCTTAATAGGAAAAGGCAGTATAAGTCAAAGGAACTCGTAATTTTTGCGAACAGTGAAATACATACATCCTAAGTTGTCTGGAGCGGCCTTTTTGGGCATCCATCAGAGGTTACAATTGAGTTTAACTTAAGCTGGCAGCGATAATTTTATATAGTTTTTAAGTTTTGTTACAGGCTATCAAAATAAGACATTTGGACAGTTTTGTATTTGGATGTTGAATACTGTATTTACTAAATCATTAGCTCGAGCAAAGTACCATTTCTAGGAAAAGTATTTCACAATTTCCAGATTATTGGTAGTTTGTATCCCATAATATTAGAAAACCAATGATAATTAGCATCAGCTGGGTATCAAAGTTAAATTTTGGACATTTCCAATTAGCTTGCATGTTTTATACTCAGCAGAGTATACCTGTGATACAATTAATATATCGGCATTTAAAGTCAGGTTGGCTGAATTAGTTGACATAAAATTTGAAATACGCAGTGAGTTAACTTATTGACTTTGTGTTTCCGAGCCTGCATGTTAAGTGGATAGCATAAAGGATTGAATCAATTTCTGGTACTCAGCTTAGTCTTCAGTGCATCCTTAGACTTGAAAGAAATTCTGATCCTATACCAGCAGGAATTGGAAGTTTCATATTTCATTAGGCTTTCTATTGAAATTCTCATGTAGATGATGTGTTAGCAGATTGTGTAAAATTCCTTTGATATCCATCTACAAAATAACTGTAGCAATTAGATTTACAATGAATCCCCAAATACTTGGTCATTTAAAATTGTACTTCAAATGCTGGTATGAAGTAAGAATTAGAGAGCTTTGCAGCAGGTGTTGTCTCTATTTTGTATTATGTTTTTAAACAGTACCTATTTGGTGTCATTATCATATTTAATGGTCTGTCTTAGACAAGTTCCAACTCAGTTCTTCTTTCTCCAAACCGCACTATCTTGTGCTTCTCCTCCACATGATCTCCCATTTTTAAGTGGTCCTATGTATTCCTCATTTACTCTCTCTTGATCTCGATACTTTCTTTATTGCCACTAATATTTTCCTCAATTCTTATTTCAGTTGTATAATCAATATCTTTCTATTAAATGCAAGTTTCTTCTTCCATTTTAATTTCACCAGCTTCTGACATCAGCCATCTTCCATATTTATGAACCCTAGGTATTTGAATTGCCTCCTTGATTCAACTTGATGGACTACAAATGCTGGCCTTGGTATGGATGCTCATGTCTTGTGAAAGAATCAAACTGTTCCTTAGTTTATTAAAATATTCATTTTTACCTGCATTCTTAGAAGCCTTCATAAAATCGGTCTTGCTCACCAGGATTTACATTTCATAACATGAAAGCTAGAATGGATCAGCTGCCAACAACTGTAGTCCATTCATGATACTTGCTACCAAGACTTTGTCATCAAGTCACATCCAATGACTTCATCAACTAAGCTGCCAACATTTACCCCTGGTAATGGAAGACAAAACTGATTTAATTGTGTGTGATGATCTAGTCACTATTTGGAAAAGCTGGTTGAATGTCATTGATTTTCCATCCCTGCTATTGAAATTTTATCATTTTAAGATTGATATTGGTTAAATCACCATCACACTTTCCTGTCAACCAAGTATCTGTTTATCAAACTTCAATCTGAATTCCCTGCGCAGCACAGAACAAGAATGTACTCCCCCATATACTGTTAATATTTCACATTAATAACGTTGATGAATTATCCAATCACAGTGTAGTGTACCAGTTGTGCCCTCAGAATCCCAGTTTTGATTTTCCAGTGGTGCCAATGCACTATTTTAATCTAATCTTTGGTGTTTGACTGTCCCAACAATAGTGTGAAAACTTCACGTACCAATAAATGACTTTATAGTATTTATTGCTTAATAACAAGTAAAATAACTTTGATCACATTGGCCCACATAAATAACAATGTGATGTGGTATATTTGTGTCTCTGTTTGACTTGAGAGAAATCTTTTGAATTGAAATTGAAATATGTGCCATCTCCCAGTCTAAACATCTTCCATTGGATACGCCAATGCCCTGGTGTTTAGTTTTATAAAAATCAGTTCATCAGTTCAAATCTGACTTTGTTAGAAACATACTTGAATTCAGATTTGTGGAGCCATTTTTGTCTTTCTCTGAAACCCCATCTATATGGGGCAGAATGCAGTTGTATTGAGCCCATTGTTTGAGCATGATAGTCACAAAAGCCCTTTCCGAGCAGATTAGTATTTGAGGGAAAAGTCTCCCAGTTTCTCCTTTATGATGTGTTGTCCCAGGTGCTTAATTTTGTAGCCTTGGAAGTAACGAAGCTCTCCTATGGAATGCAGTTCAATTGATAGCTGAGGTTGAGGTTTCAATTATGCTTCCCCACTTTTAACTAAACAACAAAGTGCTTTTATTAAACATTCAAATTTTTCTTCTGTCCAGTCAGGTAAAAGTATTTCCTATGGAAAATTATTCAGAAATGGTATTGTAGTTTGCTGAATTAAAGGAAACCACGGACACCTTGAATTGTTCAATTCTCATTGCATATAAATTTGGAAATTTTTGGATTTTTTGACTAAAAATGTATATTTTTGCGTTCAGCCTTACTGGGCCTCCATCTTTGAGTAACATTCAATAACAGGGAAGTATGTGATCTAGATTGGCCTATCTTGAGTGAATTGTGCTTATCAAAAGATATTTGTTCATTGCAGTGACTCAATGCAGAACTAACAATTCTATTTCAACAGTATATTTTCAATTGACCCTTAAACATTACCTGAAATTTACAAGAGCTTTTAATAAACCATTAAAATGCAAGGTGAATGTTAAAGTTTGTGAAAATTCTTTGTCAGTAGAATTGTGTTCAGTTGCATGGAAATAAATAGGTATTATAAACTCCAGTTGAATGGAATGTATCTTTGGCAGACTTGCATTCTTAATAGCAATGCACTTGTTTAGACTAATGTTGATTACTACACATTTCAAACAACTAAATTTAGTACTATCTTGTTTTAGAAAATCGGCAGTATCATTTAGTTGTTCGGCACTGAATTTGAGTTTTCATCTAGTTAGTTATTGATAACGTCACTATAAAGTGAAAAATTTCACAGCTGAAGTGCATTGCACTGAAGTGATGAACTAAAAAAGACCATCTCACCCTTTGCCACTCCCTGCCAATCCCATGAGTTGTCTTAATTTGGTCTTTTGGAGATAGTAGTTGTCATTTTTGTGTTTCTCTGTTGGCAAGATTAAAAAATGTAAAACATTGGTGCAGTTGTTGAAGAAAGTAGGGGTGCATGATACAAGTGTGTGGAATTCTTTTGCTTTAAAATGTGATACTCCAGAAAATTGGATCAGATTAAATAGGATTGGATTTACAACTTTGAAAATATTTGCAAAAAAATGAGCACAATGCACTTGAGAAAGCAAATTAATGTTAAATCTGAAGTCATAACATTTGAATTTGTGCTAACTCACTGATGGATTCTCAACAGCCTAGAAAAATGTCCACTTAACTTTTGAATAGTGCTTTTATGTTCATTGTTTTCTTTTTGTTGCCAAAATAGTAACTTCACAATCAATACAACATTTTTTGTATATATATTTCAACATTTTATATATATAGATATATTAAAAAAATAACCTTTGAAGAGCCATTTTTTCTGATTTAATTTTTCTTTTAGTTTTGAATAAAAGGGAGCACAGGGCATTTCCACATACAGGGCCACCCACTGAGACCTTACCAAAGCACCTTACTTTATGATTTTGTGGTGTGGAACTTAACACCAGCTACAGTTTAACACACAGAAGTAGGTCACTTTAAACATGCTGCATCATTATGCTCAAGATTGTGTATAATTGGAAAGCTTATGCCATGGCACCTGTTAACAATGAGCTGACTTGGGGACTAAGTAAATGGTATGTCTCAACTCTTAATTTTTTTAATTGGTTCTGACCACAGACTGGTGGCTGCTTAATCTAGATGTGGGACCCAGTTAAATTAAACTAGATTGATTAATAAACTAGATTGATTAATTGTGATGCAAATAATACAAGTAATCAAAATGATAAATTTTCTAGAGTCTTGAGCAGATGTGTTTAAACTGAATCGTGTTACCTTATTGTTGAAATGTGTTGTACTAATTGCTCAAAGAACTTAGAAGTTATCAAAGTGCCCTAACTTTTTAAAGAAATTCTCCCAATCACAGCCTAACACTGCCGATGCCGGCCTCATCTTTGCTTGAGTATTACTTGTATATTCTAAACTGTCATGTTCCTGCAACCATTTCAGATGTGTAACTTTTTTTTTATAAATAAAAGCTAACATTCGTGTTTACAATGCATGCAGCAGACTGCAGATTAAAGAGACAATCAAATTCAGTGGGAACTTGGTGCCTCTTCATTTCACCAAAGTGCAGAGTTGGATAGGGGAAAAAGCAGAACTGGATACCATTATTGCTAAATTTCACTTGAGTCAGGATGCATAAGCATTTGGCTCAGATTTTCTGCTTGTTACCAAACAACTCCAATTGTTACAGCCCATTGTAATTTCTTCTTCCTCTTATCTATGCATAGATGTTCTCCTAAGCTGTTTAAAAATTGTACAATATTTAGACCACTTTTATTGTAGCCTCTGACTCCTTCAAATGCATTAATGTACCTGATTAGATTAGAATAGTTTATGTTCTGATTCACAATTCCCAGTGGCCAAATTTGTAAGAAATCTAAATTGCATTGGAAGTGATTTGCATGAACTGTACTTTTTCAGGAGCTTCCTAAGTCTGTAATTATGAATCACTTTATTATACCTCAACTATTTGACTGCCAATCTCCACATGTGCAAAACTACTTTCTGGATTGCTGAAGTTCTATTATACACTTAAAATTCTCATCAGTTTCTTTGTATTTTGTGCAAAAATATTCAGTAATAACTTTCTTTAAAGTTAGATTGTGGATATTTTAAGGAGCAAAAACATTACTCCTTTCCCATTAATATTTCAATTAAGCATTTAGATTCTATTCATTTATTCTTACCTTGAGTTACTATGAATACAACTTCAATAAGTACTTGTTTCTTCAAAATATGCATATAGTTTGAGCTTTATACATTTATGACAATGTATGCTACAAAATTCAAAAGAAATCAGGCAGATACCAAAGGGGCACTAGATAGACTGAAGAAGAAAGTATTTGGGGACTAGGATCTCAAATCAGTGTTTGCAGTGACTTGGACAATCTACAGTAGGCATGTCAAAGCACTGGGGAAGTACCACCAGTGATTGCTTTGCAAGATCCTCCAAATCTCTGGGGGGGGGGGGAACCAAATAGTCCATGAATAGCAGTCTCTTGTAAGCCTGCACACCAGTGTCATATTGCTAATCACTCAAAACCAGCTCTGCTGAGTGGGATACATTATGTCTAACATCAGACTCTGAAGATTCAACTCTTGCAACCGAGATAGTAAAAGATTGCTTGATTATCCCAATTGTTTATGACTTCAACCAGTAGTGGCAGATGGCATGTCAGCAAGCAGGCTGCTTGAAGGAATACTGATCGTCAAGGGTGGTCATCACCCAGTTAAGTCTTGTCCATAGACAATATGGAAAATTGGTCTTTAATACCAGCATTGCAACTATACAAGAATACTCCATAGTGAAAATGTATATCCACATTTTATTCAGGAATATTAAAAATTCAAACAATAAAGTGAAAAACTTTAATGAAGACTAAAAAACTAGTTCCTGACAGGAAGAGAGCAGCAGACTTGTACAATAAACATGCTGAATCATTTTATGTAGTTGTTAGATATGATAGCAGTGAAACCTAGGCACTTTTGTTATTTACAGGTGAAATTGCATGCACAGGTACAGTGTTTTTATTCTAAAGTTAGACACAAAAGAAAATTAAGTTTAAAAATATTATTTACAAATTTGATACATTGTGCAGTTATCCAACAATTGATAGTTTGTTGTCCAATAGTAATGAATTATATTATTTAAAATTGAAAAGATCAGTTCTCCTCTAGAACTGACCAACTTTCCACTTTGATGTCAAGTATGACTTATATTTTAAATTATACAGCAGTATTTTTTTCACCATCATTTTGTACTACTACTTGAACAGCCATTTCCTCTGCATCGGAAAAAGGAAAATCATTGTAAAATAAATAGTTACACGTGTCTTCATTTGAGAAGTCAATCAAGTTTAGCACAATATTTCCTCAGCCTGGAAGGATCAAATTAAATCTTTATAGTTGCTGAAACTTTAACCTCAACTACTTCTGCCTAATTTTCACATCTTTATATACAATATTGATATTTCCAAATAGTAATCATCTTCCCAATATTATTGTCAAACTAAAACATGTATACATGCTTATCAGGAATGTTCATAAATAAATTTGTTTTAGCTCCTCCCAAGAAGTTCTACTCATTGTTAAAAAAAACCTTTAATATTGAAACATGCTTTACAAGTTTTGGATAACAAAACAAGTTTGCTTCTATCCTTTAATTGTCATGCAAAACAGCCATTCTGTTTCAATCCCTATTAAAACACTACTGGACTTTGTCTTCCAAGCCCAAACTGGGACTTTGTGGGAGAAAAAAGCCATCTCGTGAATGTACAAAAGCAGCTCTTACACAATTTCTAAGCTGAGAAAGGCAATGGAGAAAGATGTCAACATAATTTAATTTTTTTCCCCCTCATCTGTAAAACTTTCAGATTTCTGCCTGCAAGTTACTTTTTCAAGCTTTGGCACTGCAATGAATAAAATAGTTATGAGCTCTGGAAATGCCACAGGGAAAATAGATTTTTCTATCATGCAGCAATCCTGCTGAACACCCCATGAGTGGCAATCAACAAAGACAATTTTTTTAAAAATGTTACACAGTCTGACACCAAGTGGATCCCACCTGAATGTGTAAACTGAACAGATTGCAAAGAAAGACGCGAGTAAAAATGTGAACTAGTTTTGATGCATCAAGTAAAATTCAGCAGTAAATTTACTTCCCTCAGTAAAAGAAAAAAAGTTCAATAATTAAAAGCTGAATGGCAATCAAAATACCAACAGCTGACCTGGAAGAGCACTGACAAAGAAATTAAAATACAGTGGTTGAATTTACTAAAGTGAATGCATTTGACAGATCAATGGTCTGCATCCAGCCTTGGTAGTATGTTCAGATCAGGAACCGTCATCACAACATTTTCAATTTGTTCCTCAGCTTTTTAAAAGCTTTAAAAACAAACTCATAAAAAAGGCAGGTGAACATGCACAATGGTAGAATTAAACAATATTCCCAACAATAACTTACAAATAATGAATGGCAGTTTAACAAAGTGACAGCATGGTGAGTCTTTCACTCAAGCTGTTTGCATCTATTACAAAAATCATAGGAGCAGTAATGACTGTATAGGTAAGCTCCTTTTTGTGGCAAGATTCCTGAATGTTCACTTTTGGTGGAACGTGTTCCTTGTTTCCAGTTAAACTGCTGGAGTATCTTTATTACCAGGGTAACACTATTTTAATGAGCATTTTGGTATTTATATTTGATGATTGCTTTATTTTTATAGTTAACAATTAATCAGCAGTCTTAATCAAAGTGATTTTTGAAAAATTGCTTTTAATCACAATGCCTCATTACTTGAGCAAATTCCCTACCGCACTTTGCATCAAAGACAATGGGATGTCAAAACATTTGGTGAAATTTGAATCCAGGCAGAACATGGAGCTGTAATGTTGTTAAAATATAGTGCACATTGGGAGGTCAGTTAAGTTTTTAAAAAGTTTTTAGCTATTGCTGGTGTAGTACGCTAGATACTTTTAGGAAGCAGAAGTATGTTTTCTTTACAGCCAACAGAGGAAATACAGCCCAACAATGCCTCTGATCGCAGACTCCAGCTTGTAATAGAAGAGTCATGCAGGGCTGCCCCCAATGACTGCAAAATCTCAAATGAAAAGAAGGGCACCCATGAATCTTGTTAAAACTAAATTCAGTGTTTCTTCATGAAAAGATTTTTTTAAACTCCCTATCAGCCTCTCAATTTCTTCCAGTATTTTACTTACTTGAACTGCTGATCTTACTTCTTAAGTAACTAAAATTCCTTTAAATGTGCTTCAATAGTTCACCAGTACTTGTTTTTGGTGCTATTTCTTTGTTCAAGTAACTCCTCGGTCTAAATGCCTACTAATGAACAATACTTGCACACAGGACAAAGCAGCTGCAATAAACATCCAAGATTCTTTGGTAAGTTCTGCAGGAAATGCCCAAGGATGAAATGTGTGGCATATAAAGTAATGAATAGCTGTAAAAGAGTTATAAACTGTCCGGGCATTCCTAACCAATCCAAAATGCTATTTCTAGCAGAAAAGTCTTAATAAGGATGCTTGCAACACACAAATTCAACCAGACAGCACCGATTCCACAGCTACTCTCACTGGCAAACATTCAGAATGAGGAACATGTTTTATATTAATAAAACCAGATTTAAAGAGACACATAAAAATGTATTGTGACACAGAGCATGATCGTTCTTCAGAATGCCTTTTCTTGACCCCCCTGCCCCATTTCACAGTTCTACAATACAAAGAAAAAATTTTAAAAACAGTTTCAACAGAGTTGGCTTTCTATTGTCATGGAACTAGTAATGGATGCCACTGTACAATTCTTCAATTGTTTAAAAACAGCTGCCGTTTATTCTAATAGTCTGCCATGATTATTTTCTGTAACGTAATTCAATCCTTTAGCTTTGAGACAAAGGAGTGGCAAACTTCAAGACTGTTATCCAGAAAAAAAAAAGGGATTTTAAGAACAGCTTCAAGTAAAGTTGCCAACCTGATATATTCATTATCTCGTTTTGACACTGTATTCACATTACCTTTGGTCAGTAAAAACTAACACCGTAAATTGTTTCAAATAAGTTATATACAGTCTAGAACTGGAAAAGCATTAAAGTTTAACGTTATGGCTGATATTCTTTTATCTCTGGATCTGTCGGACAAAGGCCTGGACCAACTGGATTAGGGGCTCCTGGTTCTCAGGACTTGATTTAGACACGGAGCAGGTAGATTTGCTCTGAGGAGACAGCAGTAAGGCCGCAGCAGGGGAACACGGTGTGCCACGACGAGAATAGCGGGAGATGCTAGACAGAACAGTACTCTGAAATAATAAAAGAGAAGTCACAGTAAATATGAAACATTAGAGGAAATGTTTAATTAACCTTAAGTCTTAAGTATACTTTCTACTGCAGGGTTGTTCATTTATTTCTGATTAAAATATTAACCATTACAGAATAAACAAATGCTTTAATGATTCATTTGTAGCTGGCTTTATTACTGGGAAAATAGATTGTCTCCCTACTTTAGGTTCACTTGGAACTGGAGTTTATAAGCCCCACCACCCACATTTTCATTATGATAAAATACTCTGTAAATCATAATCATATGTTTCATGAGTGCACACACAAGAATGAACAATACTCAGAGTTTACAATATGGTGGGAAGATATTTATCTGACCACCAGTTCACCAAGCCAGCTGAGCCTTCCAGTACACATATTGAATCATTTCCTTTTACTGTATACCAGTTTCCACAGGACTGATTAATAAGAGTGGCATTAAGTATCCAGGTTTAGGTTAATGACATGCCAACTTCTATACGACAAACCTTCTATACTACAAGCCTTCTATACTACAAACAGCCAATAATCTCTCTTATGCATTGGTCAGGATGGCTTCAATACCAGATTTCCCGCAAATAGTGATAAGAATAAAGTGAGCAGCCAACTAGACACCATGGAATTTACAACTGTAAGGCAAGTAAAACTCCAAACTACATTATGCAATATAGGATCCAGGCAAAGTACTTTTTAAAGCAAACTAACTGCTTAATAACGTTAAAAATAACTTAGGACTTTAGAAGGATTCCAAAGGCAAGTTAGGGGAGAAAAAATATTAAAAAGCAACAGAGTGTGTGAACAAAGACCAAGATTGGAGGCAAACCCAAAGGCTCAGAATAAAAACAAAGGAAATGGAAGAAAAGGGAAATTCTACAAAAACAAATATATCTGAACAATGCAAGAAGCAATCTTTAATTAATTTTTATACTGCATCTACACACATACACAATTAACTTCTACACTATACATACATATGCACACTGCACACAATCACACACTATGCTGGTCAGCATTGCTCATTACTGAACAGTTTAAGATGTGGAGATGCTGGCACTGGACTGGGGTGGGCACAGTAAGAAGTCTCACAACAAAGGTTAAAGTCCAACAGGTTTATTTGGTATCACAAGCTTTCGGAGTGCTGCAGTGCTCTAAAAGTTGGTGATGCCAAATAAACCAGTTGGACTTCAACCTGGTGTTGTGAGACTTCTTACTGAACAGTCGAAGTGCAGTGCAAAACTGAAAAATTACCAGCTCTGAACTCAGTTCCTGTTTCATTCTCTGCTTGTCCCGTGAGTGAACAGAAGGATCCTTTAGATACCGGACCGCTTGCGAAATCAGCACATAGAAACAGTTTTCCATTGTGAACATCAGGAGGGACCTACAACACAAGAAGATATGATTGACTTTATTACGGAAAGGAGAAATGGAATTTACAACTTAATTAGCTTTAATTTCATAAAATTCAGCCACTGGAATATTGTTCATGTCAAGTTAGAAAACTGGCAAAAACATTAAAAGATGTGATCAAAAATAGACTATGAGAGTTTGTTTCTTGAGAGATTTAAACCAACTCCTAAAAGTTTCGGGATATAGAAAGAATAAAACACACATAAATATATGCCTAATTAAGTACCTCACCAATAAAATGGCAGATAATTTACACATAACATGGACCACCTAATCTATTTTGAAGGACGTTGGTTGAAGACCGATAGTAAGTGATGTGTAAGTGATGGCCAGCACTGGGAGAATTTCTTGCTCTTGTTCAGTTATGGTGCCATAAATCTTTTACCTGAGAAGACACACAAGCTGCAGTAAAATGACTCATTCAAAAGTCACTACTGCAGAAGATTTTCACAGTGCAACACCAGCCTAGATTACAGGCTTAAATCTCTGGAATGGGGCTTTAACCCACAATCTTTTCACTTGGGCAACTTCAATCACTGAGCCACACTACCATAAATCACATGGGCTTTTGACTCAGTTTGGACAGTGATCTGATTTTTAATAAATATTAAAAACTTTGCAAGTACAAATTTTTAGTAAATTACTGACATTTAACTTTTGAGTAAATATAAACCTTGTAGAAAAGCAAAGAACAGCTGGAATGGATTAAATTACCCTTCTCGATCATAAAAGCTTGGCTCTTGCACAACTATTTTAAGCTATACCACACGTGTGGTCTGGGAACTGCAAAGAATTCTTTTTAAACAAACCCCCAGACTCGTAAAATGGAAGCAAATCTATCTAATGATTATATTTTACTCATAGTATGTTTAATTAGGAAGAGATAGAATAAAGTCTCTCCAGTTGTGACATGGAATACAATTAATTCAACTCCGTTGATTACAGATTGTGCTGATGGCCTCACATACCAGAACATTTATCATACCCAAATCCCAGCCACAACAGACATTTTACATCTCTAAATATTTTAGGTATTTGTTTCCCTTGGGTGTGGTACGTGCTGATATTTCCCCCCTCTCTTGTTCTTACAATGGCATGTTTATAAGAACAAACCAGCATACTCCCTCAGAACAAAAGGCAGACCCCATACTGGAAGGTAGATACTGTAAAATGACATGTAAACAGTTGGGAATGGGCCTTTACCACTGAATCTTATGCCAAACAGAATCAGTGGATTGTCTAACATAACAATTGTTTACTATAGTTCACGACACATCAAATTGGAACAATATACAGATTATATGTATATTGGAACAATATACATATCCTTTACGGCATGTTAGGCCAAAAAAAAAGATAAGCTTGAATTTGTGTTAAAATACAAAGGAGATGTCTAAGAAATCACATAGTTATAGAACATAGAACATTACAGCACAGAACAGGCCCTTCGGCCTTCGATGTTGTGCCGACCAAAATAAAAAGCAATGCCCCTCCAAACTAAACCATTCCCTTCTCTTCCATATACTTATCAATTAACCTCTTAAACGCCACCAAACTTGGCGCATCTACAACAGCTGCAGGCAGGGCATTCCACTCCCTAATCACTCTTTGAGTAAAGAACCTACCTCTGATATCCGTCCTATAACTCATACCCCTTAATTTAAAGCTGTGTCCCCTCGTGCTAGCTTTCTCCATCCTAGGAAAAAGGCTATCACTGTCCACCCTATCTAAACCTCTAATCATCTTATATGCTTCAATAAGATCCCCTCTTAGCCGCCTCCTTTCTAACGAAAACAACCTCAAATCCTTCAACCTCTCTTCATAGGACCTGCCCTCCATACCAGGCAACATCCTGGTAAACCTCCTCTGTACCCTCTCCAATGCCTCCACATCTTTCTTATAATGTGGGGACCAGAACTGCACACAATACTCCAAGTGCGGCCGCACTAGAGTTTTGTACAGTTGCAACATGATGCTGCGGCTCCTAAATTCAATCCCCCTACCAATAAAAGCTAAGACTCCATATGCCTTCTTAACAACTTTATCCACTTGACTGCCTACTTTCAGGGATCTATTGACACATACACCAAGATCCTTCTGTTCCTCAACACTATTAAGAGCCCTACCATTAGCCCTATACTCTACACATTTATTGTTCCTGCCAAAGTGCATTACCTCACACTTTTCCACATTAAACTCCATTTGCCACCTCTCGGCCCAGCTCTGCAACTTGTCCAAGTCACTCTGTAAACTAAAACACCCCTCTTCACTATCTACCACACCACCAACTTTAGTATCATCTGCAAATTTACTGATCCATCCCTCAATACCCTCATCCAGATCATTTATAAAAATTACAAACAGCAGGGGCCCCAAAACAGACCCCTGAGGCACACCACTTGTCACCGAACTCCACGATGAATATCTCCCATCAACCACCACCCTCTGTCTTCTATCTGCCAGCCAATTCCTAATCCAATTAGCTAAATCACCCTCTATTCCACACATCTGCATTTTCTGTAGAAGTCTTCCATGGGCAAAATGGAAGACTTCCATGGGCAATTATCTAGATTAATTGCTGAATATTAGCAACCATAAGTGAAGGAATCACAAGTTCTAAAGTGCAAGATGTGAAATTAAATTCAGTAAATTGAATAAATCATATTTTGCACCAGAATAAATGGATTGTTGTTAAAAAAAAAATTGAACTAACTCACTAATATTCTTTAGGGAAAGAAAACCAGCACCGCTACTCGGTCAGGCCTACATGTGACACTATTCCATACTGTGTAGCCAGCTTTGAATGCTACAGCAAGGCTGTTGTGTCATCTCCAGCAGCAACTGCAACTCTGACAGCCAAGGAACAAATATAAAATTTCTTGTAAAAGATCCAAGCTAACATTTTACAAATATACCATCTACCTCTACTTTAGAGTGGGCAAATCACTGAGTCATAATAACAAAAGTTGGTGAAATCAAAAGAAAAAAACATGTCTACAGAAGGTACAGATTTTCACCTGTATGGTTGGCAACAAGAACTTGGAAATGAAATGTATCGTGCTATTTGATGTCACAACTGAAATCTGTGCAAGGCATCACAAAGGAGGAGAAAGATTTATACTGCTGAACTGAGTGTTCAAAATGAGGATTCAAAAATGTAAAGTTCATTTATCAAACTTCATTCAGTTTGAATTTTAAACCTAAATAAAGATAATTATGAGAATATGAAGTACAGTGACTAAGGTGAACTGAAAAATTAGGTTAAAAGGTAACAGTGGCAGATTTTTAAGAGAGTTTTTAAATAATACTCAGAAAAGATTTATCCTAGTTAGTAAGAAAGGCTGATTGAGAAGGATGCAACATCCATAGTTAAATATGTAAGTTAAAGACAGCTTTGTGTTGAAAGAAATATGACAAATCTGCAAATATTCATGGTAGGTCAGGGCATGAGACAGACTTTAAGAACCAACAAAAAGTTACTAAAAAGAAAACAAACAAGCAGAAAGCACACAAGTATTTGAATACGAAACACAAATTAAGTTTGTGTTGGTCCTTTAGACCGTTTGCTTGGGATACTGATAATAGAACGAAAATAGCAGAGGCATAAACAGGTAGTATGTGTCAGGCTTCACAATAGAAGACTAAGGAAACTTTCAAAGACCTTTGGTAAGTTAAGAGATGATAGAAAGAGTGCAATCACCATTACCAGAGTGGTAAGAAAACTATTAAACATAAAGGCTGACAGGTCTCCAGAAGCAGATGGCTTGCATCATTCTTAGAAATAGCAGCAGCACAGTTAGCATTGGTTATAATCTTCCAAAATTCCTTAGATTAGAACATAGAACATCGAACAATACAGCACAAATAGGCCCTTTGGCCCACGAGTTGTGCTGATCACATCTACCAATCCACAGACCTATCTATAACCCCCTATCCTATTTGTTTCCATATACTCATCCAGAAGTCTTTTAAAAGATCCCAGTGAGTTTGCCTCAACAACCTCCGACGGCAGCCGATTCCATTCACATTCTGGAAAGAGTCCAGTGGAATTGAAGATAACTAATATTTATTCAAGAAATGAGGCAGAAAACTGGAAACCACAGGTCAGTTAGTAGTCTAATGTCTGTCATAGAGTTTGCTAAAATCCATTATTAAGGATGTTACATAAATACTTAATTAATCATGATTTGATCAGCTAACATAGCTTTGTGAAAAGGAAATGATGTTTAACTGTTAAAAGTTTTCTGACAAAGTAACTACTTGTCAAAATAAGAGCACATGGTGTAGGGGTCACATGTTTACATGGATAAAGGTTTGGTTAGCTAACAGGGAGCAGAGATTGTAGATAATTGGGCTTTCTTCAAATTGGTTAAGCTGTAACTAGTGGAGTGCCACAGGAATCAGTGCTGAGGCCTCAGCTATTTACAATCTACATCAAAGACTTGGAGGAAGGGACTGAATATATGGTGGTTAAATTTGCCAATGATACCAAGATAAGAAAGTAAGTTGTCACGAGGAGGATGAGTGCCAGCAAAGCGATATAGAAAAATAGAACTACAGCACAATGTGTCGAGCTATGTCCGAACCCAAGATCAGGTCATCCCACTTCCTATAATTCTGGTGTGCTCAATCTGCCTATCCAATAACTGCTTAAAAGTTCCTAAAGTGTCTGACTCCACTGTCACAGCAGGCAATGCATTTCACACCCAACCACTCTCTGAGTAAAGAATCTACTCAGACATCCCTCTTATATCTCCTACCATGAACCTGAAAGTTATGCCTCCTAGTAACAGCTATATCCATCCAAGGAAATAGTTGCTGCACGTCCACCCTATCTATCCCCTCATCATCTTATAAACCTCTATTAAGTTGCCTCTCATCCTCCCCCACTCTAAAGGGAAAAGCCCCAGCTCCCTCAACCTTCCCTCATAAGACTTACCCTCCAAGCCAGACAGCATCCTGGTAAATCTCTGCACTCTCTCCAATGCTTCCACATTCTTCCTATAGTGATGTGACCAGAATTGCACACAATATTCCAAATGTGGTCTCACCAAGGTCCAGTATAGTTGCAGCATAACTGTTGAGTGGCAACCTTCAGAAATTGGTGGATACAAACCCCAAGATCTCTCTGTTCCTCCACATTCCTCACAACCCTGCTGTTGTCCCTGTAATCCACATTCAAGTTTGTCCTACCAAATCACCTCACACTTAGCACGGTTAAACTCCAACTGCCACTTTTCTGCCCAGCTCTGCATCCTATCAATGTCTCTTTGCAGCCTACAAGACCTTCCACCTCATCCACTACCCCACCAATCTTGGTGTCATCTGCAAATTTATTAACCCACCCTTCCGTCCCTCTTCCAAGTCATTGATAAAAAAAAATCACAAATAGCAGAGGACCCAGCACTGATCCCTTGGTACACTGCTTATCACTGGCCTCCAGTCTGAAAATTTTCCTACCAGCACCATCCTCTGGCTTTTATGAGACAACTAGTTACTTATCCAATTGGCCAAATTTCCTCCTTCCTCACATCTTCCTTTTTTTATGAGCCTACCATGGGGAACCTTATCAAGCGCCTTACTAAAATCCACATACATGACTTCAACTGTTCTACCTTCATCTACACATTTAGTTACCTCCTTACAGAGTTCAATCAAATTTGAGAGTCAGGACTTAGCCCTCATGAAACCATGCTGTCTATCTTAAAGATTAAACTGCATCTTTCCAAATGATCATAAATCCTATCTCTTAGGACCCTTTCCATTAACGTACCAACCACCAAAGTAAGACTAACTGGCCTGTAGTTACCAGGGTCATTCCTATTTCCTTTCTTGAAGAGAGGAACAACATTCACCACTTTCCAGTCCTCTGGACAGTGAGGATCCAAAGATCAAAGCTAAAGACTTCACAATCTCATCCTTTGCCTCCCAAAGTATCCTAGGATGTATCCCATCAGGCCCAAGGGATTTGTCAACCCTCAGGTTTTTCAAAATTGCTAATATGTTTTCCCTCAGAACATCTACCTCCTCCATCAGGCACACATCCTCAAAAAACATGGCTCTCCTCCTTAGTGAGAGCTGAAGAAAACTATTCATTCAATGCCTCACCTATCTCTTCTAACTCCATGCACAACTTCCCATTCCTATCCTTGACTTGGCCCTAACCTCACCCTGGTCACTCTTGTTTCTCAGATATAGACAGGTTAAGTGAGTGTGCAAAAATTTAGCACAGTATAACATGGTAAATGTGGACTTGGTCACTGGCAGGAAAAACAGAAAAGCAGTATACAACTTAAATGGAGAAAGATTGTAGAACTTGGTAATGCAGAGGGATCTAGGTGTCCTGGTCAATTAATCAAAGTTAATATGCAGCAAGTGATTAGGAAGACAAAAGGAATGTTGGCACTTATTGCAGGAGGAACGGGATATAAAAGGTGGTTTTATCACCACTGTACAGGCCTTGATATGCAATTTTGGCTTCCTTATTTAAAAAATATAATTGCTTCAGAGGCAATTCAGAGAAGGTTTACTGGACCTATTCTTGGGATGAAGGGTTGTCTATTGAAGAAATATTGAACAGGTTAGGCCTATACCAATTGGAAGTCAGAAGAATGAAAGGTGATCTTACTGAAACATACAAGATCCTGAGAGGATTTGATGAAGATGTTTCCACTTGCCGGGGAGATACACACCAGGGAACATAGTTGAAGAGGTCTCCTGTTTAAAATTGAGGTGGGGAGAAACATTTTCTCCCATAGGGTCATTAGTGCATGCAATTTTTCTCCAGAAAGCAGGAAGACTGGATCTTTGAGTTTACTCAAGACAGAATTAGACAGATTTTTGTTAGGCAAGGGAGTCAAGGATTATGGGACCAAACAGGAGAGTGAACCTAAAACCACAATTCGATCAGCCATAATCTTACTGAAAGCTGGAACACGCTCAAAGGACCACATGGCCTTCTCCTGCTTCTATGTTCCAAACAATTTCTATTTGTTGATCGTCAACTATATAAACGCCATTTTAGTAATTCATAACCAGGGTTTTATTAGAAAATAATCGTCCAGTCAGAAACTACTCAATACACAAAATCTGCAACAAGCATCCCAACACAAAGAGAACTTGCATCAAGACAGCTAGGCTAGGCTTATAAATGGACTCTGATGTATACACTGCATGTTTCAGTGGCAAAATCAACACAATGTTTGATTTAGTTTACTCTTCAATTAACTGTTTTTCTGATAGTCTATCACCCAAATAAATGTCACTCAATACTGCTGAGACACTGTCACTGACAACAAAATGTTTTGAAAGATTTGTTTTTTTTGAAGCTAAAATCTAAGAGAACTTGTCTTCTTTAATCTTACTTTAATGATTTTGCCTCTTCAGATGAAGTTAATGGTCCCACATTCAACGACATAGGTTCCTTCTTCTTATCGATCTAAACAAAAGGAAAAATATCTAAGTAAAGACTGAAATACAGCACGCATGCTTTATTGCTATTCTACAAACAATCGTGATGTCAGTGTGTGAATATTCTCTATTTGTATTGTAAACCTACATATTTAGGTTTTTCCTTTGCTTTCCTCTCCTTCTCCCAGATCTTGTAATGGCAGCTGCATTCTAGTATCTCACTCAGTTCATTCTTCTTCACAAGCCAATCTGAATAGACTATTCAACAATGGGCCTAAAACAATTCAGCAGATCCTGAACTCATTTGCCAGCCTGAGAAACCTGCCTGCAGAAGCCACTTGATAACCGTTAGAAACAACAACTGCTACAGTCTTACGACCTTCCCTATTTTTGGGGCTTTCAGTACAAGTGAAACTCTTAACGTTTTGACCTCAAAGAATCTACAGCAAAAGATGCAGTACCCTTATAGCAGAGATATTTATTGGTCTTTTGTGTACAAATCAAAAGAATAATTGTTACCGTAGGTGACTTCAGTATAATGAGAATATATTAGACAATTTTTTTTTAAATTACAATGAGGAAAAGTTGAGCTTTGTCTGAAACTAATTATGTTTTTGAGATTACTCTTGTTTTAAAGTTCATCTATTAGTCACAAGTAGGCTTGCATTAACACTGCAATGAAGTTACTGTGAAAATCCCCTAGTCGCCACATTCCAATGCCTGTTTGGGGCATCGAGGGAGAATTTAGTATGACCAATGCATCTAACCAACAAGTCTTTTGGACTGTAGGAGGAAGCCCATGCAGACACGAGGAGAACATACAAACTCCATATAAATTGTGGCCCAAGCTAGGAATTGAATCCAGGTCCCTGACGCTAAGAGGCAGCAGTGCTAACTACTGTGCCACTGTGCTGTGTTTTGATACAAAAGGATAACAGGAATTGCACATCTGGGATATACCAGTTGTTATTCAAATATACTACATGGATATAGAAAAATTTTTTAATGAAGTACAAGAAAATCTCCATTTGTCACCATGATTTGGGAACAGGAGGTGCCAATTAATCAAATATGCCAGTTAACTTAGATATAAAAAAGAGCATTATTTTCATCTGACCAGAGAGCGCCAGGTTGATCATGTGGGTGAGGTCTTGTGACAGTCAGTGAACTTAGTGAGCAGTACCAACAGAACATGGTGCTGCGGAGTGGGAGGCAAGGACAGGCCATTGATCGCAACTATCATTGAGTTGACAAAAAACCAGACCCAACCCTAACATTCTGGTCAATAAAGGGTTCTGAATGGTAGACTGTCAGGTAATAAAGATTTCACTGTGTGCTGAAGGATGGTTTGTGATCAGTATTATCATCCACAGGGTGCAGTCCAATGTCAGAGGTGCAATTATAATATCAAGCTCCATCTTTTAAATTGAAACTAACACACATTCCACATCTTTGCTTACAGTATAAAACACTAACTTATAAGGACACAAAATGCAGCACATAAGATAAAAGGTTTTTCTGGTAACGTGGAGCCATCATTGATGACTAATTGTTATATAAACAAGATCTTAAGATTAACACAGTGACTAATACTGTTGCCTCACAGAGCTAGGGACTCAAGTTTGATTTCCGCTGTCTGTGTGGAGTCGGCACATTTTCTCAGTGTCTGCAAGGGTTTCCTCCTATATTCTGAAAGACGTGCTGATTAGATGCATTGGCCATGCTAAATTCTCCCTCAGTGTATCTGAACAGCACACATTCCCGAACAGTGTGCGGCAACAAGGAGATTTTCACAATAACATCATTACAGTGTTAATATAAATCTGCTTGTGATACTAATAAATAAATTTTAATTACAGGCAATTTTTCTAAGAAAGATTCTGACATCAACTGAACCATATTTCATTTGGGTGGGTATTTTCAAGATTGATAAATGTTTTATAATCCTTAGTACAAAATATTTTGCCTTCTTTCAAAAGTATGTCTGGCAATTTGTGTACATGACAACACATTTGAAAATATACATATGGAATGGGCATTTTACCCCACAAGCCAGAAAGACTCAAACAAAACTAATGATCACGAATGAACTAACAGTGCACTTTGTTTACATCAAAAGGCTAAAAAATGTAAAGCAGCTCAATAACAAAGCTCACTCCTGGAATTTCCTGACAGTTCAGTAGTAAGTACACCATCTGGTGTCGCACTGAATCATTCAGACTAAAAAAGATGTGCATTTGTTCCCCGAGCCGTACTGAGTTACCAGATCTCAACAGGACATTAATGTTAGCATTACAATCTGGCTCAGAATCTCCAGTAAATATGAACATATTAAGGGTATCTAGCAGGCCCATCAGCCAATACAATCTACAAAGGACAGCACAATGGCTAGCATTGCTGCCTCACAGCGCCAGGGACCTGGGTTCGATTCCCAGGTTGGGAACCACTGTCTGTGCCGAGTCTGCATATTCTCCCTGTGTCTGCATGGATTTCCTCTGGGTGCTCTGGTTTTTACAGTCTGAAGGATACCTGGTTAGGTGCATTAGTCATGCTAAATTCTCCCTCAATGTACCCGAACAGGTACTGGAGTGTGGTGATTACAATATTTTCACAGTAACTTCATTGCAGTATTATTGTAAGGCAACTTGCCACAATAACAAACTTCAAAAATTTAAAACTTTGAATGGCCACAGCCAACATTCACACAAGAAAAATGACAATCAGGATGATGCACAGGAGTTGCCAATAATTTGAATTTGCACTTCTGCAAATGTCACTTATTTATTAATGCAGGAAATTACATATGGTGACAGCAACATAGATCTATTACTTCAAGAAAACAGCTGGAAATCTGTTCTGATAATGTGGCAAAATAAAAAAGAACAAGTAAGTTTAGTAACCTCAGAAAGGTAAATGCCTGTGATCTAAATGTTCAGCAATTCATAAATGCATCATTGTATTGTGCCTTCTCAGCTCTTACCTCTCCTTGCATGTTCAAGACAACATTCACAGTTGCTAGTAGAGTTCCAAATGATGGAGCAACGTCAGAATCAAATGCTGGAGTAGTAAAGCTCAGGACAAAGAGCATATCGTATTCAGCCAGATCCAGGGACTGTGGAAATAAAATAAACACATGAAGAACAGCAGAAAGGAGGAGCGGGATACCTGTCGACTTCCTTCTATACACTTTTAAGGCAACCGGGTCCTATCATACAGTAAGTGAGGTTCCAGCAACATCATTTTTGTTAGCTATAAAGTGCTCACCCAGGGTTGCTCCATCTGATAGGTGAGCCAGTGAGATTGATTAAATTCAAATCATAATACACAATGGACATACACAACACAGCCTGCCACTAACAATGAACTTGCATTTCCTGACCAGGTTTTAGGGAAATGTAAGGAAAGCTTATTTGGATTTCCGTTTTCCTATGTTGCTCTAATGGTGTCAAACAAGCAACAAAAATCACATGCGTCTGAGTCTCGGCAAACAACTGTGTTAAACTGCCATAAGAATGGCTCCTGATTCACCATAGCCATGAGGTTAGTGATATTGTATTGATTTAAATACATTGCAACACTGGAGCTTTCTTTAGTTTGGACTGAGCACAATACATGATTTTAACACAGAACATAGAACATATTAACTGGCATAATAATCATCATGTCAGAAGGAACAAAGTCACTTCTTCAGCTTTGTGATGCATGCATTCTTACTTTAGTTTCAAAAAGATAGAGGTATTTCACTGGAACAACAGAGATTGTGGAATGATTTGATAGAAGTCTACAAGATTATGAGACACATGGACAGAGTGCATATCAGAAGCTTTTTCTCAGGGTGGGGGGAAGGGTCAATTATGAAGGGGAATAGGTTTAAGGCGCAAAGTTTAAAGGAAATGTACAAGGCAGGTTTTTTTTTTACACAGAGGGTAGCGGGTGCCTGGAACTCGCTGCGGGGGGAGGTAGTGGAGATGGATATGATAGTGACTTTTAATGGGCATCTTGAAGAAATACATAATATTTATGGGAATAGAGGGATATGGTCCCCGGAAGGGTAGGAGGTTTTACTTCAGTATGCCAGCATGGTCGGTGCATGCTTGGAGGGCCAAATGGCTTTTCTGTGCTGTAATTTTCTTTGTCAAAGGCAGAAAATTGCAGGATCATCACGAACTGCAGCTGTCATTTGGGAAAAGTATTTTTGCATTAACATCTCCAAGCCACTGAGGCAAGAGTTTCAGTTGCTAACCTGGTTGAAGACCCAGCTTTCAGTTTTGCTATATATGATGGGAACCTCATTAACCACGTGTATCTAAACAATCCACTTTCATATTTAATAGCAGTCTTGCTGTGTTGGTTCGATACTAAGAATAAACGGGTAATAAGTCTTTACCTGGTCTAGCAGTATCTGGGAGAGGTCAGGGGTAAAGTGTCGAATAGCTGCCAATGTCTTACTCAGAATCCGCAGCAGACTAGATTGGACTTTCAGCAGTGCACGCTGCTCCATCTCTTCCTTTTCTGTGTTTTGTTGTTTAGTTGGTTTTGATTGTCGTGGAAGAATTGCAGGAGGAATAGTGTCACCATTCTTTACCTACAGGAGGCAACCAAACTTCATGAACTTACTGTACATTTTCTCCTATCAGATTTGCCACAGTTATATATAAGAAATATAGATATCATGAGTTGATTTTCTGTCACCAGATTTCATTGAATCTCCAAATCATTGTTGCAAGGTAAAATTTAAACTTTGTCTTTTTACAAAACAAGAAAAAAGACCGGTAAAACAATCTGGAAAGGAGGCAGCTAAAACATGGAGGCATTCCAAATAGTAAATAGGAAAGAGAGTGTAAATTCGGAAAATTATTTCAAACAAAACTTTATGCATTTTCACACTTTCAAAATGCTACTGACTAGAAATAAAGCAGCTCATCTTTCACCTGCCAAAAAGATAGAGGTATTTCACTGGAACAACAGAGATTGCTGAATAACCTGATAGAAGTCTACAAGATTATGAGAGGCATGGACAGAGTGCACGTCAGAAGCTTTTTCTCGGGGGGGGGGGGGGGACCTGAAATGCAGGTCTTCATCATGATAAGTGAGCCAGTTATAATGAATAAATATTAGTTAAATATTCATCTGTAAAACCCAGAAGAAATTCTCACCTCAATGAGTGGCCTTGCATATGACCTTATTTACCTAACAACTGCCCAAATAGAAACTACTCCAACTCACTTTTACACAACCGTTGTCAGCCCCTTATCACGGCAACTTATTTATGGGTGACTTGATTTAAACATCTGCTGCAGATGTAACATTTATTCCTCCTTTTCAACTTCTTTCCTCTGAGCTACAGGGACAAATCAAAGGATTGCTATTCCTATTTTGGTCAGCTGTTCTAAATCATTGAGAAAAGGTTAATGAGCAGATTGCCAGCAGAATAATTATGTCATTTCATTCATAAAACCCATTGTTTTAGATTCAAGTTCCTGTAGTCATTGGAGTTTAGAAGAATGAAAGATGACCTTATTTAGACATACGGACTCTTGGAGCAGGGGGGAATTTAGACAGGGCAGATGTTGACAGGCTGTTTTCCTTGTAGAAAAGTCTAGCACCAGAAAGGATATTCTCAGGTAAAGGCATTGCCCATTTAAGATAAAAATGAAGAATTTCTTCTCAGTGGATAATTAATCTGTGGAATTCAGAAGGCTGTAAGTTTGTTCAAGGCTAAGACAGCAGATTTTTAATCTGTAATGGAATCAAGGGCTATGGAGATAAAGCAAGAAAGTGGAGTTGATGATATCAGATTAGTCATGATCTCATTGAATATATGTTTTATATTTAGACAAACCCATTACTCAAAGGGCACAAATCATCAAATGTCATATGATAAGCAGAAGAACGTAATCATTTTTTAAATTCCACTTGTCTTAAATACAACTAACCACATACCTTTCGAAAAGCTTATCTGTTATTTCATATAATCATAGTCAAAGTGCAACTAAAGGACACTGTCTACTGACCTGCAGGTAGTGCTGAAGCACTTTGGGGTTGTGAAGCAGAAAAGTGCATGTCTGGCATAGGTAACATAGGTTCACCTGAAATACACAGAAGAAGTGGTTAACTACAAAGATAAGGAATACTTACCCCACAAATCAAAATGGTCCTAGACTAGGAATTAGGATAAAAAAGTTCGGATACTTGTGCCTGATTACATTTGATGAATCAGTACAACTGAAGCAGTACAAAGAGAGGATTTCTGTTTTAAATTATTGGAAGTAGTGATCACATGTTCAAGATTCCACCTTGTCTGAACAAAAGCTTACCTGCACATCTCGAAGGAGCTGCGGCAGGTGAAAACGCCACTCTCCGATGAAGTTGGAGAGTTGAAGAATGAACCCAACTGTGTGATCAACTTCATCCAAGCAAGCCAGGCTCTGCACCTTCCGAACTGCATCCAAGCACTATGTAAGAATGATCAAAAGAAGGACAGGTGTTTTGATACAGCTAACAAAATCAATGTGGTGTTTAACAAATCCATCCCTTCATCATTTAAAAATGACCTAAAACCATCAAAAACTACAATTCAATGTTTGTTTCAGGCAAGATTGTTAAACAACTTGGATTTTTCAAAGGTATATTTCACACCAGTTCAAGGTTAATAGTCAGAAAGCATCCAGCGGTGAGGCAACATAGCTGTTCCACTGGGACCATGATATTCTTCTGCAAAGTGCACCATCTAGTGGCCTGGAAGACATTCACCATACACCTCACCGGAACATTATTGGCAAGTGGATAATACAAACGTGAAAAAAGGAGTTAAAGTACAGCCAATAAGATCATAGCTGAAGTTTAATCCTAACTTCACTTTTCCACTCTATCTCCTGGATTTAATTTAGTGCTAAAAACATACCAATCACAGTCTCAAAAATATTGAAATATTCAGCACTCACAATATCTAAATAAAGGAATTTCTCAGCATCCATACGGCCACTTTTTAACCTTGCAACTATGACCCTACTAGACTTTAAAACATACAACACTGCAGCACAAACAGGCCTTTGGCCCACAAGTTGCGCTAATCGTATCCCCACCTACTAGGCCTACCTATAACCCTCAATCCCATTAAATTCCATGTCCTCATCCAGAAGTCTCTTAAAAGACCCCAATGAGTTCGCCTGTACCACCACCAACGGCAGTCGATTCCACTCACTCACCACTCTGAGTGAAAAACTTACCCCTGATATCTTCTCTGTACCTAGTCCCCAGCACCTTAAACCCATGTCCTCTTGTAGCAACCATTTCAGCTCTGAGAAACAGCCTCCGAGAATCCACCCTATCTATACCTCTCAACATCTTATAAACCTCTATTAGGTCGCCTCTCATCCTTCGTCTCTCCAGGGAGAAAAGGTCTAGCTCCTTCAACCTATCGTCATATGCCACCCAGTCCAGGCAACAAACATTCTTGTAAATCTCCTCTGCACCCTTTCAATAGCTTCTTGTAGTGAGGCGACCAGAACTGCGCACAGTACTCCAAGTGGGGTCTGACAAGGGTCTTATAAAATTGCAGCTTTATTTCCCAACTCCTAAACTCAATCCCTTGATTAATGAACTTTACTGCCATGAGAAGCAGCCTCTCAGCACTTACCCTATCAAGACCTCAAAGAATACATATTTGAATGAGATGTCATTCTTTTAAACTTCAGAGAATATAGGCTGCTGATATTCCAGATCTCTTCACAGGGAAACTTTTTCCATTCCAGGAATCAATCTAATGAGTGCTTGTTGCACCCCTTCTAAGGCAAGGATATCCTTTCTTATTTGACTAACTAGCAGTTAAAATACCAGAACACAGATTCTTAATTGGCATTTATGCTGTGGCCTGAACAAAACCATCTGAATGAAAAGAGACAGAATCACCAAACATTTCATAGTCTGTGTGTTTAAGACATTCAGTTGAAGGAGTTTTGGGTCTCCAACAAAAAGGTTGTTGCCCCCATAAAATGTGTCCCACTTCAAAGTTATGCAAAACAGTACTGTTAATAACAAATGTAAAACTGCCAATGACAGAAAGATGTTAGACAAAGAATTTTAATCTTCAAATAAATTCTCCAAGTTTAGCATTGTTTAGTTTAAAAAGCATTCTTTAATGCCCCCACCTGCAGTATCCGCTCCTGATGGACCCCAACAAAGTCTAAGGCTTCTGAAAGGAAGTTGTAGCGCAGTGACTTTAAAAGTCTTTCCATTAGTGACATGGTGAGCCTATAAACACCTGGCCACGAGGGGGCGTCCAGAGATTTGCGTGAGGATCCCAAGGTCTGAATTATAGAAAAGATAATAAAAGCAGTAGAAACATTAATTGTAATCACTGGTTCATCTGAAATATTGGAGTTTTCTGTACATTTTCAGGTCATTTCAAATAATGAAAAGACAGGTTTTTTTAAAATGTTATCGGGAAACGTGAAGAAGCTATCTTGCTTAGTTTAACTATAAAGCCACAGACATTAAATGGGCCTGTGGTACATCTGTAAACACAGCACATATGATACTGCACTCAAGATAACATGTATACATAAAAACGTTGAGTTGCACAATGTATTAAGAATTTAAAAGCTTGTGGCTGTGCATGTTTCAGTATTTGAATACCTAGCTGAAAAGTACAGGTTTGGAATATAGTTTAACAGCTAATTGGAATTAAACGATTACTTCAATTTAACATCACAAAAACATTAATCATATCACTTGTGCGGAAGGAAGATACAGCACTTGAATTGTGGATCCACCCAAAGCACCTGAATTGTAGCGATTCAAGGTGGCAGTTCACCACCCATGAGTGCAACTAGGGATGGGCAACAAATGCTGGCCAGCATAACTGAACAGGCCAAACAGGGCTACTAAACTAACATTAAAATTGTTAAATAGAACACTCTCTGGAAATGAATTGAAATTAACTTCTATACAATTACAGCACATTACATTAAAAGATAGCAGGAATAGAATCAGTAAGAGTATAATTTTGGGGTTTACCAAGAATATTATGGATAGAAACATTGCTTTGTGGAAGTTATAAAGGTGAGACAATTTCAGCCTAAATTGCTCCATTCACAGACGACATTAATCTCCATAATTTAATCCCAATTGTTGCTCTCCACAAACACCCTCCCTAAATTTCCAGCAATACAAGAATCATTATCATACATGAAATATTTGCTCTTTTTTGTGTATACTTATCCATAACACCATTTTGTTGATACTCCAGCAAGTTCAAGTTTACATCTTACCTGGTCCACCAAGGTGACTCTGTGCGAAGTGATTTATTTTGATAGTGAGAATGCAGAGACGCAATATAAAAAAGAAAAGAATTCTAAGAGAATGCGACAGCAGAGGAACCCAAATGTATATGTGTATAAATCATTAAAGGTGGCAGGACAGGTGAAGAGTTTCTTAAATTCATTCATAGGGTATAGGCATTGCTGGCTAGGCCAACATTTACTGCCCACGAGTGGTGGTGAACTGCTGTTGTCCATACGATGTAGGTACATCAAGAGTGCTGTGAGAGAGTTCCAAGGTTTTGTCAATGATGAAATGGCAATATAGTTCAAAGTTACAATGATGTGGCTTGGAGGGGAACATGTAGGACAAGGTGTTTCCATGCACCTGCTGCCCTTGCCCTTCATGTGGTAGAGGTCATTGAGTTGGTGCAGTGGATCATGTAGATAAGAAAACAGTCATCCTGGATTTTATTTCTATAGAGGCACAAGAGTACAAAAGCAAGAACTTATGTTCACACTGTATAAACATTGGTTCAATTCTAACCAGAGTACAACAATTCTGGGCACCACATCAGTTATGTAGATTGTAGAAGTTGGGACTGTTCTTCTTGAAGAGAAAGTTTAGACAAAGGCATTCAAAAATGGGGGGACTGGACAGATTTGAAAGCAAGAAACTGTCCCCATTGGTGGAAGGATCAAGAACAAGAGGGCACAAGTTTCACTAGCTAAAGAAGCAATGGCATCATGAAGAAAAATCCTTTCAGATAGTGAGTGGTTAGGATCTGGAATGCACTGCCTGAATGTGTGGCACAGATAAGTTCAATCGAAGTGTTCAAGAGATAAGTGTTAAGAGATAATTATCTATGAAGAAAGCAGGCTGTGGGAAGAAAATTGGCTAGTGGCACTACATGAACTATTTTTTCAGTAAGCTAGCAAAGACACAATGAGCTGAATGGTCTTCTTCTATAACTTTATAAGACCCATGTCAGACCCCACTTGGAGTAGTGTGTGCAGTTCTGGTCGCCTCACTACATGAAGGATGTGAAAGCTATTGAGAGGGTGCAGGGGAGATTTACAAGAATGTCACCTGGATTGGGAGGCATGTCTTCTGAAGATAGGTTGAGGGAGCTAGGTCTCCTCTCCCTGGAGAGATGAAAGTTGAGAGGCAATCTGATAGAGGTCTATAAAATGTTGAGGCGCATAGATAGGGTGTATTCTCAGAGGCTATTTCCCAGGGCTGAAATGGTCGCTACGAGGGGACATAGGTTTAAGGTGTTGGGGAGCAAGTACAGAGGAGATGTTAAGGGTAAGTTTTTCACTCAAAGGGTGGTGAACGAGTGGAATCGGCTGCTGTCGATGGTGGTAGAGGTGACTTCGCTGGGGTCTTTTAAAAGACTTCTGGATGAGTACATGGGATTGGGAGTTACAGATAGTTCTATGGCCTGATAGGTATGAATATGATCGGCGCAACTTGTGGGCCAAAGAGCCTGTTTGTGCTGTAGTGTTCTATGTTCTATAATCTAACCATTCTATGATTCTAAACCCTCAAAATTGGACATAATTTTAAAAGCCAGGATTTAATTGAAAGCCTACCTTTTTGAGATATTATGTAAATTATTAACACTACATTAAAACATAATTAACTTTCATGAAACAGCTCACATTATTTTGTGAAATACATTTCAGTCCTGGATACCTGGGTAGTTCCATTGGTGCTCAGCTGGTAAACACTTAGTAGTGGCAGACAAACGCTTGGTAGTACACCAGCTCCTGCTACTATAGCTGCCCCCTGAAAATACAAAGTGAGAGACAAATGAGCAATTAACGAAACAATTTTGTCAAAATACACAAGAAAATCTGAGGTCATCCTCAGTGCTTAGAACATGGTTTCAAGGGAGTTTGAATGGGCTAATTCAGATAGAATATGTGAATAAGTTTGATCCATTTCACCAGAAAAAAACAAAGGCAGATCTCTGCTTAAATGGAGAAAGATATCCAAAGAGACCTAGGTGCCCTTGTTCACAAGTCACTAAAAGTTATCATGCAAATGTAGCAAACAGTAAGGAAGGCAAATGGTATGTTTGCCTTCATTGTAAGGGGATTTGAGCACAGGAGTACCAATATCTTGCTGTAATTGTATAGAGTCTTGATGAGGTCCCATCTGGAATAGGGCCTGCAGTTTTGGTCTTATCTAAGGAAGGATGTACTTGCCTAGGGAAAGTAAAACAGAGGTTCACCAGACTAATCCCTAGGACAATGGAATTGTCTTATGAGGAGAGATTGAAGAAACTGAACTTGTGTTTTCTAGAGTTTCAAAGAATGAGGGGCAAATTCATTGAAATTTCCAAAATTCTTATAGGGCATAGCAGAGTAGATATGAACTTTCCCTGTCTGAGGACCTAGAACCAGGATCACAGTCTCCGAATAAGGGACAAGCTATTTAAGGCTGAGGTGAGGGGGGATTCTTCAGCTGGAAGGATATGGAAGCTTAGTCATTAAACAGTTCAAGGCAGAATACTGACGACAGCAAAGGACAGGGGGATAGTGTGAAAAACTGGTTTAAGAGATAGCTGATTGTTCCAACAGATCATGATCCAATGGAAGGCAGTCAATGGGCAGAAAGATCTGTTCCCGCTCCTATTTCCTATGTTTTTATCTATGGATCAGCTGACCAAATGCAGAATCCTGTTCTCTTAATACCTCTGCACTTGCTAGCCTAAGTTGACTTCCAGCCCAGCAATGAAGTGATTTTAAAATTCTTTTGCAAATCCCTCCATGACCTCAGTCCTTACTTTCTCTGCAACATCCTCCAGCTCTACAGCCCATCAAGCTATCCATGGTCTTAATTCTGGCTCCTGGAACATCACCAATTTTAACAGCTCCATCTCTGATAACTACACCTTTATTATTGAGGCCCCAAGTTCCGAAATACTCTTGCTACACCACTCCGCCCGACTTTATTCCTTTAACAGGCTTCTTAAAACCTATATTGGTCGTTGATCAATGTAGCCTAATATCCAATTATGTAGTTCAATGCGATATTTTGTTTTTAATACTCCTATATACTGCTTTGAGATGTTTTATTCTTTTCACGATACCGTATAGACCTAAGTTATTGCTGTCCTACAGCACTTATAACACATAGTTTATATAGACGTACTCTGAGGAGACTTGAAAAAAACAGGAATGAATTCAGAGTTCATTGCCTTTTAAATCTGTAATATTTTCCTTCTATTCAAGTACTTAGAAAATGAACATACATCTTATGTTTGCTATCTATTAAATGGAATCTTCTAGCACTGGCACAAAGAATTCCTATAGAGGTGAAGTATTCTTTTTAATTGCATAGTCTTACAAAATGCTACAACTTTACACTGTCTGATGTTTCATCCTAATTTTATATTAAAAACAGGGAAAAAGTAAAGTTACTGAACTCATAGACACTGCCGATACTGACAAGAGGGGTTAGCATATAACGGTATCCTAACAATTATCAGCGTTGTTGGCAAAGTGACATGTAGATTACAATTGTTCAAAGATTCAGCACATAAACGTAGAATGTAGTACAATATAGTAATCTCACAGTTTAGTAACTAACCAGTGGCTTAGATGCATGGAATGACAATTTCAAATTTAAATGTGAAAGATCATCTATACATTCAAGCCAGAAGTCTCAGTATACGATTTGTCTTACACATTTAAATAATACTAAAATTTTACCTGCCATATACTCAATTTTGTTGCTGCTCAGTTTATACTTTCTTCATATTGCTTGGGTGCAAGTATAAATAAGATCAATAGGATTTGATAATGGACCACACAGATGGCAAAATCTAAGTTGAGCCCAAATAAGTTTTTGGGTGTGTTTATTTCTCTTGAATTAATGACGTTTGGTGTAATTGCCCTTCACTTTTCTTCCAATTACCCAATTTTTCTTCCTTCCACTTCTGTTGGACTACACAGAAATAATAATGGCCCAACTATTCCCAAGCAAGAGAGAGGGGAGCCTGCAATCATTCAGTTGCCCACCTTTAATTCAGTATATTGCAATAGGGGCTACGACTTTCAAAAGCATTTTATTTGGTATGAGGTGCTTCAGGATGTCTGGCAAAGGGCCCTAAATGTGCAGATCTGTTGTGTTTAATTTGCATTACACTTCCAGAAAGGAAAACCAAGTCTGATAGATATAAAAGCAAAATATTACAAATGCTGAAAATCTGAAATAAAACACAAAACATTGAAAAACTTTTAGCAAGTCAGTCAGCGAAATGGTTAATGTTTCAAGCCAATGACCTTCGAAGTCTGTGCTGACAAAAGGTCACCAAAATTAAATGCTAACTGTTTCTCTCCTTCAAGATACCTCCTGACCTGCCAAACATTTCCAGTGTTTTCTGTTTGAATGAACCCTAACAGACACCCACAAAAACATTAAGGGATTCTACTTACCTGCTGAGTTCTGGACAGCACCAAAAGCAAATGCAGAGATGCTTCTGCAAAATGTAGATTTTGTTTGACTCGAAGACTTAGCTCCAGGGTGCTAAGCATGGCAGGAAGGAACGGAACTTTCCGAGTGACCAAAAATAAGTGGTTGCCACACTCATCCATTTCGTAAAGTTCTTTGGCGAGATGCAGAGCCAGCACACATACCTGGAGAAAAGAGGATGCACTTATGGTTTCTGGGTTATAGTTCAATCATCACCTAGGTATATACACAAACAATTGTTTTCTCCCCTTACCCCATCTTTCTGGTCCTTGTGCTGTAACCGTGGTGCGCAATCAGTTTCCATACTATCCTTGTCATCAGATAAAGCAGCATCTCCAGTTGTCAGTGCATGACGTGTTTGGTCAAACAGAACAATCGCCTCATTATGTATGGTCTCACACACAGTCAGGAGCATTTGAGAATACTGGGAGATGTCAGAAACTAAAAGGTGGATTAAAAAATTATGAACTCTGCACTAATAGCAGCAAGTTAATTACAAGGTAATGAGATAGTTAAATTTATAAAGTGTCATAAATTAGAAGTGTGAGAAGTTTAGACAATTTAAATTGTAAAACATAATTTTACACACAATTGCACGCAACATAAAATTCATTCCTAGCACACCCATATGACATGTCTGCCATATTTGATGCAAACTTCACATTTCGTCAACTACCAATCTGTTCAACACACCCTCACCTCCACTTTCTATGCCCTCATTCAAATTAAAACCATTTCTCTATCTCTCTCACACTCATACTGGCTCTTATCTCCATTCCCTTTAATCCAAGGGTCACAGGCTTGAACACATATAGTGGACAACTGATCATTCAATGTCAGACCTAGTTGGAGCACTTAAAGCACCATCAGGGCATGTTTTCATTTGTGAAAATGGCTAATTTTTCCAGGATCATGCTAAAATGTTATGGTAAAACCCCCCCCCCCCATCACACTCATTCCTTTTCCCTATTGCAAGACACCTTCTCAGACTCATCTTGTCTCTTCTGCCTCACTTCCATCAAGCACAAGGGACTGATGAATTTTTTTGTCACTAAGATTGAGGTCTTCTGATCAGATGGCTCTGCCATTTCCCTCCATTCCCCAATCCACTAGGTTGAACTTCCACCAGGCTTTCTACTGCCCTAGACCTAGATTTTATCCCATCTTCCCTCATGCCCTCTCCTAGCTCATTTTGCCCATGAGACTCACTCCTGGTCTTATAACGACTTTATCACCAGTTTACTGAACACCAAACTTCACCTCCTGGGTCCCATGTCAGCTATTATTGATAATGGCTCTCTCTCCTGAGGTTCTTCCTACCTCCCCCTTTCTTGACAGAAGCCAAAAGATGGTTGTAGAAAATTGTTTTTCATATTGTAGGCCTGTGACCAGCAATGTGCCTCAGGGATCAGTGCTGCGTCCATTGTTATGTGTCATTTATATGAATGATTTGGATGAGAACATACAAGGCATGGTTAATAAGTTTGCAGATCACACCAAGATTGGTGGCGTAGTGGACAAGGAAGAAAGTTATCTCCAATTGCAACAGGATCTTGATCAACTGCGCTGACAAATGGCAGATCGAGTTTAATTTAGATAAATGCAAGGTGATGCACTTTGATAGACTGAATCAGGACAGGACTTACTCAGTTAATGATAGGGCATTGGGGAGAGTTACACAACAAAGAGATCTAGGGATACAGGTTCTTAGCTCCTTGAAAATGGAGACACAGGTGGACAGAGTGGTGAAGGCGGCATTAGGTATGCTTGGTTTCATTGGTCAGAACATTGAATATAGGAGTTGGAATGTTTTGTTGAAGTGGAACAAGACATTGGTAAGGCCACACTTGGAATACTGTGTGCAATTCTGGTCACCCTATTATAGAAAGGATATCAGAAACAATGCAGAAAAGATTTACTAGGATGCTACCAGGACTTGTTGGATTGAGTTATAAGGAGACGCTGAATAGACTGGGACTTTTTTCTCTGGAGCATAGGAGGCTGAGAGGTGATCTTATAATGGTCTACAAGATAATGAGGGACACAGTTCTGCTAGATATCTTTCCCCAAAGATGGGGAAGTCTAAAACTAGAGGTCATAGGTTTAAGGTGAGAGGGGAGAAATACAAAAGTGTCCAGAGGGACAATCTTTTCACACAGAGGGTGGTGAGTGTTTGGAACAAGCTGCCAGAGGTAGTAGTAGAGGCGGGTAACAATTTTGTCTTTTAAAATGTATTTAGATAGTTACGATGAGCATAGGGGATATATGGACTAAATGCGGGCATTTGGAATTAACTTAGGGGTTTTAAAAAAAAGGGTGGTATGGACAAGTTGGGCCAAAGAACCTGTTTCTATGCTGTAAACCTCTATGACTCATCACCTCTCCCTTCAATGGGGCAAATGGAACCCACCATTCTTGCAATCTACTGCCCCATTTCTAACCTTCCTTTCTGCTGCAAAGTCTTCAAACATATTGTCCAAATTGTGTGCCCATGTTTCCTCAAAGTCCGAGTCAGAATCTCTCCAATCAGGTTTCTGTCACCCCAGAGCATCAAAACAGCTAAGTCACAAACAGCATCTTACGTGACAGTGACAAACAAACTATCCCTCCTCCTCTGTAACATCTGACACAATTGGTGACAGCATCCTCTGTCCAGAGGGGTGAGATTATACTTATCCTGTTCTATTCTTATCTAACTGTTGCCACAGAATCAACTGAAACAGTTTCTCTTATTGCTCCTGCAGTAGTGTCTCCAGTGTCCTCCCCCCAAATAAATAATTATGTTTCCTAAAACAGTTTCTTGATTGCTACACAAGCAAATTACTGTAGTTGCTGAAAATCTATAATTAAAACACAAAATGTTGAAAATGTTCAGCAGGTCTGCACTGTGGAGAGAAAAACAGAGATAATGTTTCTGGATCGGTAAGCTTTCATGAGAAGTTCAAATGCAAGGTCACAGGCCTGGAACATTAATTCTGTTTTTTTTTCTCCACGGATGCTGCCAGGTATAATACACAGCATTTCTAGCATTTTCTGTTTTTATTTCAGAATTCCAGCACTTGCAACATTTTGCATTCATTATTTAATTCATGAATTATTTTATTTGGAAATGTGGCATGTCAGCTACGACTCTCACCAACAAAGAATTCTTTCTGTCACATCACACTTGGTATGACTCCTGTGTTGTTCAAGATCACAAGAAACTACAAAACATCATGAATGTAACCCAATCCATCTCGCAAACCAGCCTCCCGTCCATTGACTCTGTCCACATTTCCTGCTGTCTCAGAAAAGCAGCCAACATAATTAAGGACCTCATGCAGCCCAGACATTCACTCTTCCTTCAGGAAAAAGATACAAAAGTCTCAGGTCACGTGCCAACCAACTCAAGAACAGCTTCTTCCCTGCTGCTGTCAGACTTTTGAACAAACCTACCTCACACTAAGTTGATTTTTCTCTACACCCTAGATTTGATTATAACATCACATTCTGCGATCTCTCCTTCCCTCATTTATGAATGGCACGCTTTATCTATATAACGCGCAAGAAACAAAATATTTCACTATATGCTAATACATGTGACAATAATAAATCAAATTTAAGCAGTCTAATTCAATAATTCAAATACAATTTTTTAAAAAAATTGTATTGCTGGAGAAGCTGTCATAATTCAATGCTGAAGTTAACAATCTATTCAACAGCTTCAACTGATGCAGTTGAATGTTGCGATGCCCCCAGGAATGGATGTCTCGGACAGAAGTTCAGTATGTGGGCAAATGGTCTGACTTGGGTATCATGAGTTTCTAAGGTGTGGAGTGGGTTCTATAGAACAGAATAAATGCAAGGTAAGGCTACTACTCAAAATAAACTGAAGCAATGGACCAAATAGCACATTACATAAACGGTGCCCATTTTCCATTCTGAAGAAGCTCATACTTCTCTATTTTTCAAGAAGTACTGCTGCACCTGTAAATTACAACATTTCTGTATTTTCTCCAGGTCTCCCTACAGGGTACAGCATACCTGCTGACAGGATGAACAGCCAAAGCCATTCATCGATTATCAAATGAGTTGCACGGAACCCATCATCCTTCCCTCACCCCAGTACTTAAGTGGCATCTTTTACATTGCCTTCTATTGAAACACACTGAGTTTTACATATATCTAACAAGAAAGCTTGATAAAATAACTTCAATTAAGGCCGTTAACTTGTCAGAAGAAAAATTATGGATTCTCTTTATTGAGTTCCAGGTACCTAAGAAAATAAAAGTCAATAAGACCATTGTGCTTTCTTCTCTGCCAGCTCCTCAAGTGTCTCTGATGTCTTCATCCATAAAGTTCTTTCTACGCATGCTCACACTATCTCAGCTTTAATGGCCTTTTCTAGATGAGGCCATTCCACTATTTTTTGAGTTCTGATCTTTAGCCACTGGGCACATTCTCACTTCCCCTGGCACCAACACTGAAAACACCATTTTAAGCAACACCAGTTACAATCTTGAGAAGAAAATCATTTTAAAAGGAAATGGCAGTCTCACCTTGTAGTTGTTTGATCTGAAGAGTAGTTATGATAGCTGAAAATATTTTTGCCTTTGTCTTCTCCATGAAGTACTGATTACTTTGAGACAGGCTCTCTAGAATTTGATCCAGGGAGTCCAAAATTTTAGACACTTGAACAATGATGCTGAAAGGGGAAGAAAATGTTGAAAAAAATCAGTATTCCGTGCTGTGCCATCACTTCATTAAAGGACATATGTTTGTAACACCAGGAGGGAATGGCCTTATGGTATTATCATTAGACTATTAATCCAGAGCTCCAGAAGCTAATGTTCTGGGGACCCGGATTTGAATCCTGCCATGGCAGAGAGTGGGATTTGAACTCAATAAAAAAAAAATCTTGAATTAAGAATCTACTAATGACCGTGAAACCACTGTTGGTCAGAAAAACCCTTTTGGTTCACAAATATCTTTAAGGGAAGGAAATCTGGCATCTTTACCTGGTCTGGTCTACATGTGACTTCAGAGCCACAGCAAAGTGGTTGACTCTCAACTGCCCTCTATCAACTAGGGATGAGCAATAAATGCTGGCCAGCCAGCGATGCCCATGTCCCACGAATGAATAAAAAAAGCATGCTGCTTTCATTAGCACTGCTGCTTCACAGTGCCAGGGACCCAGGTTCGATTCCCAGCTTAGGTTATTGTTTGTGTGAAGTTTGCACATTCTCCGTGTCAGCGTGGGTTTTCTCCCACATTCTGAAATGTGGGAGAATGAACATCCTGGTTAGGTGCATTGACCAAACAGGCATTGGACTGTGGAGATTGGGGGAATTTCCTACAAACATCATTGTAGTGTTAATATAAGCCATACTTGTGACTTATAAATAACTTTTTTTTCTACTTTTTTTAAAATTGCAGCTACAAAACCAGAACAATGCTGATTCAGATACACTCTTGGATCTACAACTGGGAAATAAAAGTATTTTTATCACCTGAGTATTCAATATGCATCTTGTATTGTATTTTTACACCTCAATTTTAACATTTTCTAGTAAATAGGCAACAAAATAAAAGCAAAGATAGAATTTTACAAATGTTACACAATACCCATTAAAGATGCAAAATATATTTAATATTCAAATGGGTCAGTGATCAATACTCAGAGATCTTACTCTCTGATCTTCCGTTGAATTTCCTCATTTCCTACCTTTTCCACTGTTTCAACAGGATTAGAAGTAGTGTTGCCAGCATAGATCCCATTCGTAGACAGGAAGCAGATGAAGGAACCAATAGCTATCAAAAAGAAAGATAATTTGAAGTTGAAAGCCCATCCTTCCAAGATGGCGCGGGAGCAAGGGACTTCTTGCAAGCTCTGCCTACAAACTTTCTAATTCTATCTTTTACTCTCTTTCTGTGTTTCTAAAACTTCATACTAATGCTTTTAAACTCTTTAACAATGCTTTTAATCCAATCACTTACATTCTCCACTGTCTGCTTTCCTTCTCTATGGACGGCATGCTTTGTTTGTATCGTACAAAAGAAACAATACTTTTCACTAATACGTGAAAATAATAAATCAAATTTCAATCTCAAACTTACAATATTCTAACTATGTTAAGAGTATAGGTTTTTGCATAGAAAGAAAACATGTGGTTTGCATACGTGGATTCAAAGTGACAACGGGTTTACCGAAAGAGATGTTCTCTGCACTGCATCTAGTACAAAACTGGAAGTAAAATGGCAGCATCTGCTTACACCCTAATCCAAAAGATGTTGTAGGTCTGTTTTGACATCGACCAATCTGCGGACAACACTCCAGTTAAGGTTAATCTACTCTGACCATGATCTCCCAAACAGAGCTGGAAAATTAGCACAAGCCACATGGAGAGGCAACTCCGCTGTTTGTCTACTCCACTCTATGTTGGTCATCATGTAACCTTTTAACAGCACAATATCTTCTGTGCATCTCCTTAAAGTCACATCAGTTTATTTTAAAGGAAAACGCTTCAATCTTTGCTGGTATATAGTCTCAGGAATTAAAGTTACAGGAGCACCAGTATCAAATTCCATCCTAATAGGTTGTCCAGTTAGCTTCAGAATAATCTGAAATTCATGTGATTCACTCTATGGATAGGACATTCAGATGGAGCTCATTATCATGCTTCTTGACATTCTCTCTTCAGTCGCAATTCCTTTCTTCCATACTTTAAATTCTTCTTCTTCTTGAAGATACACCGATGCTTCTTCTAAATATTCTTCTCAGAGGAACTTGGTCTGGCCTAACAAGTTTTTGCAATGTGACCTATTTTGCCACAATTCTTGCATTAACTATCTTTGCTCCAGCATTCACTTGCTGAATGGCTCATTTTGGCATATATGCTTGTTGGTGTTTTGACTTCTTATGGGCAGTTCCCAACTTGTGAATCTTCATTCCTATACCAAATTGTGAAGTTCTTTAGCAGTCAGTTCCATCAACAGATGCGATTTCTACTGTCTTTAAGGTTAAAGACAAAGCCTGTTCAGTAAGCATTCTTCTTTGGATAGCCTAATTTTGGAGACCACAAATGAGGCAATCTCGAAGAGAATCTTCTAAAATCTCACCAAACTCAATGCTGTGCCAGCTTTTTTAAGGCTGCACAAACTGATCAATGCTTCCACCTTCCATTCGAGTCCTTCAATAGAACCTGAACCATTCCATGATGGATAGTGAATTTGGTGAGCAATGCTCCTCAAGGATCTTTCTCAAGCCATCATAAATTTTGGTTCCCAGCTTTGCTGGATGAACTAAGTTGTGAATCAATTTGAAAGTCTTATATCCTATAGTACTGAGCAAAGCTAGTATGAGCAACATTTTCCACTTGTATAAAATACAGAAAATAATCTGCATAGCAACTCCATGATTCATTTTCTTCATCAAAAGGCACCATGGATTCTAATTGATCCACCATTTCTCTTGCAGGCACTCGTGTCTCAAGACTGCTCAGAAATGTTTTTCTTTTCCTCAGTCTTCCCAGTACTGTATTTTTTTTTATCCTGTAGAATGTTGACTAGATGTTTTTTCCCCATATGCCTCCAGATGTACAACAAACTATCAACTTTTTTCAAATATGCCAAACACTGCCTGAAATATCACCCTTCTCTGATTGGAAAAATATCTTTTTTTAAAACCACACAGGGAGCTTTCTCTTACTTGATCTTTCTGGTACTAGCACTGTAATCTTTAATCCTACTGCTGTTTCTCCCAAACCATCTAATATTCAAAGTGTGATGACCCAGAATATTTTCTTACTCCTTTAGGATATTTTCTTGATGTTCTCAATGAAATAAAATCTCATCTCGTCGCCTATTTTCTTTCTGCAATGTCCTAACTATGTAGGGGTGTTGAAGCTCTAGTCAAAAAAAATGAGCGGTTCAGACACATGGATTTGAAATTACAACCAACAGGTTTATTGAAAGAGTTGTTCTCTGCATTGCACAAAATACGAAAGTACAACAGCAGCCTCTGCCAACACCCAAATGACATCACCATCAAATCATGTGATCAGTTCTTAAACCAACCTGCAACCCTTTTAAATTTACGTAGCAAAACCGTTCATCAGAAAATACGTAAAAGGAGTTTCTTGCTCAAATTCTAACATAGCTAAGTCTGTGAATATCATTGCAATTATAAACAAAAAAACTTACCAAAACTTTGGTTCCCTCTAGAACATCTTGTAGCAGCTGCAGCCGTAGTGAACAATCACCTAGATGCATCACCTCCACCTGCGGAATAAAATAGCTCAGAATGAAGCACAATTACTTGGCTGCATGTATTTCATAAAGCAGTGCTTCACCAAATCTGCTCTTTTATATAATATTAGCAACACCTCAGATTGGACCCGAGTAGGTCAGTGGTTAAAAATATTTAAAATGGGAAACATGACACCCAATCTCTATATTGACACCTGCTGTCATGTTTACATAATCATTCATGGTTATGGTTGTATCATTCATAGCTGATCGTACAGAACTGTGGCACGATAGTTAGTGCTGCTGCCTCACAACGCCAGGGACCCGGACTCAATTCTCGGCTTGGGTCAATCTGTGTGGAGTTTGCACATTCTCCCCGTAACTGCGTGGGTTTCCTCCCACAGTCCAAAGATGTGCAGGTTAGGTTGATTGGCCATGTTATATTGCCACTTAACGTCAGGGAGAATAGTTAAGTACATGGGACATCGGGGATAGGGGCTGGGGGGATTGTGGTTGGTGCAGACTCGATGGCCCAAATGGCATCCTCCTGCATGTAGGAATTCAATGATAATTGAGAAATGCAGCAGCAAAAACAAGGTGGAAGCAGCTGGCTCAAGGTAAGTATTTTATTTCACTGCTCATGGGCCAAGTAGGTTACTTTCCCAGGACCCCCACATCACACCTTCACTCTGATCCCTGCTGCAATGAATCCGATGCTCTCCTACCCCCGCCACCAAAGCACCCATGGTCTCCTTCCCTCTCAACTGCCACTCTCTTCTCATTCTAAATCCCATTCTAAATCCCAATTTCTCCTTTTCTTGCTTCTGATGCTAAAGTCACCAGGCGAAGGCCTTGCCAGGTTTATTCCTTATTATCATGGCCCGTAAATCAAGTTCGAACAAGGATTGATCAAACTGTTCATTGAAAATGAGAAGTTTAATCAAGGTTACTAGAGCATATAAGCATTTTGCATGCTGGAGAATATGGGGACAATGCCTCTACTTTCTCAGGAGGTTAAGGAAATCTGCCACAGCTTTCACCGATTTTTACAGATGCACCACAGAAAGCATCCTTTCCGGATGTATCATAGCTTAGTATGGCTCCTGCTCTGACCAAGCCAGCAAGAAACTACAAAGGATTGCAAACATAGCCCAGTCCATCACGCAAACCAGCCTCCCATTCATTGACTCCACCTATACTTCCCACTGCCTCGGAGAAGCAGCCAGCATACTCAAGGACCTCGCGCACACCGGACATACTCTCTTTCACCTTCCTCCATCAAGAAAAAGATACAGAAGTCTGAGATCATGTATCAACTGATTCAAGAATAACTTCTTCCCTGCTGCCAGAGTTTGAAAGGACCTACCCTATATTAAGCTGATTTTTCTCTACCCCCTAGTTACGGCTGTAACATTACATTCTGCACCTATCCTTTCCTTCTCCCCTACGTACTCGAAGAATGGTACGCTTTGTCTATATAGTGCACAAGAAATAATACTTTAAACTATATACCAATACAAGTGATGAAAATAAATCAAAAAGATCAAATGCTAATAGGTTAAACCACAGAACTTCAGATTCAAATGCCATAAATTATTCAATGAATTTGGTTCACTTATAGGCTGGTACCAAAAAAATTATGTTGTGCAATTGTATTAAGTATCCAACTGAGAAGTCGCCTAGTCTGACCCTATATGTATCCCACTTTCGCACTACATGGTTGCCTTAATGTCCTCAGGAACAATAAATACTGCCTTTCCCATTCTAATCACACCTTAACATTTCTCTGCTTCAGTATTATTGGGCTATGGCTTAAAGCCCCACTCTAAGGCTTGAGTAGACAACACAAGAGAAAAATTATAAATGCCACTCTACAATGAAGAAAAATGACAAAGGGAAATTATGGACTATACACCTGCTGTTGTAAAATTATTCAAACCTATAATTATAGATAGAGTTGCTGAACATCATGTGGCACATTGGTTAGCATTGCTGCCTCACAGCACTGGGGACCTGGGTTCGATTCCCGGCTTGGGTCATTGTCTGTGTAGAGCTTGCATGTTCTCCCTGTGTCTACGTGGATTTCCTCCGGGTGCTCCAGTTTTCTCCCATAGTCTGAAATATATATTGGTTAGGTACATTGGCCATGCTAAATTCTCCTGCAGTATATCCGAACAGGCTAGGTGACAGGTGAAGCCTAATGAACGAATCTTTTTGAAAAGGGAACTAAAGTAGCCTAACATTTATGGATGTTACTTCATGTGGGCTTCCAGAAAGCATTTGATGAAGTCAGTCAGTTAGATAAAAAGTTGATACTGATGAAATTGAAGGTAAATAGCTGACCTGGTTAGGAAACTGACTGTGTAGAAGATGACAGAGTAGGGATTGTGGGGCAGCTTGTGACTAATGGCACCCCATAAGGATCTGCGTTAGGACTTCAATTCATCATCTTTATTAATGGCTTAAGATAATAGGATAGAAAGTCACATATTCAAAGTTGCTGACGACACAAAGATGGCACTGTAAGCAACGTAAATGGAAGCTTAAAACTAAAAAAAAATTAATAGATTAAGTGAATGGGAAGAAGTGTGACAAAAGGGTTTCAATTAAAGCAAATGACAGATCATACATATTAGACCTACACAGGATAGGGCAGAATGCTTTCTAAATGCTTTGAGTGATAAAGTGTTACAATAAAATGAAAGGATTTTCTTTCCTATATGAAATGAGAACCTAAGGTGTTTCAGCTCCACCACAAGCAGACAGAGATACAAGATGGCAGGCAGGAGCTTTAAGCACAGGGTCATATTGTATTTATTGTCATTCACCACCATAAACAGAGTTGACAGGTTTTGTGCATTTAATTTTGGTGTACATTTTGTATCAATGCTGCATCAGATGTATAGCAACATCACTGGACAGGCTAAAACATGGTTATCACCAATGTCTCCACAAAACAAGATGATACCTTAAATTGAATGGCAAGATTTCAGACAAAGCAGGGAAACTGGGGGAAGTGGGTCAGATTCTAAACAGCTATATTCAGTTGGATTGAAAACTAAGGAAATTTGGCACATCAGCTATGACTCTCACTGACTTTTAAAGATGCACAATAGAAAGCATTCTTTCTGACTGTATCACAGCTTGACATGGGTCCTGCTCTACCCAAGAAACTACAAAAGGTCATAAATGTAGCCCAGTCCATCAAGGAAACCAGACTCCCATCCACTGATCTTGTCTACACTTACAGCTGCCTCAGCAAAGCAGCCAGTATAATTAAGGACCTTACACAACCCGGGCATTCTCTTTGACCTTCTTCCATCAAGAAAATGTTACAGAAGTCTGAGAAGACATACCAACTGACATTAGAATAGCTTCTTTCCTGTTGCAATCAGATTTATGAATGGACCGACCTTGTATTAAGTTGACCTTTATCTACACCCTAACAATGATCATAACACTACATTCTGCACTCTCATTTTGTTCTCTATGAACAGTATGCTTTGTCTTTATAGCATGCAAGAAACAATACTTTTCACTGTATGCTAATACATATAACAATAAATCATAAAAACTAGGCGGCCCAGATGTGTCATATCATTAGCATCTACTACCATAATAGCTACTAAAGTTGGATCAGAACCAAAGTATCTTTGAAAGTTAAACTTAAAGCTTCTGATAAGATGTTAGTATTCAGAAAACCAATGATATTTTATACTTACATAGCTGGTAGCCAGAACGAGAACCATTCTCCACGCAGAGATTACCATATGGAACTCTAGAAATGTGGCGGCTCCTTCGGTTTCTGTCTCCATCACATGGGTGACAAGGGATTTGATATATTCAGACCAATATTCATACCGCTTCTTATCAAAGAACATCTTCAGTGTGTGCTTTAAGGATTGATCCAGAGAACCCCTGACAGACAAAATAGCATGAATCAAACACTATCTAGACATAGTTATCATTTTTTAATTCATGTTTGGCTCATTGAGAGCTGGACCAAAACTTTTGTGCCATTGTAATACTATGCAGCAGAGTTTGCCAATCAAAAGAAAAATGGTCAAAAGGTAAGTCTAAGTTGGCTTCATGAACTCAGTGCAAACACCTGACCTAACTGTTAATTCTCATGGATAGTTTTTTTTAAAAACAACAGATTTAATTCATTTAACGTATAAAATAAATCAAAAATAATTTTGTAGTTGCACAGATAAGAAAATCCTGTTCCTCGTTCAGCCAGTCCATTAAAAAAAACAACATCTTGAAGAGGCTATGACTATTACTGGAATAAGAATATCACTAAAACGTCCGTAAATACAGAGTTACAGAGCATGCAGAGTTTGCTCAGCTGCAAACCCCAGAGGATAACTTTGAAGCATTTGACTGAATAAAAAATTTTAAAATTGTAATTACCATATTTATACCAGCACATCAAACATATTAAAATGAATAAGTTTACTGGCACATTTTAGCAATATAGAACATAGAACATTACAGCACAGAACAGTCCCTTTGGCCTTCGATGTTGCGCCGACCAATATAAAAAGCAATGACCCTCCAAACTAAACCATTCCCTTCTCTTCCATATACTTATCAACTAACCTCTTAAACGCCACCAAACTTGGCGCATCTACAACTGCTGCAGGCAGGGCATTCCACTCCCGAACCACCCTTTGGGTAAAGAACCTACCTCTGATATCCGTCCTATAACTATCACCCCTTAATTTAAAGCTGTGTCCCCTCGTGCTAGCTTTCTCCATCCTAGGAAAAAGGCTATCACTGTCCACCCTATCTAAACCTCTAATCATCTTATATGTTTCGATTAGGTCCCCTCTTAGCCGCCTCCTTTCTAACGAAAACAACCTCAAATCCCTCAGCCTCTCTTCATAAGACCTGCCCTCCATACCAGGCAACATCCTGGCAAACCTCCTCTGTACCCTCTCCAATGCCTCCACATCTTTCTTATAATGCATTGTACAGATAAGCAAAAATATTTATCTTTCACTAAAATTCGCTTTACACCAACTGTTGCAAGTAAAGCAGGCCTCCAACTTTATGGTTATAAGTCCTCATAATTGTTCCAATGTAACCACAGAGGAATTTTATCAGCTAAATGTTTTACTTTCTAGACACTCCCACAATTAACTTGAACAAAGTAAAATGAACTAGTGCACGCCATAGTGAGGTTGTTGCAGCTTAACGGCAATGATAACTTAGTAGTTAAAAGTGCTACATAACTACTAATATCCAAAGATGCTTTGCAGGGACATCATCAAACAAAGCTGAACAATGAGATATTAGGGCAATAACCGCAAACTTAAAGGAGAGTGAGGCGGAGAGGTTTAAGGAGCAAATTGCAGAACTTAGAACTTTGGCAGTTGAAAACACAGTTGCCAATAGGATAGGTGATTAAAATGGAGAATTCTCAAAAGGCAAAAAGGAGGAGGAGAAAAATAGAGTTGGAGGAGATTACAGAGATAGGCTCATCATAATCCTGACTTGATTATCAAACAGGTTTTGTGCCCTTAACACAGAAAGGGGCAAGACTCTGTTTAGAAAGACAGAAGGGAACATCAGAATACAAAAGCAGAGATGTACTGCTGAGACTTTAATAAGACTCTGGTTAGACCACATTTGGAATATTAAAGAACAAAACAGCACGGGAAACAGGCCCTTCGGCCCAACGAACCCGCGCCGCCACCCCGATGTTCCCACCTCTACCCCGATCCCTGTCTATGTTTATAGATCTATGGATTAAAAACCAAATTTGAGACAATTTAGGGAGAATTTGTTTTGCCAATTAGCTTAAGAGCACATCTTTGGGATGTGGGAGGAAACCCAAGCAAGCATGGGGAGAATGCGCAAACTCCCACAGACACAGGCCCAAATCCATGTATCTGCACAGCACAGCGATAGTCACTGAGCTGTCGTGTTGCCCATCAAATGGTCCAGGTCAAGCGTACACTAACGACGTGAAGCACTAGGATACTCTTGAAAAATCCAAGAGCAGCCCTCTCACGACCCATCGTGTGTATGCCCCTTGTTAGACAACAACTGTGAGCAATTTTGGGCGCTGTGATGCTGGCTTTGGAGAGGGCCCAGAATAAATTCATGAGAACGATCCCAGAAATGAAAAGTTGACATCAGGAGCGTTTGAAGGTTCTAGATCTGTACTCAATGAATTTTATATGGATGAAGGGGAAATCTCGTTGAAACTTAAAAGAATACTGAAAAGACATGGGGAAAATGTTTCCATTGGTGGGAGAGTCTAGGATCCAAGAACACAATCTCAGAATAAAGGAATGACTCTTTAGAACCAAGATGAGGAGCAATTTCTTCAGCCAGAGGGCGGTGAATTCATTGCCACAGAAGGTTGTGGAGGCCAGGTCATTGAGTGTATTTAAGCCAGAGTTAAATAGAGTCTTGATTGGTAAGGGGTTCAAAGGTTACAGGGAAAAGATGGGAGAATGGGATTGAGAAACCTATCAGCCATGATCGAATGGTGAAGCAGATTTGATGGGTCAAATGGTCTAATTTTGCTCCCATATCTTAAGATCAGACAGGAATGCTAAGCCAATGGGATGTGCTGGTCATGGGTGTTTCAGTATCAAGAGTGGGATCCACCTATAAGGAAAGCTTGCAATTTAATAAATTATACCATTTAACTGCTGCTGTTTCTGAATCAATAAGAGTTGTACCTGACAACGTAGTAAATTTCCAGGCAGATGATCTTCAGGGTAAAGGCACAGGTTTCCAGGATGCTCTTCTATATAGAGGAAGAACTAACTTTAATTATGGCCATATTCAATAATACAGAACACACTAAACTGTACATTGCTTACAAACATTAATTCGCCTTAAAATGTTCATGCCACATAAGATTTTGGAGACAGGAGTATAATGGACAGAATGACCAGTCACAGTTTTAGTAGGAGGCAGCAAGAGCTTAGTAGATAGACCAGAAGACTTCAGCAAAACTTGCTTCATCATAAAAACATGCCCATGTTTCACAATGACCACTTCTGACATGATAGTGTCTTTCTGAAAGAGGTTGCTAAACACAATTAGAACCTACAACTAGAATCTTTCAGCAATGTTAACGGTCGGGAAATTTGCAGCCAAAGCTTCCCATTTGAAACGAAGACAACCTGAATAAAATTAAGAGATGCTCTTTGGTGAAAAGGATGGATAATCTATTGAAAGTTGGGTTGTTACAAATAAGTTTATAAAAGTCATACCTCTGTAATGTTTGAGGGTGCTGGCAGTTCTCCAAAAAGCACAGATGTCAAATTTTCCCAAAATCGATCCCTGAAAAATAAAATTCATTGCACCAAAAAACTTGTAGTCTCAAAGAAAATTTTTTTTGCAATAATATTTTGATAATAAAATATCTAATTAAACCCATTCACCAGTGTGGGTTGAGGTGCAGTACTTAAAGGCATCCTACACAAATGTTTGACTTGGTTAAAAGAACAATTGAGTCTTTCGGTTTCTTTAAATTGCCTCTATCCTCAACTCTCCAAGAATCGAGTAACCAACAAGTTTTTTTTTTAAAAACAGAATAAAATAAATCTGTGCTAATCTACCAATACCCACTTGATTCACCAATAATGAAGGGAATCTCCAATTCACTTATACAGCTTAGCACCCCCTGAATTTAACAACTTTCTTTTCTATCTTCTACAAAATTTCACAATATGACATATCTGGCTCCCTCTAATATGTATATGATCTCAATGTAACTTTTAAATTAATAGAATTATTTATAATTTAGGTCCAGAGATGTTGCATAAGGACTAAGCAGCCATCTAAACTAAACTTCCTTCCAGTTTGTTTATTGTTTTTTTTCAGTGCCTGCTGATGGCATGTCTTTAATTTCAGCTGAGACAAATAAAACAGGAATTATTCTAAATGACTATTATTCTTATCTTCACCACAGTTACGCACTTCCATGAATTGTAGATTATGAGGAACAATCTTTGTTCCAATTGTATTCAGGTCCCCTCCCTAACTTCTTCCTCTACTTCGCTGATAATGGTGTTGGTACCGTTTCCTGCTTTTGCTGACCGTGAGAATTTGCTCAACTATGTTTCCAATTTTTAACATTCCTTCACCTGTAGGCAATCCATCTCTTAATTCCCAACTTTTTTTGATCATCTCTCTTATCCTCTCTGGAAACAAGCCTTCCACAGACATCTTCTCCAAGCCTAGAGGCATGTCCAAAACAACCCGGATCATGCTTCTTCCAATTTCCCTTGAAGAGTCAAATGTTTTTACTTCTCTTGCCACACTTCCAATGGAAGCACTTTTTCCATTAAAGCTTCCGAAATGTTCTTTTTACTCAATTAACTTAACAAGTGATTCCATCCTTGACAATATTCAATATTTCTGAAGCCTCTATTTTCAGCCTTTGTTGTTTTCCTCATCTTGCCCATACTGATCTCCATAACAACTAGATTATTTTCCTGTATTTCAATCATTACAACCAAATTCCTACAATACTTCATTGGGTACAAAGCATCTTAGCTTTTACTGGTAGAGGGATTGAATTTCGGAGCCGTGAGATCATATTGCAACTGTACAAAATCCTGGTGCGGCCGCACTTGGAGTACTGCGTACAGTTCCAGCCGCCACATTACAAGATGTGAAAGCATTGGAAAGGGTGCAGAGAAGGTTTACCAGGATGTTGCCTGGTATGGCGGGAAGGTCTTATGAGGAAAGGCTGAGGGACTTGAGGTTGTTTTCGTTAGAATGAAGAAGGTTAAGAGGTGACCTAATTGAGGCAATACAAGATGATCAGAGGATTAGATAGGATGGACAGTGAGAGCTTTTTTCCTCTGATGATGATGGCTAACATGAGGGGACATAACTTTAAGCTGAGGGTTGATAATTATAGGATGGTTGTCAGAGGTAGGTTCTTTACTCAGAGGCAGGTTCTTTACTCAGAGGCTAGTAAGGGCGTGAAATGCGGTGCCTGCAGCAGTTGTGGATTTGTCAACTTTAAGGGCCTTCAAATGGTCACTGGATAGGCATATGGATAATATTGGAACAGTTTAGGTTAGAAGTTCATTAGATTGGTTCCACTAATCGACGCAATATCGAGTGCCGAAGGGCCTGTACTGCACTGTAACATATGTTCTATGTTCTAGTCTGTCCTGATATAATGAAAGGCTCTAAATAAATGCAAATCTTTTTCTCCTTCAAATATTTATTCACTTCCCTTTGCACTTTCCAAGAAATTGGTTATTTTTATACTACCCTTGTTCATTTTTCTACCACTCCCAAATTTTGCTACCTTTCCCCTGGCAATCTTTCATGTAACCACAGCATGTTCAATCCACCTCAACCTACATTCTTGCAAAGAATTTCAAACATTCCTTCCACAAGACAGAAATTTGTGTGTACTTCTACCAATTTAGCATGGTGCATTGTCCTCACTACACAGAAGAAATGCAGATGAAGCGGTCACTTTGCCAAACATCTCTTGTGCTTTTCACAAATCTTCCTGTGTTACCCCCAGCTCAATTGTCTCCCCTTAAGATCAGAATGTTTGCAGTCCTTTGACGAATTTTGCTTTTACCAACATTCTGGGAGTCACTATTAGTTAAACCTAACTGGACCAACTATATAAATCGTGGTCACAAAAGTAGGTCAGAAGTTAAAACTGTTTGAACAACTGATCGCCTAATTAACCAAAGTCTGCCTACTTTCTTCTCAACCAAGCTGACCAACTGCTCAGAATTCTATGAGGTCATCCCATAATTAAGATGACTGTCCTGTGTTCTGGATTGCATGTTGCTGGAATGTATTTTTTTCCTTGTATTTCCTTTAAATTTTGTACACGTGCAGAATACATCTGCATGTTTGCACTTCTCCCAGCTACTCAATCAGTAGCAACCTCTATCTGTTTGTATAGTCCACCAATGCCAAAGTGTCATTTAATTCCCCCACCCTCCACCCAAATATTGGTCACTCCATTTAAAGGCATAAATCAAAACAGGATACACTCCCCTTGCCTTGATGGGTGCAGCTCCAACAACACTAAAGCAGCTTAATATCATTCAGAATAAAGAAACTTGCTTGATCGGTGCCCCAACCATCTAACATTCAATCTCTCCTTGGTGCAACTTGGGAGCACCGTGTGCCATCTACAGAGTGTACTTCAGCAACTCACCAACGCTTCAATTGTACCTTACAGACTTGCAATCTCTATTACCTGGAAGGTCAAGGATAGCAGGCACCACAACCAAGGTTGGGAAACTTATCACTGTTCCCTCAATGTCACTGGGACAAAATCCTGGACTCGCAACTTAACAGAACAATGGGAGCAGCTTCACCACACAGATTGCAGAACTTCCAGAAGGCAGTTTTATGGGCGACTGAGGATGGGCAATAAATGCTGGCCTTGGCAGCGAATCCCACATTCTATCATGAATTGAAAAACAGCACCCACCAGCGATCATTAGGTATTATAGATTCATTTTTAGAGGAAACTAGAACATCTTACTTTCCTAATATTCCTAGTGAGGCTAACAGTGTAAATCAAACTGCATCACAATCTAACAGCTGTCTGAGCAATGTAACTAATATTGTAACTAGCTGCATTTCTGGCCTTATTTTTTGAAACCAATGCTGCTGTGTAGACAAAAATATAGATTGAGAAGTACAAAGAAGCAAAAACACTTCATAATTATCAAAAGGAAAATGAACATACTTGGCTCGCAAAACTGTCATGGCACTGTCTCTGCGATCCTGCCACAGTGCATGCAAAAAAGCAATGGCAGCACGATGGATTCGAGGGGGGCACCAGTACTTTCCTTGTTGCTTAGAGTCAATAAATTCTAGTACCACTTGCAGACAGCTCCATTCCCCCAGAATAAACTCCTGTGAATACATGTCAGAAAACCATTAGTTTGTAATTAAATTAAGCCAATGTGATATTCAACTTTTACTTCCACTGTGAGGCGAGCCCTCCAGCTACAGATTAATTTTTATTTGTCACCTTTGAGCCAACTGCATCATCTTTCACTTCCAGATTCAGGAAGAGCTCAATCAAGCCAGGCTGCGTTTCAACAGCAACGGTTAAAAACTCCAGGATCACCACCTTAATCCGCATGTCCTGAATCATAGAAAAAAAGCTGTTTAGCATTTTAATAATAGCTGAAGGGAGCTATTTGCATGTACAGTTCTCATTTTTAAACTTCCTTTCAGAATTCTAATTAGAGTTAAATATATTGTATGGTTGCTTTTATCAGAGTCAATATCATAGGAAATGAGCAGCATGAAACAAGAAAACAAGCACCTCTGTCTTGCTCTGTAGTCTATTGAGAAATGCATCACGTATTGCTGCAGCATCACTTCCAAGGCAGGCATACACTGACATTGGAGCAACCTGGAAAGTATAACAGAAATATTTCAATGTATGCATCATAGCCCTTCTCAACACTATTTTTGTTAACCTCCCCATTCCCCAAGTAACGTCTTCTCACTATTTGCTCTCCTTCAGCTGGGAATGTAGGATGTTCAGTTCAGATCCTTTCAAAAACCTTACTTATTTCATCGGGCTTTTATTGGTGATAGACCTCAATGGATTTCATTGTTTGTTTTTAAAGGGGCATCCATAATTTTTAATATTTTATAAGCATAGTCTTTGTAAAGGAAGTGCTTAATATTCTACATATACTTTATAATCACACTATGCTAAGTGATACACATAGGCATGGCAAGAATAAAAATGAAGTTTGTAAGAAAGATAAATGTAGCAAACTAGCACTTAGTTGACTGAATATTAGAACAGAGTAGAATTCTTACAGTGCAGGAGGCAGTCATTCAGCGCACCGACCACAATGCCACCCAGGCACTATTCCTGTAACTCCACACATTTACCCTGCTAATCTCCTGACACAAGGGTCAATTTAGCATAGCCAATCAAGCTAACGCACACATCTTTGGAGTGTGGGAGGAACTGGAGCCCCGGAGGAAACCCATGCGGACACGGGAGAATGTCCAAACTCCACACAGACAGTGACCCAAGGCCAGAATTGAACCCAGTCCCTGGCATTAAGAGTGCCTCCATGCTGCCATTATTGCACATTTTGGATCTCTATTACAGTACCTTCAACAGGTTTACATCACAAATCAAGTTATGAAACTTTATTCATAATTCATTTAGAGTGGAAAGGGGAAATTTGAGCCTCAAAATCTAAACTCACTATGTATGATAAAGAATGTCTAAATCAGCAGCAACCCAAGAGTGTGCCTCAAAGCAACATATACTCAAAACACTGCTGGTAGAGACAGGTACAGGGATAGTAAACAGAGTTTCCACACCATATTATGCATTCCTCCTCTTCCTGTATCATCTATTTCCCCATTCACTCCTCTCACTGTCTGACTATAGTTAAATAAGTTAAAATAAGTTAAAAATAGAATGAATTGCTCGAGGGCGATTTTAAAGGATTATCAAGCCATTCAAGTCTGATAAATTTCAATAATGGCATCTTGCACAATTTGAAAACAACTGTCTATACCCCACCCGCTCAGTCTTCAGCCCACAAAATCTTGACCCAGATCCTGCATTCAGCCTTAACTGACACCAGTGCCTCAGAACTGGAGCCTGGCCATAAAGCAGGCCCCAATGCAGTGTACACAAATATAATATATAACTTAAAATTACCATTAAAGGCATGACACTAGTGTAAAGCAGGTAGTTCAGCAAATCTGTTTCTGCAAATTGTTGAATCTGGATTATGGCACTGGAATTCATCAAAATAAGATGGAAAAATTACTAATCTCAGAGTACTAAATTGCCCCAAAATAACATGGCTTCCCAGATTCTGATGGCCTACATCCATGGTTACTCTGAAGAGAATGGATACACTGGTTAGGATTATCCAAAATTAGTCATTTCCTAAAATGGCTGGTAGATTTCAAGTCAGCAAACACATAACACTGCTCTTCAAGAAAAAAAAGAAAGAGCTAAGGAAGGAAACTGTAGGCCAGTTAATCTGACATCAGTTATTGGGAAAATGTTGGATTCTATTATTAAAGAACTGATAACAATGAACATGCTATATTAACTCAATATAATTTTTAGAAAGGATTTAGTGTTTGATGAGCTTGGGATAGATTGGTGGGGGGGAGGGGTGGTGGTGGTGGTCTTCAGTGGGTGTCATGTACATAAATTTTCAAAAGACTTTTGGGTAAGATACCACACAAAAGGTTGATATTCAATACTAACCCACGTTTTTATGAATGGAGGATTGCTTCATGGACAGGAAGCATGGTTTTAGGTATAAATTCACTTTTTAAGTTAGCAAGCTATATAGTGCTGCAAGGATCGGTCCCTGGCATCAGTCGTTTTCAATTTATATTAATGACTCATACTGAGAGATCCAGAGTAAGGTATCCAAGTTTATGATGCAAAGCTGGATGGGAATGGTAAGATGTGAGGAGAACACAAAGTGGCTGCAAAGACATAGAAATAAGCTATTTGAAGTGAGCAAGCTACAGTTAGAGTAGAAGCGAGGTTATTCAATTTGGTCAGAAGAATATAAAAGCAAAATACTTTTTCCAAATGCTCATATTCAAATAGACTTGCGTGTACAAAGCTAGCACACAGGTACAGCAAGCAATTGAGGAGCATGTCACCTTTATTGCAAGGAAATTGGAATAGAGGAATAAAGAAGCCTTGCTACAACCATACACAGCTTTGGTGTTACCACAACAGTCTACAATTTTGGTCTCCATATCAGAGGAAGTTAATACATGCGCAGGAAGCAGTAAAGATACACCAATTATGTTTCTGGGATGAGAGGGTTGTCCTAAGAGAAGAGGCTGAGTAAATTGGGTTTATATACTCTGGAGTTTAAAAGAATGACAGGTGATCTCATTGAAATGAACAGAATCCTGTAGAGCCTGTAGAGGACAGAAACAGTTGTTTCTCTGAGCTGAGGAATCTAGGATATGGGGGCATAGTATCACGATAAGGAATCGATAAGTTAGGACGATACAAAGGTGGCTGGACTTGCAGATAGTGAGGAGCATTGTCAGCTGATACAGCAGGACATAGGCTGGTAGCTTGGGCAGATGGAATTCAATCCTGATAAATGCGAGATGATGCATTTCAGAAGAAAGAATGTAGGGGGGAGATATATAATAAAGGGTAGACCTATTAAGAGTATCAAAATGCAGAGAGGCTTGGGGGTGCAGGTGCACAAGTCTATGAAGATGGCAGAGCAGCTGGAGAAGGTTGTGAAGAAAGCATATGGTATGCTAGCCTTTATAGGAAGGGGTATAGAGTACAAGAGCCGGCCTTTATGTTGCAGCTGTATAGAACATCGGTTAGACCTCATTTGGAATACTGCGTCCAGTTCTGGTCGCTTTACTACCGGACGGACATGGAGATTCTGGAGAGAGTGCAGAGGAGGTTTACCAGGATGCTGCCTGATATGGAAGGTCTGAGTTACAAGAAGAGGTTAGGCAAATTGGGGCTGTTTCCTTTAGAAAGATGTAGACTGAGAGGAGATCTAATAGAGGTGTACAAGATTATGAGGCGTATAGATAAACAGTGGTAAGCTTCTTCCTAGGTTGGAATCAAATATAACAAGGAGTCACAGGCTTAGGGTGACGGGGGTAAGGTATAATTTGGATGCTAGAGGAAGTTTTTTCACACAGAGGGTTGTGAGGGTATGGAACGCACTGCCAAGTAAGGTAGTGGAGGCAGTCAATCTGGAGTTATTTAAGAGATACTTAAATGGGCACATGAACGGAATGGGGATGGAGGGATATAGAAGACTGATTTAAAATAGGGATCATGACCTTGGTAGTTCCCTGGGAATTGCGTAAATTGTGAATGATATTGATGTATTTCTGTTTTATCCTACAAGTACTTCAGTCCGCCTTGTTGTCCAACAAGGGGCATACACGCGATGGGTCATGAGAGGGCTGCTCTTGGATTTTTCGAGGGTATCCTAGTGCTTCACATCGTTAGTGTACTGGACCAGTTGATGGGCAACACGACAGCTCAGATACTATCAGTGTGCTGTGCAGATACATAGATTTGGGCCTGTGTCTGTGGGAGTTTGCATATTCTCTCCGTGCTTGCGTGGGTTTTCTCCGGGTGCTCCGGTTTCCTCACACACCCCAAAGACGTGCTCTTAGGCTGATTGCCAAAACAAATTCTCCCTAAATTGTCTTGCAAATTTGGTTCCAATGCAGATTTCTATACCAATGCAGATTTCTATAAACATAGACAGGGATCACGGGTAGAAGTGGGAACGTTGAGGTGGCGGCACGGGCTTGTTGGGCCGAAGAGCCTGTTTCTCGTGCTGTTTTGTTCTTTGACTTAAATTAGGAGAAATGTCTTCTTTGAAATCTTTAGAATTATCAACACTATAAGATCATGAATGCTCCATCATTGAATATATTCAAGGCCAAAACAAATTTTTAGTCTCTCAGGAAATCAAGGGATATGGGAAGTAAGCATGAATGTGGAGTTGAGGCAAATGATCAGCCAAAATCACAGTGAAGGGCTGAGCAGGTTTGAGGTGCCGCAAGGTCTAGTGTTTATTAATTCTGTCCTTAACTATTATGCTCATTGGCACACTTTCAGCAGTGTTTGGCAGCAATCAAGAATGAGAACTTGTGGTTGATTTTCCCCTGCCAACCCCAGGAAATCAGATAGCAATACAAGTATTTCTATTGAGATCAGCAACCTTAATAGGCCAAAGTTCCAACCTGGGATGCATTAACTTCAAAACATAACCTACCATTGCAAGTCTTTTCAAGAGCTGGATAGCAAGACGTGGTAGTTCAGGATCATGCCTGTGATATATATACTTCGCCAAAACTGCTATCAAATTATTACCGTGGGTACCTGAAACAGTTAACATGAATATAAAATACAATTATCTTGCTTTATGAACAAAGTCACAATTGTCATATTGGTACCACCAGACTTACAGAAGGATTGCAAAGAATAAAACAGTCAGTGACGACTGAGTGGGAATAAAGATTATGCAAGATGTGACTGGTCAATAGAAAGATCAGTTCTGCTCATGTCCACATTGTAAATAATCCTTTCTTCCCCCTCATACCTTTGCAGTTTGCCACTCTCTGCTCAAAAAAAGACAGAAGAATCTTGTCCATCAGCGTGTTTAACTTGTAGTTTTACTGCCCCTTTTTCCAAACTATCATTTAATTTTTGATTTCTAATCTGTCAAGCCATGCAGTTAATTTAAAGGATGTTATTATTTAAAATTGTTTGTATCCACTTTCAAAAAGTGTTCTTTAGCCAGCTGGAAAGATGCCAAGGAACAATACTCTGCTATCAATGCCACACTTACAAGCACAGAAAGCACAATTAACAATACAACTGAAATGTATTTTCTCATAGTGCCAAAATAGAAGGCATAACTTCATGGAGGTGATGTAAGGCCAGCAGAAATCAAAATCAACGGTAGAAACTCATTAGACACAACATTCCTATTTGATGCTTATTCCAGTGCCAATTAAGCATTTAGAAATTAGGTAATTTTTGTTAATTCATGCTGATAAATTTTTAATATTTGTCTAAACAAAATACTCAAAAAGCTCATGAGATCCAAAAGTAGTTTGCACATTCAACTTATCAACAGAAGGAATACATATTCTAGAAAGCCAGGTGAAAGATGATACTGAAGTCAATCTTTACTCAGTCTCAGACTTATTTACAAAGCAAAACATTATAAGTACACATCACCAAACTGAACTACATCAGTTTTTTCTATTGTGAACATATGAAAGCCCAATTAATGCCCTCCATCTGCATTCAATTAAATACCACAGATATACAACTAATATCTGCCACAGCAAGAAACTAATTTCAGCTTCCACTTTATTTGTAATTGGTTAATTTTGGTCCTTCTGTCAACCCAAAGTATCACTAAATGTTCCCCTTGCATTATTCCTTCAGCAACTAATATCCTGAGTGCCCCTGAGAACAGGTTAAAAATGACTGCAAATGATCAACAGCAGTAAAATTCCATCATTCCTAAATGTTATTTCTCATTATTTGTTACTTCTCACTATTATTACATACCATGTTGTGTTAGGGCCTGTTCCAACGGCGATACCATTTCTGATGATGGTTTCAGTTTGATGACGTTGTTAGTTATAGAAAATGCTAGTTTGATCGTCTGAATAAGGGTCTGACCTGATCCTTCAGATCCACTGTAGAATTTGCAGTTTTGGTGGTCATTTGAGAATGGAAGGAAAAGAAAAGCAGAAGTTAGATGAGCACAAGATGCAAACTTGCAATATTCTTTAAAAGGTAAAATTTGTCAATATTTGCAATTATTTTCTTTCACTCCAATTAATTTATCTATGGTTGACTTTAGTACAATGCATCAGTCTTTAGAAACAAAGACAAAGCAATATGGCTATGCAACATTGTAATGCTAGCAGTGCCTGTTTCAAATATTAAGTTATAATTTTTCCCATAGTATTTAATATTATACCTTCAACATGGGATCAAAATCATTTTAAAATGTTTCTCCAATCTACAAAACTGTTAACACTCTAGCATTAATTATTAAGCACCTACAACAGCTTGCACTTGCATGGTGTAAAAAATTCTAATGAGTTCCATGATATATTTAGACCAAAACTAACAATGAGCCAAAGGAGGAAATATTGAGTGCTGGGACATGAGACTAAAATGTTAGTCAAAAATTTAAATAAAATCTTAAAGGAAGAAAAGCAGTTTAGGAGTTAGAGAGCTTTCAGAAGGATATTGTTGAAACTAATTCCACTTTAAACCTCTTCCCTCTCATTTAAGGTCCTCCTTAATACCACCTCTTTTTAATCAACCCCCGAATTGTTGCTTTCTTTGGTTTAATGTCAATTTTTGGCTGATAATGCTTACTTGAGATACTCTGAGATGTTTCCATCTTAAAGATGTTGTTAAATTGAGCACAAAAATCAAAGCTGCTAATTGAGTGCAGTACTGAGAAATTGTGTACTGTTGAAGATGCCATCATTCATGAGGCATTAAAGGATATCCCATCTGCCCTCTCTCCAGAAAATCCAACAGAGTAGAGATTTATCTTCAGTGGCTAGGCCAATATTGAACCCTCAATCAACACCACACAGATTATCTATTATGATCAAAAGAGAAAATGCTGGAAATCTCAGCAGGTCTGGCAACATCTGTAAGATGTACTATGTTTAGAGTGCAGACGACCATGCTGAGATTTTCCAGTATTTTCTCTTTTGGTTTCAGATTCCAGCACCCGCAGTAATTTGCTTTTACCTATTCTTATCAATTTGTTGTTGTAGGAGCTGTGTTTCCTACATTAGAATAGTGATGGCACTAAGAATTTCACTGGATTGAAAGCACTTCGAAGGCACAATACGAATGTTTTCTTTAAATGTAACTTGTTACTGTTAACAATAAATACATTTTTCTCACAGGCATTCATTTCCTTTCATTTTAGTTTAATTCTTTACTTCGTTCTTGTCCAATTTAAATCCTCCAAATCTACAGCTCAAAATGAAGCCCATCCAGATTCCTCACCCTAAACAGCCTCCAACATGCTAGCAACTTGAAGTCTTCCTTTTTACACTTTTTAAGTAATGTTTTAATCTATTTTACTTGTTTCTATCTAATTAGTTAATTAAGTGCACAGCAACTTAGGAGTAATCCCAAGATTTTCTTCCTTTGGTCAAAACCTAAGGCTGCCAACATGAAACTAATATGTGCAGTATCAAGACACTTGCTAGTGAAAATGAGTGTACAGTATGAAAATATCTATCCATTCAGCTCTATAATTGTGCAATCTTGTTCAGTGAAACTAGAAAAACAGAACTGAACAAATATTAACAACTTTTTTTTTTAAAATGTCATTACTACCGAGGAATGGAGAAAAAGTTTTGCACTAAACCCAATATGAATGCCAGGCAAATAATAACTGGCAAAGATTACAAAATTACCTATTCATCAGTTGATGTGCCATGCACACAAAAACCCTCTGAAATTGAAATAACTGCCTATTTACAGCAGATTATTTGAAGCTTACCAAGTGCAATTGCTCTTTTATGAGCCAATTAAATGGTACCGTTTACACATGATCTACCATTTGGTCTTTTAGAGTGTCATGAATGCAGGTATTTTGTATTGTGTAGCGTTTATAAAGCTTTCAAGTGACAACGAACTGTAGAGTCCTCCCCAAAAGAACTGTGGGTGTGGCTACACTAGTTGGACAGCAGTGGTTCAAGAAAGGCAGCTCACCATCATCTCCTTAAGGACAATTAAAGGCAGGCTTTAATAAAAATACCGGCTTAGTCAGCAACACCCAAATCCCTCAAAACAGGAGACTGAAAAAAGCTTTGTACTGCTGATAGTGCAAGGAAGTTGACTGGAGTAGAACTATATAACTTGTCAAACGAACCAAATTTTGTCGTATAACATACCTGCTGGGCTGCGCTGCCATTACCGCATCAATTGTGTCCACCCCCACAGCCATTATATTTATTATGGCCTGTCCAGCTTCTGTGTTTGCCAAACAATGGGTGCACAAAGTCTGAAGACTGAGAGCGTTACTAAATAGAGGAAAGAAAAATGTTAAGCCTCATGCAAAGCAATGCCCTCCTCTGTAATCAGGCATTCCTAAAAATAAATTTAGCATGCAACCTTGCACCATACCTGCATTGTGATTCCTCTGCTGAATTCAGGTGCAGGATGGTATAAATAAGTTCAAAAATCAGACAACCTGTGAGATTAGAAGAAGAGCATGAAATTGCAAATGCATTACAAATGCATCATACACAATTGTTACAGGTAACTGCACACATTTTGCTCATTTTAAACAAATTGTTTTTAAATTAGGAGGGGCCAAAGATGAATATTGTTGTATTTGCTTCTTCCTATGTCTAATAATTAACCTGTTTCCAGAATAATTTTGGAGCACGGTTACATAATATGTACATGGTTAGCAGACATTAATTCCAATAACCAGCATTCTAAATCCAACCTAGGATCCATATGTTTGGCCCACTTCCCTTCAACTGCAACATGCAGTTAACTGTTGCTCCTTGTGACAGGTGGAAAGTTTTGTCCTGTACTGTGCCATAAAATGCATGCGTTAAACTGTTCCCTACAGTTTTTTAAAAATTAGTCCAAATATGGAAAATTTGAATTGACTTTTCATTAACTGCTTTTTGAAAGGAAAATTTGGTGTAAGGGTGAGTGCAGTAGTTGAGCCAAAGATTACCAAAGTCATCACACACTCATTACACCAAAACCATCTCCCTCTGGTTACAAATTAAAGACTCACAATGGTTTGCAGCTGCATATTTCACTGATGAAGTTGTCATGCTGTTTGGAGGTTTTGTGCAGGAGGGTGGGGACTATGTCTTACTATCTCTGGCTGCAGAATTAACATACATTAACAGTTGATTGAGAAAAGATGTGGAATTTCCTCAGGCTTTTGCCTTTTGTGAAACAAATCAATGTTTTGCCCTTTTAATAGAAAGCAACATGGAGTTGTACATCTAGTATTTGACTGCTAGTGTCTATTGCTAAGTACAACTTTATTCCTTTCTCAATTAAAAGGACTGAATGGCACTAGGAGTAAGGCCTGCAACTTACATAAAAATTTCCATGGATTCTCTTTTATGGAGGACTCAAAGTAAAAATTTTGTTTTGTAAAATCAGAATGAGTTGTGCTTTAGTATATTATTCTAGGTTTTTCATATCACTAGCATTGTGTCCATTTATAGTTTTAACTTTAAATGAATGATTTGGCAATGCATTGATTTTCCAGCTTGTGAAGGTATCAGATAAGTATGGGAACTATTCAGTCTTCTAGTGTATAGACCAGCAATAAGGATATTTTGTTGCTTGAAATGGTTTATAGCCATCCACTGGACGCTATAAATTGTAACTGGTGGATCAGAGAGCTAATTTACAGAGCCAGCAATCTGATAAAAATGTAGTTCAAATGTTGTGAAGTGACACATCACTTCTCCATCCTCCTTTAAAAAGCTCCTCACCTATCCAAATATCATCTTATGTGATTGAATATCAACTTTCTTCTGGGTACAGATCCCATAAAGCAACTTGGGATTTATTATGTGAAAGGCATTGACTATTCAATCACAAATTGTTCTTGTGATGCTTGAACCAGGTTTCACAATGTGTCAAGATATTGAAGTGACCTGCATTGTTCTTTCTCCTGCTCTCCAGAGACAAAGCAAATAAACACTATTGGAATGTTCTTGCTAAAGATCTCTCTTTGATAAAAGTGCATGCAGGCTAAAAATGCTTAGGGAATGCATACTGAGATCTTAAAACGTCACTCAAAACAACAATCACATAATTAAAGAAAATTTTGGTCATTAGGAAGCAAAACAATCTCAGTATCTATTCAGTAAATGCATTACTGATATACTTCAAGGTGTAATAGAATTATTATTTGGATGGTTTTCCCCACTATTTATGATGGAACATATCTGGACTCCATTCAGCACTTGAAATCAAGAAGCAAGCAGCATGATGGCACAGTGGTTAGCATTCCCACTTCGGTTATTGTCTTGTGTGGAGTTGGATGTTCTCCACATGCCTGTGTGGGTATCTTCTGGATGCTCTGGTTTCTCCCCAGTCTGAAAGATGTGCTAGTTAGGTGCATTGACCAGAACAGGTGTCGTAACATAGCAACTAGGAGAATTTCACAGCAATAATGTAAGCCTGCCTTGTGACTAATAAACAAATTTTTAAGCATGTGACAAGTTTGGGCTCAGATCATTTTGCCCTATTGAAACATTGTTGAGGATAGTATTGAACAAAAAATTATTTGGAACATTTGTTTTTTTTCTCCACACACTGAAAAGATCTCCAAGCAATTATGAACTCTACTGCGGTGTACAATTTACTGGTTTCTCGGCATGCTCAATAGATTAAAAAAATTATTAATTTGGTGCCAATGGGGCCAGTAGGGGGAAGAATTGTATGGTGGCTGAAGAAATAAAAATTTGTAAGCTTTACTAGTGTAGGTTCACTGATGCACTCTTCATACAGAAGTCAAGAAATGTGTAAACACAAGTAAGTCACACTACACAGGGTGCTGCAAATATGTAGCCACAGCCAAAATTATTAATGCAATGATCAACATACTACTGGAAGTTTGTATCAAAACAGACACGATGAATTTAGGTTTCGAAAATGGGAATGAACAGAACTTAATATATACTACTATTTGAAGCCATACCATTAAAGAACAATTGTTGCTATGAGCATTTTAATGTAAAGATTCAAACTACCAAGTTACTTCCATTTCCAGGGCTTTACATTCTAGGATCTATTACTGGATCTCGTATTAAAGCAACCCATTTATGTGATCAAATAATATGTCATATATAGCAGCTTAAATATGGCAACAAGCACCCTTGGCACTTATGCATCTGTACATACTTTAAATGTGCCAGTAGTTTAAATAGGTAATCTAACCTTGGCTCAAAAAGCAGCATTCTCCCTTCTCCCAAACTTGCCAATGCAGTAAATTACTGAAGTAGTATGCATTATCAGAGTCATCATCTATCAATGAAGAGGTCAATCCAAAGTTTTGCCAGACTGGCTCAGATGAATATTGATGCTTTCACATCATTATCTGCAGGGCCCTATCCAACATTCCTTCCTCATCCCCCATCACCAGCCAAAAATAGATTAACAATCAGTACTGTTAACTGGAGCTTGTTGAGAATCAAAATGGTAGCTTGCCCAGTATCAAAATGGCAGTTATATCTACTTGCACTACAGTAATAACTGTACAATCTAATTCTTTATGTACAAAATGCTTTGAGAGTTTGAGAAACACAGTAAGAGTCTATAAAGATGTGTTCTAACTGGAGTACAGGTTTACCTAATGAATTGTACAAGAATTCTTACCAATTTCCTCTCTTACGCCATAGGTGTTGTAGCGCCATTTATGATAAGTTGGCAACAACTCTTTCAAAACAAAAACCACACAAGGCAGCAGACCTCGACTCTGAGTACTTCCCAGCTGCCCCTGTTGGAATGCACAAAAACACAATTGTGACATATATGGGAAGCATATGCAAAATTGGATTATCTAGATCTAATTATATCTGTGGCACTGACAGATTAAAAAAAAGTAGGACATTAAGCAAGTAAGACAAGACCAAGAAGAGGCCAACTCTATGAAGTCAATTCCAGAATTTTAGTCACATATACCTTTCCTATATACTAGGGTCACCATTGTTTTATCTAGGTATTAAGAATGTGCCATCCATAATTTAGTAATGGCGAATGGATTGTTTATATAGGTAGTTCAAGTAGTGTAATTAAATTTGCTGTACTTCGAAAAAACCCTTGTAATTTTAAAACATTCAAACGCCATTTAACTTGCTCTTCTCTTCAAACCTTAATTTAGCATTATGCATCAGATATATGAAACAGTGTGCTGTTGAGCTAACAGTGCATTCTTACGTTGTTGCAGCATGCACTGAAAATTAGTGAAAAACATCATATGGCTCAGGCAAAAAAACTTAATTCAACTTATTGTAAAAAGGTTTATGCAAAATAATATTTCAACAGATACAAATAGAAAACAACATGAGCCTCTCACTGATATATTTTCAAATGTGTTTTGATATTAAATTTGCAGCTGTTTCATGAAATGTTTGTGCAAGTACATACATGGTTATGTTGGACTATAGCAACCTATGCAGAACAGCATGAACTATGTCAAAGGTCCAGCTATAAAACCAAAAATCAAGCCTGATTCAAGCAATTCAGCACTTTTAAGACAAGAAAAACGATAGGCACTTAGGCACTGCAGTGGTTGGCACTGTTGCCTCACAGCTCCAGGAACCCAGGTTCGATTTCTGGTTTGGGGTCACTGTCTGTGTGGAGTTTGCGCATTGTCCCTGTATCTGCGTGGGTTTTCTCTGGCTGCTCTGGTTTCCTCCCACTGTCCAAAGATGTGCAGGATAGGTTGATTGGCTATACTAAATTGCTCCCTCAGTGTTCCCGGGATGCATAGGTTAGAGGGATTAAAGGGATAAATATGTGGAATTACAGGGATATAGTCTGAGTGGGATTGTTATCAATGCAGACTCAATGGGCCAAATGGCTTCTTCTGCACATAGGGATTTTATGGATTCACTTTCTAGTCAAACCTTTATTTGTTTCTATATAGGCAGCAGACAACATTTCAGTTTTAAAACTTACAAGTATGGGCAATTAACAGTCCAGTCATCACTAACCTGCAATGTGCCCATTAACGCTTAATAAAATTACTGCATTTCTCACCCAAATACCCAGAAGACAGAAAATCAAATCAACCTATCCGCTAAGTATCCAAAACATGATCGGTAAATAATTACTGAAGCTATAAAAAGCTTTTACCAAAGTGCGAATAACCTATCCAGTGTTCAAATCTCATTAAAATTATTCCTCAATCACAGTGCTTCTAATACTTTAACTGCTCAATAGAAAACATAACAAGCATATGCTTCATGCATGGCTATGTCTCATGCTAACCTCTGCAGAGTAACAGAGTTAGATAGCCATCCTACTTTATTTTTTAATCTTCAAATCTTTAATTCATTTTCTGACATAGGCTGGGTGAGAACTACAAAATAGTAAGTTCTTGGGGGAAGGATAGTCCGGTGGGAGTAAGGGATGGGGTGGGTCTGTGCAATAGCTAGCCAGAAGCTAGAACCAGTTTTAAACTTTTTCTAGCTAACAACTGACCCCAGTGGTAAAATAGTCGGAACCATCTGAGTATTAAAATCACATTTTTGGATGGTTCCCCAGTGCAGGGTAACTGCCCAGTTTGCACTTCTTGAACAACTGTAGTGCAAGTCAGGCCTGGCAATGTGAGGACAGAGTGGAGGTTCCTCCCTATGCATCTTTGGGGTACCCTTCAGTTACACTGTCCTGGAGTTCAGAAGTTATGGTCCTGTGCATTTTTTGTGCTGTCACATATGTTTTCTCACTCACTAAGTAAATTTTAAAAACCAGAGAGTTAAACACAGCAAGGGGGATTAATACAAAAGCTTGTACAATATTATATCCGCTTGTCTGGTTATTTGGACTAATTGCGGTGGTTTATTTTGCACCAGTTGTCAATTTAGTTACAGCTGTTTTCTTTAAGCTCTCAATTTACTGTAAGCTCTTAAGGATTTCAAAATTTGGGCTGAATTTTTGGATTTGGGTTCATAGGTAGAAAAATCCGGAAGGTAGCTCCTGCAAAATAATCCATCAAGCTATGCTGAATAAAATGTAAAAGAATTACCTTCTGTCTCAGCTACACTAATACCAAGGTTCACAATGTTCCAACACAGCATTAACTTTAGTCATTTTTATATTTCCAGAACAAGGTGGACTTTGAGATTATTCAATTTCAATGGAGAAAAATTAAGCAATTTAAACACATTTAAGGTGAAGCTTTACCTTGACAAGTGTTGTAACCAGCCGGAGGAAGGCCATTGTGACACTGTACTCGCCCTGCGGTCTTTCAATACACAGCAACAGGTTACCATAACTACCAGCCTGCATTCCTTCAGCCCTTCAAGGACAAAAAGGTTAATTGTCATATGTCCATTTTCCCCATCAATATTACAATCAAATTCCACTCAATAGGGAAAAAGCAAATTACTGTGGATGCTGGAATCTGAAACCACAAGAGAAAATTCTGGGAAATCGCAGCAGGTCTAGCAGCATCTCTTAGGAGAGAAAAGAGCTGACATTTCGAGTCCAGATGACCCTTTGTCAAAGCCCTTTGCTGTCAGGTTTGCTGAGATTTTCTAGCATTTTCTCTTTTGGTTTCAACTTCACAGAAACAACATTTTTCAGAAATATTCCCCCTTAGTGTTAATAGGCAACTTACTGGAAAAAATCTATTCCATTTACATACCCACAATGAGCATGAAATTTATCACTTCTCCCCAGTAGGACTGTAAAAAGCAAGTCGAATGAGGAAGAGGAAAACATTTTAAAAGCTCAGTAGGATGGTGGATGTTGGAATGGGGAAATTCAGAATCAAGGCTACAGAAACAAAGACCATGCAAGTTTGGCCCAAATCTTCAAAGCCAGCACATAGCAGCGATGACTCATGCTACAATAAATCTTCAACAAAAATAAAACAGAGATAAGCTCTGCAACATAACTCTACATCTTTCGGACATCAGGAAGCAATATGTTACACAAGTGAATAGAATAGAAACTCAATGAATGGGTTTCCATATAACCCTTGTTTGAGAAGTTTCTCCATTCAAATATACACTATTAATTTGCAGTGCTTTCAGAGTCTAACATAAATGCATCACTATGTTTATCCTACAATAAACTTTTTATTCTCCAAGCATTCAACAATAGTTATTGCTGGCATCCTCTTAACATTTCTTTTATTGCAAATTCTTGCAACAAATTTGAACAACCTCATTACTATAAGTTTGCTTACAAGATGACCAAAAATGAGTGCATGTACAATATGAAACAGACTCGACAACACAGGAGCATTTAGGTTCTCAAGCCTGATCTGTGCACAATCTCCATATTCCCCCAATGTTTAACTTAAAAAGATTATCAATCTTAGTTTTAAAAGTAAGTGACGGAGCAAATAATTAATGCATGGAGGGTTTTCAAGTATTTAATATATACTGAAACTAAATGCCCCCCACTCCACCTTCCAATCTCATCATTGGAAGTAATCTTCCAATTTCAAATTAGACATTTTGAGAGCAAGGTCTTCATACAAAGAAAACATGGCTTACCACAAGAGATTGATACAATTGAAAGGTTTTGTAAGGTGGTTATGTTTTGAGACTGTATTCTTAAAGTAAAACAAAAGTGGTTGTATACTATTCAGGATTAAAGGTTGGCCTTTATAGTTGTTCTGCTCTTAGTGGCTAGATTGGCAGTCTCAAAAGTCCCATTACGTTATTGTTGAAAATGTCAGATTGTAAACAGTTATGCTTTAAACTCCATTTGACTCCAAAAGAGATTTGTGCTATAAAGAATAGGTAATTCGCATTCCACCTGGATATAAGGCCCTCATGATTCATATAATCAAGTAGGTAAGCTTTGTGAAGGGACAGAAAGTCATTAGTAGGATCAGCTTTCCTAAAAGATAGCCCTAATTAGATAAGCCAGTCAGCTAAGATCTGAAAGAGAGAGAGAAATCAGTAGCCAAATGTCTCTATGATTCATTATGAAAGAATGGGGGTGGGAGCTTGCACTCGGATTGAAAAGAACAAATTTGTGAAGGTTTAGATCGAGGCAGGAACATTTGCCAAGCTTTAGCTAGCAGAAGAATCTCCAGAAAAGATCCTCACCATGAAGAACAGTTCTGGCATTAAAAGTCACCAGACTGGGAAAAGAATGGAATTGAACACTTGGGAGCCAAGAATCACTTGGACTGAGTCTACAAAAATTGAATATCTACATAAAGGACAATGATAAGTATATCTATGAGATGAAATTATGTCACGTTACGAACTGGAAACTTGAATTTCTTTAAAAGTTAAACGTCTCTTTGATAATTGTAACAAGACAAAGAAAGTAATAGAAGAGAGGAGCAATAAAGTAAAAAGTTAGAAAATGTAAAACACTTTAATCATTAGTTAGTCCACAGCAATGTCATTTCTTTTCATATCCTACATATTACTGTAAAAGAATTTGCAACATAATTTATCATCAAATACCTGAGGGACTGAGCGATCCCAGTGACTTGTGTTACAGAGTACGGCAAGAAGCCTGTGTGCTGTAGATCTGCCCACACCTAAGTAAAAAAAACAGTTGATGTGTACATTTCTGTTAGGTAACAATAAATGTAATGAAGAATTCTACATTTAATCAAATAATACGCCCAATAAAATGAAAAGTGCTTTAAAATTGTAATAAAGCTTAAAAAACATTTTACTTAAAATGTGTGCTAAGTAATTAATTCACAGCATAATACCTACAGTTGATGATTCAGGGAAGTCTTTTTAAAAATTACTCTCTTCCACTCCACAATACCAAGCTCGAGTATTGTTTTGTTATAGCTCCATTTAATCCAGCTAATTGGTACCCATGGACTCAACTTGGGTTGCAATTTGTTATTTTTATTTTTGGTCATTTCTTTAAAATTTATCAGCTTTCTCCCATCAAAAATTAAGCAGGTAAAATCAAGAGACGTCTGAAATTATTTAGTTCTTGCTAGATTCTGAAGGCTACTCAGACAAAACTACTTTGATCGATGTATAGTTCATATTTCAGGTAAAATCACCCATCCGAAGGATACAATGCAAGACCACAAACTGGCGCCATGAAAAGGCTGGTCTGACTGTTATTTCCACTGTTCCAGTTTTCAACAGTTGACTCTTTTATTCCCATTGTTGGAAAAGCAATACTAAGTGCTCAGGTTAACTATATATAGGTAATAAATCATAGTTATCTTGCATTCAAATATTAGTCCAATTCAGTATATTTTATAGCCTTATCTACAATTAATTATTTTAACCTGTCTGCATGCTAATATTTTTTAAAAAATGCACATTAAAGAGGGCATTCTTAATACAGTGGCCAAACTGCAGCTGGGATTTTGCAATGCAGTGGCCAGAAAGTAAAAAGGCGCAAATTTCAGATCAGAATGGTCTAATCTGCTTCAGAAGTAATCCAGCCGTGGAATGAGAAAACAGTGCAAAAGAACCAAAACTTTAACATAGGAGATGAGTTCACATCCACAGTTCCTCACATGGCGAGTTGCTAATCTCACCTGTGGTATCAGAAGGAGGTTGCCAAATAGAAGCTTAGAGCTTTCCCACAGAAAAGACAGAAGAGGATAAAAGAAAAAGAGCGAGTCAACCTCCGCTGAATCCATGCCCTTCTTAGCAGCTAGCTTAAGAGTGGAACTGCATAGGATTGGGAACAGTTAGCCTGCTCTCACACTCAGCCAGTAGAAGTTGAATAGCGCAGGGAGACCTAAAAAGATGGGAGAAAATAAAAATTCCGTGGCTTCCTTAAGAAAGTACTCTATTATAAAGTCATCGTTCCAACACTGATTATTCCCATCGCACTTTACCTTGGCTGGCATCCGTGTGGCCAGAACAGTTAGGGTATTTACACAGGAAGCAATCACATCCGTTGGAGGGTTTAGCACTGAACTAAGTCTGCAGCAAACACAAAAATAATTAGCACCAAAAAAAAAAACACACACACTATTACAATCAGAAGACACAAATGTCTTTTGCAAATGGAAATCTTGATCCATTGGCAAAGGTGCGATTAGTTGAAATGCACAACACATTAAAATTGTAGTCACAATACTGAAGCAATTTGACAGTCATTTTTGGTCTTACTTCCCAAATTTACATCATGGCACAACAACACTATGGTTGTACTATATCAGATTTACAGACAAATATCAACCAAAATGTGTTCTTAGCACTCTTAACTTCATAAAGATTAATAAAAATATTACCTTTGAATTAACATGTATAAACGTGAAGTGATTGGCAGCAAATAATCTGTAATGGACCAATCAGTGCTGATTATTTTATGTACAAGATCAATGATTGGTTTGACCTTCCGGCAGTGAAGAAGAACATCTGGTACAAAAGGACAAGGTTATATTATAATCTGAGTACATATGCAAGGTTTTATTATATAATGACTACCGCAACATTTTTATTAATGGAACAATGTACTTGGTGACAAATGATATAGGTAAAATTAATGATTTCATAGAATCATAAAAACCCTTCAATGCAGAAAGAGGCCATTCGACCCATCTAGTCTGCACCAACCACAATCCTACCCAGGCCCTATCCCATAACCCTACACATTTACCCGCTAATCCCTCTAACCTATGCATCTCAGGACTCTAAGGGGCAATTTTTAGCATGGCCAATCAACCCAGCTCGCACATCTTTGGGACTGAAATGATTTGTTTCTGAAATGTTAACAGAGTTGGTTTCTTTGTGCTATGGAAAAGCATTTAAGTTTGATTTCACAGGCAAAGGGGCAATACAATGGTTAGTACTGCTGCCAGAGACCCAGATTTGATTCCGAGCTTGGGTCACTGCTGTGCAGAGTTTACACATTCTCTGAATCTGCATAGGCTTCCTCCGCGTGCTTAGTTTCTTCCCAAAGTCCGAAAGATAGACAGGTTAGCTGCACTGGCCATGCTAAATTCTCCCTCAGTGTACCCGAACAGGCACCAGAGTTGCCTATGGTGACCAGGGGATTTTCACAGTAATTTCAGTACAATGCTACTGTAAGCCTACTCATGACATGAATAAATAATTGTAAAAATTATCAGATGACTTGCAATGTCTTTGCCAATCTAGTTGTTCAGATGTGAGCAATTAGGCCAAGTTACATTATCAAGCAGCAAAGCTGTTGCAAACAGTTGTTTCAGGCAAAAAATGTTTTTCAAATAATACAGCTTTTAAAATTTGCTCGGAATATTACTCATAACAATTGAATGTTTTGCACTAAAAAGTGTGAAGCAACATTTTAAGCAATGCAAATACCATAAGGTGAACATTTAATGCTTTAGAAAAGGAATTCGTAAGAAAATTTGAATAAAGAGCAGTCTGTATACCTGGAATAAACAGACAGAAATTGAGAATATTTTTGGCCCAAATTTCATAGTAGCAACAATGACAAAGACATCAACATCACTTCCCTGAAACTGTCAGCAACTTCTGGAAATGTTGAATTAAACACAGAAATCTAGAAGTTGCTGTCAATGACTCTACAATTTTCTACAAGATGCATGGTTGAAGACCCCCAGTCTGTAAACAAGTGGAAATTGTTGAACTAACAAGAACTTTCACACCAATACTCATTCTGTAAAAATACTTGAAGAATTTAACATTGTTGAACAAGATGTAGCTGATTTTTAATGTAGTACTAAGTTTAAAAATTAAACAGCCTCACTGGTCCTAAAAAATTAATTATATATTTATGGAATGCCAAACTTCTCCATTATGATAAAACAAAATCACTTTAAAGTTCATGACATTTCAGCTTCTATGTTAATTCCATGTATATCCCAATCATTTATCTTGCGAACTAAAACATTAATTAGAAGTGAAATTAATCCATGCAGTTATTTCCTGGTTTGCAGTAAGAATACTTCAACGCGATTGGCTGCTTAGTTGTTTGATGAAATCACTGTGATTGAACATCTGGAGATCTTTTTGATTTGGCACCATCTTCAAATTAATGTAAAAGGGAAAATTTATGCCTCAGAAATCACAAGATTTTTGTGACACAAGTCCAGGCCATTATATTTTAACTTAAGGAAATTTAAAATGTTTCGGTATTTTGAACTTTCTGAAGTAAATTGTTACTTTACTGAGGGTTCATCATTGTATAACAACATCCAAAGTTACAGGATATAACAGCCAAACTTGTTACATTCCTCATACAAAGCAACTGCTACCAAACTCACCTGCTGTTGAAACCACGTGCAACAGCATCTCAATTTCACAAGTGAAAACTGTCCAAGAGCTATACGAGAAATCCCAACGTACCAGATAACTCTGGCCTGCAGGCATTACGAGTCCATATGTACCCTGCGGCATGCGTATATTAGCCTGACCAGATCCTAAGATTAAGTAAAATTAGGTAACATTTAATATAGTTGTATTTTTTACATAATTCTTTATAAAGATTGCATCCATTTTGATAACATATTCCAACATACATCAATTTTAAGTCTACTTTAGTACTTTATGTCAGTTCAAAGATAATGATGTTTCACCAACTCTTTTTCCTTGTAGCTTATATTTCGCCCCTGATATCCTATGTACATTATTACATCTAGATTATAAATGGCAAATAGTCTAATAGTTCAGTGCATTAAGATATTAACCATGTCTAGCAAGATATTTGTTTAAACAGTAGCTCCTGCCAGGAGCGATGAGAAAAATTAAGGGTAGGAAGAAAAAGCTATCCTTTGGCATTTGGAAAGTTCAGGTTTCAGTGCAAGTTTATTGTTATTTCTATTTTCCTTCAGGGTAGAAAATCTTTCCCAGATTAAGCAAACTCAAAGAGAACGAAGAACAAAGAACAAAACAGCACGGGAAACAGGCCCTTCGGCTCAACGAGCCCGCGCCACCACCCCGATTTTCCCACCTCTACCCTCGATCCCTGTCCATATTTATAGATCTATGGATTAAAAACCAAATTTGAGACAATTTAGGGAGAATTTGTTTTGCCAATTAGCCTAAGAGCACATCTTTGGGATGTGGGAGGAAACTGAAGCACCCGGAGAAAACACACGCAAGCACGGAGAGAATGCACAAACTCCCACAGACACAGGCCCAAATCCATGTATCTGCACAGCACAGCGATAGTCACTGAACTGTCGTGTTGCCCATCAAATGGTATACTAACAACGTGAAGCAGTAGGATACTTTCGAAAAAAAAATCCAAGAGCAGCCCTCTCATGACCCATCGCGTGTATGCCCCTTGTTAGACAACAAGGTGGACCAAAGCACCTGCAGGATAAAAACAAGTACATCAATATCATCATCTATTTACACACTTCCCAGGGACTCCCAAGGCTCATGATCCCTATTTTAAATCAGTTTTCTATATCCCTCCATTCCCATTCTGTTCATGTGCCTATTTGAGTATTTCTTAAATAACTCCAGAGTGCCTGCCTCCACCACTTTACTTGGCAGCGCATTTTTAATGCTACCTAGAAGCTCTAACACTTCCTCCCTCGGTATGGATATTTCCCTCAACTGGTCCACAGCTCCCTCAATCATGCTTTTTTTGGGACAGTTAAAAATGGAATCTCACGTCACTCTGAAAAAGATGAACCAAAATCTGTTTTCCATCAGTAGGCGCAAGGGACGGTGCAGCAGATGAAGTCATTGCACATGCTGAGATCTGTGTTTGTACAGCACAGAAATCTGTTTTTCACTGCCTACCTCAGCTTTGCTGGCCTCTGGTGAATCACAGCCCCCACTCCCCCAAATTATCACAGGCCTCTGTGACCAATTGCTCCCTCCTGTCCCCACACCCCATGGGTTACCCAATCCCCCCATTTCCCCCACTATAGTGGCCAAACATGCCCACCCCTAGTCCTCACATATGGAGTGGCCAATCACTGGTTACACAGTGTGCAGCAGCAGCCACTCCCTCCCCAATCACTGTCGCATGCAACATGTCCCAGTCAATTAGCCTGCCCCCTCTCCATAAGCCTCATCCCCTCGGCACTACCCAGTACCAGGTGGATGGTGCCAGGCTGGTACTATCCAAGGGGCATTGCCTCTCTGCCCCCGACTTCTTGGAGAAGCCTTAACGGTCTCCAGTCCTACAGGTGAGGCCATCATGTCTGGTCCCTATTGATAGGGACCACACTTGATCCTCGTCAGACAGAATCTTATTGGTGAAGCTGCATAGACAAGTGAGCCAGAGAACGTTATCTATCCCATAACTATGCTGTCACCAAGCACAACCATATTCTATTTCACTCTCCCCACTTGATTGGCATTCTTTACCATGGTCAGTTGCTCATCCATTTTGTAGTTCTTCCCATTCACACAGGTATCAAGCACCTTGTACTTGTTGGACATACATGCTGGTTCTTATTACTTATCGCACAGTCATATCTTCCTGTCCCTGACCATCGACCTATCTAAGGGGAATGACTGTCAACCTAAGGGGAATGACTCCTTCCATTCAAACTGGTGACAAGTGCAAGACTGACCTCTTTTCCACTAAGACTGCCACTTCCTCTTCCTCTTCCAAAAGTGCTGTTTAAGGCTATCTAACTGATTCCATAAATGAATTTTACAAGTTTTACTTCTAATCCTAACTCAATATAATTATGTACAAGAGGTCATTGTAGGAATGTTCTTCAAAAAAGGTAAAAATTAAAAATGCTTTACATCTTTTCTATTGTGGTTACTAAAAGGGTTAACAATATAAAAGAAAATCAAACAAACTTCAGCATGGTGTAGTCTGAAATTTAGGTACGGTTAATCTGCTTATAGTTTATGGAATTATAATAATTATTCAATTACAAATATGGAGGAAGTAACATTAAAACATCTGCAATAGAAGTGGGCCATTCAAACCAGTTCCGCCAACCAATAAAGCCTTTGACCCAAGTTCCATGATCCTGCGCCAACATCCATATCGCTGGTACCTGAAAATTTATCTCTATTTTGAAAGAATCTTATATTTTAATAAATAGAAGTGCACAATTTGTATTAAGTTTCCATAGTCTGTACAAGAATATCTGGAACAACTTCTTACCAAGAGGATAAAGCAACTTTGGCATTTGCCTCCTCCACCGCGTTCCATCCTCATGTGAAAGTACATCATGAGGTTTGTGCTTATGTAACTCAGTGTAACACGTCATTTTGTCCAAAAAGCTGTAAACCTTCAAAAGAATGTAAATGTCAATAATTGAACACAAACTTATCTACACCAACCAAAAGAGAAAACCAATATTTTACAATCAAAAATATATTTAACCAACAATATTGGTTCATTTAGAACTATTTCATTAATATTACACTAATTCCTGAATATTATGCTACCATACTCCCAAATATAGTACATACTATATACCACCATATTTAAAAGGATCATATCAAAATAGCAATTTTAGGTTAATTTGCTTCTAAGAATCTCCCTTCTTAAAAATAGGTTAGGTAAACTTAATACCTTTTTAGCAGTGCATTTATCTGATATAAGTGCAGATAGTAGCTGCAGCAGTGGTGCCATAGACTGCGGAAACATTCCACAATTGTTGTCCAACAAAATAGCAATACCTGCTGTGGGCTCCTTAATTAAAAAAAGACAAGCAGATACCAAAAACAAAGAATATATATTAAACGTTACACAGATAAAAACTATTGCAAGATTTATTTTGCCAAAAAAGACAACTCTAGTAAAAACTAACAAAATCCTGGGCTTATCTTACTACTTATTGATATACGCAGCAAGCAAAGTTGGTTCTATAAATAGTTGTATGCCTATGGACTTGAAACACTTCAAGGAGTTTTATCCAAGGCCTGGCCTGCAGGCCAAATGTGGACCGACACATTTTCATCTGGCTTGCAAAATCATTGGAATCAACTACCCCAAGTCTTGCAGGACTTGCCAAACAGAATTTTTTTTAAAGCCTAGTGGCACAGTGGTTAGCATGGTTGCATCACAGCATGCAGATTTGATTCCAGCCTTGGGTCACTGACTGTGTGGAGTTTGTACATTCTCCTCATGTCTGTGTGGATTTCCTCTGGGTGTTACGGTTTCCTCTCACACGCCAAAAATGTGGGGGATGATTAGCTATGCTGAATTGCCCCTTAGCATCAGGGGGATTATCAGGTTAAATATGGGGGTTACAGGGTTAGGGCCTGAGAGGGATTGTGGTTAGTGCAGTACCAATAGGCCAAATGGCTCCTCTGCACTGTAGGGACTCTGTATATCACCTGGCCTTGGAAAGGATCCAGAGGAGGTTCACAAGAGCAATCCCTGGAATGAAGAACTTGTCATATTAGGAATAGTTGAGGACTCTGGGTCCGTACTTGTGGGGGTTTAGAAGGATGAGAGGGGATCTTATTGAAAATTACAGGATACTGTGAGGCCTGGATAGAGTGGACGTGGAGACAATGTTTCCACTAGTAGGAAAAACTAGAACCAGAGGGCACAACCTCAGACTAAAACAGAGATAAGGAGGACTTTTTTTCAGTCAGAGAGTGGTGAATCTGTGGAACTCTTTGCTGCAAGGCTGTGAGGCCAGCTCAATAAAGTGTCTTTAAGACAGAGACAGATAGGTTCTTGATTAATAAGGGGGTCGGGGTGATCAGAGAACGCAGAAGAATGAAGATGAGAAAAATACCAGCCAGGATTGAATAGCAGAGCCAGGGGTGGGAGGTCAGCATTTTACATAAAGTCCCAAATAGTTACCCAAATATTAAAACATGTTTTCATTCTAATCTTTTTTGTATGACTATTGTTGTAACCCAGTTGAACCATCCAAAGTTCACGTTTTAAAATCACATTTTCAGATGGTTCTCAGCACAGGACAATTGCCCAGAGGAAGTTTGCACTTTTGAGCAATTGCCAAGTAAACCTTACTATGAAGTTCCAACAGGGAATCGGAAGCACATCTTTGGGATGACCCATCAATCGAAAAATGAGGTTCTAAGAAGTTACAAATTATTTTCATCATCCAGTATGTGAACAGCAGAAAAAAATAACGTTTTATCTGGATGCCACTCCTAAGATAGCCATGATAAGAAAATAAAAGGAAAATAGGCCATTTAGCCTCTCAGGCTGCTTGCCAGTCAACAAATCATGGCTGATGTTCTACCTACAGCAGTACTTCTAGTGGATAAAAACATTTCAGCTTGATTCAATTTCAGGGGCAGCATGACTACACAGTAGTTAGCAGTACTGCCTCACTGCGCCAGGGACCCAGATTCAATTCCTGGCTTGGGTCACTATCTGTGTGGAGTCTGCATATTCTCTCCGTGTCTGTGTGGGATTTCTCTGAGTGCTCCATTTCCTACCACAGAGCTGATTAGGTGTATTGGCCATGCTAAATTCTCACTCAGTGTACCCAAACAGGTGGAGTGTAGCAACAAGGGGATTTTCACAGTAAATTCATTGCCATGTTAATGTAAGCCTACTTGTGACACTAATAAATAAACTAAACTAAAAACTAATTAATTTAAACTAAATTAATTTTTGATCCTGCTGCAGAAGATTAATAAGTACCATCTTTGCAATTGTTAGATAAATACAATCAAATATACTCACAGTATCCCAAAAAAGTTCAGCTAGATTAGGGGCTGCAAACACCTCACAGGCAACATCAATTAAATGCTGGAAAAGAAAACCAGAATGAAGCAGTCTATTTCCAAACATACATGCAGCATAAATGATAGGTCATTCCCAAAATATACTGCCATTGAATGCACAATTACCATGAACATGAATGAGTACAAGCCAAATAGAAATTTGTGCCAATTTGTGATCAAGCCCAAGCAGGGAAGCACAAGTCTAAAAATAAGTTACCATCTATCACAACTACAACATTGTTTCTTCAAGGAATGTTTGAAACAGTTTTAACATTAATTGGGAACAATTCCAGAGAATACTCAAATTAAAAAAATTTTAAATGATCCAAAAACAAACCTTAGCAAAACTTTGAAACTTGATAGCAAGTTTCTTCACCAATACCAGTGACAAAATTACTTAAAGTTTCTCTAAAAGAAAATTTATATAAGCTCCCTGCTCAATTTTGAATTGCACATTGACAGCTTCACAGTGAAATGGCATAGCACATGTTGGGAATTTACCTTGCAAGACTGAGCACCTAATTGCGGTCATGGCTCTGAGCAGATGGGGGGTGGGATTCAAGGGGAAGAAGCAATCTTTCAAAGAATATGCCTGAGCAGCTTAACAGAATATCACTTTAGTAAGACACTGGTTAAGACCTGGTCACAGGTTACGATTTGATCCTGATAAATCCAACATCAAAGAAAACCAGTGAAGAAAAAAAAATGCAGTTTCCAAATTTTTTTAAAAAGTGGTACTTGATGTGTATCATCACTTCGATTTACATCAATGGTCACAAGTTTATTTATAGATTAATCACAAGATATTTTCCCCTATGTTTACAAATACAGTAAAATAAATGATTTACACCAAAACAGCAAGCACTGACTGTTCAATAGAAGCTTTATAAATCAGTCACGTACATACAATTGTGTATTATTTTCACAAAGTGATTTATAGGAAGATACTTCTTTAATAATCAGCAGTATAAATTATGTATCAGACTTACAATAAAAGATGAACTATGAAATCCAATATTATGACTGGATAGTTGCCAATCCCTTTTTATTTATACATTCATGGTACAGGGGCATGGCAGGCAGGGTCAATATTTAGTGTCTGTTCCTAACTTTCAGAAAATGATTGTGAGCTGCCTTCTTCTACCACTGTAGTCCACGTACAAGTACATCAACAGGGCTGTTATAGAGAGAAAGTTCTAGGATTTTATCCCAGTAGTCTGGGATTGGGAGTACAGGTCATTGAAAGTGGCAAAGCAGATGGAGAAGGTAGTCAAGAAGGCATATGGCATGCTTGCCTTCATTGGCCAGGGTATTGAGTTTAAAAATTGGCAAGTCGTGTTGCAGCTTTACAGAACCTTAGTTAGGCTGCACTTGGAATACAGTGTTCAATTCTGGTCACCACATTACAGAACGATGTGAAGGCTTTAGAGAGGATATAGAAAATATTTATCAGGATGTTGCCTAGAATGGAGGACATTAACTATGAGGAGCAGTTGGAGAAACTTGATTTGTTCTCACTGGAGCAATGGAGATTAAGGGGAGGCCTGACAGAAGTGTACAAGATTATGGGAGGCATGGACAGAGTGGATATTCAGAAGCTTTTTCCGAGGGTGCAAGAGTCAGTTATGAGGTGACATAGGTTTAAAGTGCAAGGGGCAAGATTTAAAGGAGACGAATGAGACAGATTTTTTTTTTTTTTTTTTACACAGAGTGGCGGGTGCCTGAAACTCATTGCCAGTAGAAGTAATGGAAACGGACACTATAGTGACTTTTAAGTGGTGTATTGACAAGAACATGAATAGGATGGGAATAGAGAGATATGGTCCCCAAAAGGGTAGGGGGTTTTAGTTATGTCAGCATAGTCAGTGCAGGCTTGGAGGGCCGAAGGATCTGTTCCTGTGCTGTAATTTTTTTTGTTCTTTGTTCTAAGGATGAAGGAATAGCAATATAGTTTCAAGCTGAGATGAGTGATTTGGAGGGGAACTAACAAATAAATGATAATGTTCCTATGCAATGGCAATCTTTCTTACTCTAAGTTGTAGAGGTCATGGATTAAAAAGGTGCTGGCAAAGAAGCCATGGTAAGTGGTTGCAATGCACACTGCTCCCAGTATTGTGTCTGTAGTGGAAGGTAGGAATATTTAAGGTAGTGGATTGCTAAGATTCAAGTTGGCTGTTTTGTCTTGGATGGTGTGCAGCTGCACTCATCCAGGCAAGTAGACATTATTCCATTTTACTTTTGACCTATGCCTTATAAATCTTGGTAAGAATTTAGCAACACCAATTATTAATCCAACCGATTTATTTGATAGTAAAAAAGCGAGCTTTCAACACTCCCGTGTCTTCATCAGGCAAGTGCAGTGTTCTGGTCTGCAATAGCACACATCAGCACAGACAGTCAGAGATTGCTGATTAGAATGCGAATCCTTACATCTAACCTGCTATTCAAGTGTTAAAGTGGCTAACAATGTGTGTGAAGGGAATCCTGAGCATTGTTTAGAGAATTGTGTATTTTCTCCAGACAGCACAGTAAGTGAGGTTTTTTGCTAACCCAGGCAAGTTACGGGGGTTACAGATAGTGTGTCATGAAGCCAAGATCCCTGTTAAGACCGTCCTCATGTGTGCGGAGCTTGGCTATCAGTCTCTGTTCAGCGACTCTGCGCTGTCGTGTATCACGAAAGCCCCCTTGAAGAACATTTACCCGCAGATCGGAGGCCGAATGCCCATGACTGCTGAAGTGTTCGCCCACAGGAAGGGAACTGTTTTGCCTGGTGATTGTTGAGCGATGCTCATTCATATTGGGGAGACCATGCAAACACTACGACAGCGGATGAATGAGCATCGCTCAACAATCACCAGGCAAAACAGTTCCCTTCCTGTGGGCGAACACTTCAGCAGTCATGGGCATTCGGCCTCCGACCTGCGGGTAAATGTTCTTCAAGGGGGCTTTCGTGATACACGACAGCGCAGAGTCGCTGAGCAGAGACTGATAGCCAAGCTCCGCACACATGAGGACGGTCTTAACAGGGATCTTGGCTTCATGACACACTATCTGTAACCCCCGTAACTTGCCTGGGTTAGCAAAAAACCTCACTTACTGTGCTGTCTGGAGAAAATACACAATTCTCTAACAATGCTCAGGATTCCCTTCACACACATTGTTAGCCACTTTAACACTTGAATAGCAGGTTAGATGTAAGGATTCGCATTCTAATCAGCAATCTCTGACTGTCTGTGCTGATGTGTGCTATTGCAGACCAGAACACTGCACTTGCCTGATGAAGACACGGGAGTGTTGAAAGCTCGCTTTTTTACTATCAAATAAATCGGTTGGATTAATAATTGGTGTTGCTAAATTCTTACTGAGTTCTTACCACTCCAATCCAACGCCGGCATCTTTACATTATAAATCTTGGACAGGTTGTGAAGAATCAGAAGGGAAGTTACTTGTCGCAGAATTCCCAGCTTCTGGCATTGTACACAGGGAGTGAAGAGGAACTTAGTCTTCAGGTTAAAGTGTGTTGGACTGCAGGAGGGAATTGGGCTAGGCTCAACTCAGTCCAAAATTTAAAATTTTGGACATTACTATTTTATGATAATTCATTTTGTACTTCTGATACTATTTTGTTAACAAGATTTTTTAAAACTTGGAGTTTTCATAGATATATTCGAATCATGAATAAAAATGTCATATCTTGTACCTGTTGATCGCCCAAAGTTTCTTCTTCAAAAGATGTCAAGACAAATGAGAGCAATCCATAGATGCACATCCGAGCAGTACTGGCTGTACACTGAAACACACAAAACACATTCTACAACTGCATTTTTAAAGTTACGTGAGATAGACATAAAATATCTTGCAATCTAGCAGATACAAAGCAAAATTAAAAGGAAAAATAATAGAAGTTTCATTCTGTTCTTAAAATTTACCATTACTCAATAAATCTCTAATTTATATCACCCTTGCCTCTAGTTCAGAATGTTCTGAAACACATTCATACTATATTCCTCTGGTTCTTTGCACGTCCTTCATTTCCATCAAATCACTACTGGGGCCATGTCATCAGCTGTCTAGGTTCCAAGCTCCAGAATTTTTTCTCCAAACCTCTCCATCTCTCTCCTCACTCAATGCACTCCTGAAAGGCCACTTCCTGTGACCAAGCACATGTCTAATATTTCCTTTGAAAATTCAGTGTCAAAATTTTTCTGGTTACACCTGTGAAATGGCTTAGAATATTTGGCTACATTAAAGGTGCTATATAATGCAGGAGGCCATTTGTTCATCAAGGCTGAAAGAACATTCTACTCCCCTCCCTTATCCCTATATCCTTCCAGATTCTCTTTTTTCAAGATAGCAATCCAGTTTCCCTTTGAGTACCTCGACTGAACCCATTTCCACTACCCACTCAGGTGGTTCATTTAGGTCTCCAATCACCTTTCAATAGTTACTACTGTATTTGCATCAATAGCTTTCCATGGTAACTTATGTCACAAACGGACCACATTAGAAGGATTCTTGGTAGGATTAAACGTCAGTTCTAGTTTAAGTATTTGCCCAAATAATTGTTTCAAAACTTTTCTTAATTCAATTATGACACTACAAATATTATTTTAAATTCATTTTACAGGATGTAGGCATTACTAACTAGGCCAGCATTTGTTGCCATTCCTAATTACTCTTCAGGTGGTGGTGAACAAAAAACAAAACTGCACGAGAAACAGGCCCTTTGGCCCAACGAGCCTGCACCACCATTTTAACATTATGAGTACCCTCCTCTACCTATGATATTTGTCAACACCTGGTGGGGAAGATTGAGAGAGAATTAATTTATGGATAATTTGTTACACCAATCAGCCTAAGAGCATACTTTTGGGGTGTGGAAGGAAACAAGAACACCTGGAGAAAACCCACGCAATCACGGGGAGAACGTGCAAACTCCCACAGCCTAAATCCATCTATCTGCACAGCAAACAGTGATAGTCGCTGAGCTGTCATGTTGCCAGTCAGATGGTCCAGTTTTAAGTATACACTAACAACGTGAAGCACCAGGCAACTCTCGAAGCAACATCCAAGAGCAGCCCTCACACGACCCACCACATGTATGCCCCTTGTTGATCAACAGGGCAGACCTTGTTGAACCACTGCAGTCCTTCAGGTGGACATAGCGCGGTTAATGATACAGTTCCAAGATTTTGACCCAGCGACACTAAGGAATGGCAATATATTTCCAAAGCAGGATGAACCTCCAAGTGGTGGTCTTCCTAGATATCTTCTGTCCCTGTTCCTCTAGATGATAATGTTGTAAGGTTTGAAACGTGCTGTCTAAGGGATGTTGTGAGTTCCTTAGTGCATCTTGTAGATAGGACACACAGTTGTCACTATCCATCAGTTGTGGGGGAATTGAATGCTTTGTCCTGAATAATGTCAAGCTGCTTGAGTGTTGCTGGAGCTGCACTGATCCAGGTAAGTGAAGAGTATTGAATTACACTCCTGAATCCTGCCTTGTAGATAGTCAACAGGCTTTGGTGAATCAGGAGCCGAGTTACTTGCCAGAGGAGTTCTAGCCTATGACCTCCTCTGGTAGCCACAGTATTTATAATGGTTAGCCTAATTTCTGGTCAATAGCAACCCTCTGGATGTTAAGAGTGGGAGATTCCACGATGGTAATGCCACTAAATGTCACGGGACAAAGCACAGATCCTCTTTTATTGGAGATGATCATTGTCTGGCACTTGCATGGCACCAATGTTACTTGCCAATTATCAGCCCAAGCATGCATATAGTCCACGTCTTGCTGCATTTGGACATGGATTGCTTCTGTATCCAAGGAGTTGTGAATGGTACCAAACATTGTGCAGCCATCTGCAAATTTCCTCACTTCTGACCTAATGATTAAAGAGTAGTCATCGATGAAGCAGCTAAAGATAGCTGAACCTTGGACGCTACCAAGAGAAACTCTTGCAGTCACGTCCTGCAACTGAGATGATTAACCTTGTATACCGCAACCATCACTGCGTGTGTCAGGATTGACTCCAACATTTGGATGGTCCTCTCTCCTTCTTTCTTCCTTCCTTCCTTCCCTCCCCCTGCCTCAATATTCTGGCATTCATGTTTGAATGCTCTCACCCCTCACATGATGAAGCAGCCTGAGACTCCGAAAGCTAGTGCTGCCAAACAACCCGTTGGACTTTAACCTGGTGTTACTATTCATGGTTGAACCATGGTTGTAGTGAGTTCAGGAACAGAGTTATCCTGCCAGAGCCCAAACTGAACGTCAGGTTATTGCTAACTGTTCTGAATAGCGCCATTGACGACGCCTTCCATTATTTTACTGATGATCAAGAGTAGACAGAGGGCTGTAATTAGTCATATTGGATTTGTCCCTTTTTACAGGACATACTGGGCAATTTTCCACACTGCTACGTAGTGCCAGCTGTACTGGAATAGCTTGGCTAGGGGCTAAGGAGTTCTGGAGCATAAGTTTTCAGCATTATTGATGGAATATTGTCAGGGGCCATAGCCTTTGCAGTACATGGAACAAGTCCATTGGAGTGGAGTTCATTCATTCATTGATTAGAGAGAAAAGAAATTCAATTGCATGTGAATCTTTGCAGTTTTTTCTATCCACAGAAATGATCTGATGCATATTTAACTGGGACTGATGATTGCTGTGTAGTATGTGTCTCATACATAGATTGGTTTTTGTAATACCATTTCCCAGTTTCCTTTCCTGCTCTTGCACTTCACATCTTCACTTTGTCTTTCTAATTATCATTTCTATCCACAGATGATATTGCAATATTACTTCTACTGGGTATGCCCTATATCTACATGGTTGAGATGGAAATGATGCAAAATTGATTCTCCCTTTGCTGAATGATACAAGACAGGCTGTAAATGAACCTATTATCAAACGTATTTCTTTAAGGCATTCATTGCTTCAATTTTAAACAGTGCTCATGATCAACAACTATATAATTGCAACTTCCCACAAAACTCACATTGTTTCCCCCACTGCCAAGTGCCTTAAGCATTCGTGTCATGTACTGGAATACATTCTGCTGAATAGCAGTGCTTCCCAAGCGCCTAATTACATGAGGTGATTCATCCACGTTCAACGTATGACGCAGTAGAGCCCAAGACAGCAGCACTGGTGCATGGTGCGGTATGTCTCCTAATGTTAGCAGCAACTTGTCCATCTCCTGTAAGGAAAAGATATTTTTTGGAATATTTGCATCACACCAATCATAGAGAGTTGGGTTAAAGGGTCATTCTGTAAATATGGCATGGGTGTCACAGAAATCAAAATAACAGCAAAATGCTGAATTTGTTGGCTTATATCAGATACAGTTTACAGTATCTACAAGAATCATGTCAATGAAAATCAGTCCACTGATGATCAGTTTTCAATCATTGCAACATCTGGGGCACTCAATGTGGAATGTTCTTTACATTTTTCAAAACAACTATTTCTCTTTCGTGTAATATCCACAAACAGTAAGAAAGCACAGAATCAGATAGGCAACAGGTTTGCGCACCTTTGGGAAAGGAATAGGTAATGGATTCATGTATCTTTGGTATTAGGCCCAAACACTATTTCCATACTGTTCGCAACCAAAATGTTAATAAGTAAACCTTTTGTTTTCAAACCTAAATAATTCAGCAACTGTTAAACTGATCAAACTGCATTAGAATTAAGAGAGATGGGGTGGAAAAACCAATTAATAATTACAGGATTACAGCAAAATACTTTGATTTTGATTTTTAAAATACCCAAAATATCCTATTATGGTTTTAAGGTATCATAGACAAGGAGACAGAAAAATGACTGTGATGTATAAAATCAACAGAAAGTGCTTGCAGCAAATGCTCAATTGTCTAAGCGAAAGTCATAAGCTCAGATTTTTCAGTTTCATAATGTTAACCTGTAGACTTTAAGCAGTTATAGCAAGCAAAACCACAGTAACCATTATATTACATTAACCATGCTGACAATAACAGGTAATGATGCTGTCATATTCTATTCCTCTCCCATTTCACTGCATCCAACTGCATTTCAGTTATTAAGAAAAGATTACCTGGCAAACTTCACGAGCATTGGCAAACTGATGTTGCTCCACTCGCTCCTCCAGAGCACACTTGCATAGGAAATCAATGTCCATCCCTTCCACTAGGGTCAATGTACTGAAATACCTACAAGAAAGGTCAGAGCACATACATCTGAATGCCATAGGGAAACAGACAGAGGATCTACATGATAGGAATGATCAGCTATAAATTACTAAAACGTTAAACTCCCCAGTTAAAACTGGAGATTCAATAAAGTCATAAATTGGGCAGCATGGTAGCACAGTGGTGAGCACTGCTGCCTCCCAGCGCCAGGGACCCAGGTTCAATTCCTGACTTGGGTGACGGTCTGTGCGGTGTTTGCATATCCTGTGTCCAGATGGGTTTCCTCCCACAGTGCAAAGATGGGGAGATTAAGGGGACTGGTCACACTAAATTGCCCCTTAGTATCAGGCAAACTAAACACATGGGGTTGCAGCGATAGGGCCTGGGTGGGATTGTTGTCGGTGCAGGCTCAGTTGGCTAAATGGCCTCCTTCTGCACTAAGGATTCTATGATAAATATTCAAAAAAGTGAATTAGAATTGGCTGGAGCATTATCCATAGCTCATTGTAGATTATTGAGTTTCTTTTTCCTTAATTTCCCTCCCCCTTCTGAAAGAATCAAAATACAGGAACATGGACACTAATCATCTTGTTATTCTTGTGATATGATATTATGTTATCAAATTATTATTCTACACAAATTGCATTAAATCCGAGTCCAGTTCTCAGTAACTTCCAGCAGAGGTATGATGAACAATTGTGCCCTTCCTTAATCCTGGAGATGTAGCACGTTTACCACCAACCCACCTTAAATCGCCACATGCTGAGCATTACAATTATCAGGCCATCACCAGAGATTTCATGTATTTGGTACAAAGTCCTTGGACCCTATAAACAAAAGTATGACCTTATGTGCATTATATGCGCAAATGCAACAATACCCAGTGTGAAACAGAATAACCTGGCTTTTTTTTTTAAAATACTAAGTAAATAAAAATTAAAATTGAAGCCGTATCTGGCTCTCTTAATCATCAGAATTTGGAATGATCACCACTCTAATCACTGATATTTAAACTATATAATCTACTATTATTTATTAAAAGTAAAGTTTACAAGATTAATGCGTTATACAAAATAATAAAAGATGCAATCTTTTTGTTACAGAACCAGGAAGAGGTTCTGAAACAAAACTTATACAAAAATTGGGTGCATCCTAGAGAACTTCATATACTTAACTCTATACAGGATTCAGTACAGAAAAGTACCAGTCATTTTCCACCTGGGCATGAGCTGTCGATTAAATCCTTGCCCTGGGGACAATCAATAGAATGCCTTTTACCATGAGAATAAAGATCACTAAAATCTAGGTTTTGCAAACACCAAAGGTTGCCACTCACAAGGATACCTAGCTATTTTGTTACAGAACAAAGCCAGTTCTGTTAACCCTGGCATCAGGAATATTTTCAACAAAGGTTACATGTGTTCAATATAAACCTGGTGTCCTTCTGGTCTGCATGGCCCTACTACCCATTCAAACAACTTGCTCAGCCATTAAGAAAAAACAACTTTAAACTTTTAGGTATTTAAAATAAATTCCCAGTAATGTTAAAAGCAGGCAACCAGATGAACCAAATCTATTTTTAATATCTTTGTCATCCCGGATGAACATCCATTCCAGTCTTTTTTGTTCCCTATTATTGAAATTGTAACAGCCTGTGCATTATGCCATTTATCTCGAATTGAAGCCATTTCACTACATGTACGAAAGCAGAAATTAGGGCAACATGTATGATCAAAGATCCTTAACGTACACAGCACAACACCATTTTGTATTGCAGTAGTGGATGCAAGTTACATTTGAATGTGTCTCTGAGAAAACTAGGGGTTGGGGGGGCAGAGCTGGAAGTAAAACCTCCAACAGTTGTTCAAATTGCAGCACAAGTGGTGCATAATCTAAAGTCTCAAACATGTCCAAACATTAGACAGAAGTCCAGAATGTAGCATTTGATAAATGATGATATTTGCACATTTATCAACAATTTTGTTCCTGGATATTTGAAAATCTAACCACATAACTACATTGAAAATCACAAAATACGTCAACTGAAAATTCTTAAAAATCAATCCATCTCAAAAAATATTTAACCACTTGCACATCAATTTTTTCATCTGCAGCATACACTTACCCAATACGATCAACTAGCCCATCCATGCTTTCATCTACAAGATGCCTGTTCGTTTGCCTTGTTCCAAATCCTTGCTCTTTAAATATTTGTGCAAAACCCAGGAGGTCTTCTGGTCCCATCTCAAAATAGGCATAATACAGGAAGATGATCTCCAAAATTAGGGCCTGTTCCTTTAGACACTGTACAAACCATCGAGACACTTGACGCTCGGTCTATAGAAAACATTGAAAGGAAGTAATATAACACGATCTGTGCTACCTGAATGCAGCTTTGTCAGGGAACAGGGTTTTTAGAATAAGCAGTTGAATAATTGTTTCAAAAACAAGGTTTCACGATTTGTTATACTTTGAGACAGTGTTTAATATAGAGTAAAATGGAGGAATGAAGTCTGAAAGCAAACCTGGGCAGTGTAATTATTAAAATTAATGGTTATTTTACTGGAAAGAAGGTGCAAGGTGTTCGCATCTGTAGACAAGGGCAGAAGCATCCATGTTGACAGTGGATAGACTACTGGTCTCCAAAGTCCCAGTAAGGTATTAAAGAATGTCAAGTTTATAAACAGTTATGCTGTTGAATTTTAAAATCAAATCTAGTTTTGAGTCTAAAGTATAGTTTTTCAGAATTTCAAACCTGGAGTTCTGAATACTAACTAGGTCCATGTGATTCACATGGCCAAGGAGACAGGCTTTGAAAGAGAAAGGGTGCCCTGGTAATCACTTTAGATCAGCTTGCAAGGGTTATATCTTAGGGGAATCTAAGTGTCAGTGACAGAGTAGTTAAAGATAGTAATTATCTATGGTTTACCATGCAAAAATGCAGGCAGGAGCACAAACACAGATAGAAAAGACTAAATTTATAAGGATTATAAACTAAGCCACAAGGTATGCTCAGTTGAGCTAGAGGAAGAATCAGCAGGAAAACATTCACAATGAAACAGTGAGTCCTCGGGATTAAATGTTATCACTCTGGGAAAAGGAAACAATGGAAATAAATCTATGCAAGGTAAAAATCATTTGGACTGGTTCCAGAAAGAATTCATGTTGATTTTACAGAATTGCCATGTGATCCATTGTGTCTCCAGCAGCATTCAGAATTAGAACAATTAGCCGACCCCATGGTAGGCTACTGCAGAAAGTGCAGATGCATGGGATTGAAGGTGATTTAGCAGTTTGGATTAGGAATTGGCTAGCTGATAGAAGACAGAGGGTGGTGGTTGATGGGAAATATTCAACCTGGAGTGCAGATACAAGTGGTGTACCTCAAGGATCTGTTTTGGGGCCACTGCTGTTTGTCATTTTTATAAATGACCTAGATGAGGGTGTAGAGGATTGGATTAGTAAATTTGCTGACAATACCAAAGTGGGGGGAGTTGTAGACAGCGAGGATGGATGTTACAGTTTGCAGAGGGACATAGATGGGTTGCAGAGCTGGGCCGTGAGGTGGCAAATGGAATTCAATACGGATAAGTGTGAGGTGATTCACTTTGGTAGGAATAACAGGCATATGAAATATAGGGCTAATGGAAGGACCCGTAATAGTGTTGTCAAGCAGAGGGATCTTGGGGTACAAGTACATAGCTCTTTGAAAGTTGGCACCCAGGTTGATAAAGTTGTTAAGAAGGCGTACGGTGTGTTAGGCTTTATTGGTAGAGGGATTGAATTTAGGAGCCGTGAGGTTATGTTACAACTTTACAAAACTCTGGAGCGGCCGCACTTGGAGTATTGCGTACAATTCTGGTCGCCACATTATAAGAAAGACGTGGAAGCATTGGACAGGGTGCAGGGGAGGTTTAACAGGATGTTCCCAGGTATGGTGGGAAGACCTTATGAGGAAAGGCTGAGGGACCTGAGGTTATTTTCATTAGAGAGAAGAAGGTTACGCGGTGACCTAATTGAGGCGTATAAGATGATCAAAGGACTGGGTAGGGTGGATAGTGAAAGCCTTTTTCCTCGGATGGGGATGACCAACACGAAGGGACATAACTTTAAATTAAGAGGTGGTAGTTATAGGACGGATGTCAGAGGCAGGTTCTTCACACAGAGGGTGATGAGGGCGTGGAATGCCCTGCCTGCAGCAGTTGTGGACTCGCCTACTTGGGGGCATTCAAATGTTCGGTGGATAGGCATATGGATGATATTGGAATAGTTTAGGTTAGAGGGTCCACTGGCCGGCGCAACATCGAGGGCCGAAGGGCCTGTACTGCGCTGTAATGTTCTATGTTCTATGACACCTGGTTAGTTAAACACAATTTTCCCTTTAGAAATCCAGTTTTCCATCTCACTATTGATTCCATCCCAAATAATTGTTTCTTGAACCAGTGAAGTTAAATGATTGGTCTGTAACTGCTGGGGCTATTCTTACATCCTTTTTTGAACAAGGGCATAATATTTCCGTATCTCGAGTCCTCTGACCTTCCCTGAGTCTGGAGATGATTGGAAGGTATGGCCAGCAGTTTCCATTCTCCCTTCCTTCAATATCCTGGGATACTTCAGATGTGTCCTGGTTCCTTGTCAACTTTGAGCACTGGAATCTCAACGCTTCCTCCAGATCAATTTTGAACTCTTGTTAGGAAGAGAGTTTCCTTGCCTATTACCATTACTTGGGTATATCTCCTTGGTAAAGACGGGTGCAAAGAATTTATTTAATACTTCAGCAATACCCTTGTCCCCATGTGCAAATTCCCTTTCAGAGCCCTAATCAACACCAAGCTTTTACTATTTATATACAGCTTCTGTTTTGAAGATAGCCTGTTGTTCAGCTACTTTTTCCCCACAAACTTTTCATTCTAGTCTAACCGACCCATCTCCATTATTGTCACCTCTCCTCCCCCCAACTTATTTTTCCTCTGGATTGCCTTTTCTATCATCATTCTAAACTTTATGATAATGTTCAGTCTCCTAAGTGTTCCCTTACTGACGCTTGATCTATTTGGCCCACATTACTTCCAAGCACCAGGGTCAAAAGTGAATACTTTCTTGTTGGACTGGAGACAAAGGCTGAAGAAAATTTTCCTGAACACAATCTAGGAACCTTTGCCCATCTGCCCTTTACACCACCACTATTCTAATCTACATTCAAATAATTAAAGTCCCCCATTATATCTACTCTATAATGTTTGCATCTATTATTTCTCTACATATCTGTTTTTCTATATCCTCACTAACTGGTGGGAAGGAGGGGGAGCAAACTAGAAAAATTTCTTCCCTGGCTATGGATAAAGATAGCAACTTGAGGAAGGAGACCCAGCATCACAAGGATTAGGAAAAGAGGGCCACTGAATTGAACACACTGCTATACAGTCCACAAAATCTACAATGGGAACTACATACAGGAGCAATTTGATTATAGGTTGGAGCTTCGCCTGGGAGACGCAGTACAAGTATATAATAACTGAGCCAAATAAAACATCCAAAATTAGGGAATATAAATACCATTAGATTCCCATGTGTTTCCCAAGTTGGAGCTTCAGTTCTGAATAATTCTTCAAACTGCTTCCGATAATTCACAACCAGTTCCTTCTCCAGCTTATCTACACATTTTGAATACTCAATCTATGGATGAATCAATGTAAATAACTCATCAACTACCATAATGAACATACAATATGGTCAACAATAACTTTGTGCTGTTCAATTACAAATATTATGCGCTTCAATTTCAATGAAAATCAATAAAAATATGTGCTAATGAATTACTTGTTAGAAGTCAACAATATAAAACATAATTTTTAACAATGATCGTAAGTGCTATAGCATTTCCCAGAACTTTACACAAAACAATTTAAATTTCACACAAATAGTTCATCACTGCAATAATTTAACTTACCCTGTAAGGGTGTCGCTCATCTTGAAAATACGTGAGTAGGTACAGAACACACCGTAGTGTGTACAGTCTTTCTTCATAATAGTATTCTGCAATCTGAGCACAGGGAGACAAGAAATCTAAATTTCAAGAAAAAACATACAAAATGGAAAAACAAGCTGCAAAAATTATTAGCCAGTTTCAGGCAAAAATAAATCACTAGGTTATTTTCAGTGCAGTTGACTTTTTTTTATTCTAGAATTTCACATCACACTGATTCAAATTCATCAATAGACAGAACAATCCAAGCTATGGATTGCACAATCAATAGATAAGGCTGTTGAGTGCACAAAAGATAAATTTTGCCATTTTTGCCTTACCTGTTGGTTGCACAATCCGTAGCTTATTCAGCCTATCAATGAAATTCCCCCTGCCGCACCACCACCACAGTCAAGATAAGTGACTTTTCTTAAGTCTGGTAGCTTGTCTTTTGTAATTCTGGCCCCAAAAATAAACAGAAGTCATCATGCCTGTGACAAGCAGATTAAAGCTATGTCAACCATGAAAACCACAACTCTTTGGAGTGTTTATCAGAAAATATGATCATCAAATTGAAAGGAAAAATAAGTCACTGAAAAACAGTATATCCCAATCTCTGAACTGAAAGAAATAAAACTGTAATTTAAAACTGCATTTAACTTTATTTTAGATAACTGCACATCAGACCATAGTTACCATACACTGCTTATGTACTTGTTTCCTGATTTCTATATGCCATTGGGTATAACTGCTCCCATTTCAGTACTTAAAATTAGGAAAGACAAAGTGGATTGATGTCATTCCACATCATATTGATTTGGACTGAGATCAAAAAACAATTCTGCTGGAAAAACCTCCCAAATTGAGATTCATGTACTTGGGAATTGAACACAGTTAAAAAGAAAAAGCGATAAAGAAAGGAAAAATAGAGTATGAAGCTAAACTAGCTCTAAATATAAAGAATGATAAGTAAAAGTTATTACAAATATATGAAGGAGACTGGCTAGAGTGAACGTTGGACCCTTGGAGGACGAGAGGGGGGATTTAATAGTGGGTGACGAGGAAATGGCTGAGGCTTTAAATAAGTTTTTTGCATCGTCTTCACAGACGAGGACACAAATAGCTTGCCGAATATTGAAGATAGAAGAAGGATGGTAGGAGATGAGGTCCTTAATGCAATTACTGTCACTAGAGAGGTAATGCTTGATAGACTAATGGGACTGAAGGTAGACAAGTCTCTGGGACCGGATGGAATGCATCCCAGGGTTCTGAAACAAATGACAAAGCTGACAGCGGATGCCTTAGTAATTATTTATCAAAATTCACTGGACTCTGGGGAAGTGCCGGAAGATTGGAAAACAGCTAATGTTATGCTGACGAAAGACAGGGAATTATAGGCCGGTTAGTTGGAAAAATGCTAGAATCTGTCATCAAAGAAGAAATAGCGAGGCACCTAGAAAAGAACTGTTTGATCAAGCAGAAGCAGCACGGATTCATGAAGGAGAAGTTACGTTTAACAAATTTATTGGATTTCTTGAAGGATATGGCCAGTGCGATAGACAGAAGGAAACCGGTGGATGTGGTGTTTTTAGATTTCCAGAAGGCGTTCAATAAGGTGCCTCACAAAAGGTTGCTGCAAAAGTTTAGGGTGCACGGAGCTGGGGGTAAGATGTTAGCATGGATAGAGGATTGGTTGTCTAATGGGAAGCAGAGAGTTGGAATCAATGGGTACTATTCTGGTTGGCAGTTGGTGACTTGTGCAGTGCCATGGGGATCGGTGCTGCGGCCGCAGCTGTTTACCATTTACACAGACGATCTGAAGGAGGTATAAAACGTTGGTTAGACCTCATTTGGAATACTGCGTCCAGTTGTGGTCGCCTTATTACCGGAAGTGGAGTGGAGGACGTGGAGACTCTGGAGAGTGCAGAGGAGGTTTACCAGGATGCTGCCTGGTGTGGAAGGTCTGAGTTACGAGGAGAGGTTAGGCAAATTGGGACTGTTTTCCTTAGAAAGACGTACACTTAGAGGAGATCTAATAGAGGTGTACAAGATTATGAGGGGTATAGATAGAGTAAACAGGGTTAAGCTTTTTCCTAGGATGGACTCTAATAGCAAGAGGGGTCACGGGCTTAGGGTGAGGGGGGTAAGGTATAATTTGGATGCTAGAGGGAGTTTTTTCACACAGAGGTGGTGGGGGTATGGAATGCACTGCCAAGTAAAGTGATGGAGGCAGGTACTCTGGAGTTATTTAAGAAATACTTAGATGGGCACATGAACAGAATGGGAATGGAGGGGAATAGAAAACTGATTTAAAATAGGGATCATGAGCCTTGGGAGTCCTTGGGAAGTGTGTAAATAGATGATGATATTGATGTACTTGTTTTTATCCTACAGGTGCTTTGGTCCACCTTGTTGTCTAACAAGGGGCATACACGCGACGGGTCATGAGAGGGCTGCTCTTGGATTTTTTTCAAGAGTATCCTAGTGCTTCACATCGTTAGTGTATGCTTGACCTGGACCATTTGATGGGCAACACGACAGCTCAGTGACTATTGCTGTGCTGTGCAGATACATGGATTTGAGCCTGTGTCTGTGGGAGTTTGCACATTCTCCCTGTGCTTGCATGGGTTTTCTCCAGGTGCTCCGGTTTCCTCCCACATCCCAAAGATGAGCTCTTAAGCTAATTGGCAAAACAAACTCTCCCTAAATTGTCTCAAATTTGGTTTTTAATCCATAGATCTAAAAACACAGACAGAGATCACGGGTAGAGGTGGGAACATCGGGGTGGCGGCGCAGGCTCGTTGGGCTGAAGGGCCTGTTTCCCATGCTGTTTTGATCTTTGTTCTTTGAGGAGGCTGAGTATAGGGAATGAAATCTGCTGATGACACAAAGATAAGTGGAAAAGCAAATTGCGTGGAAGTCGCAGAAAGGCTGCAGAGAGATCTGGATAGGCTGAGTGAGCAGGCAAGGATCTGGCAGATGGAGTATAATGTTAGCAAATGTCAGGTTATCCACTTTGGTAGAAATAATAGTAGGCGGGATTATTATTTAAAGGGCGAAAAGCTGCAGCAAGCTACAGTGCAGAGGAACCTGGGGGTCCTTGTGCATGAATCACAAAAACCCAGTCTGCAGGTGCAGCAGGTGATCAAGAAGGCGAATGGAATGTTGACCTTCATAGCAAGGCAGATAGAATATAAAAGCATGGAGGTATTGCTGCAACCATACAGGGCACCGATAAGGCCGCAACTGAAGTACTGTGTGCAGTTTTGGTCACCGCATTTACGAAAGGATATATTGGCCTTCGAGGGAGTGCAGAGAAGGTTCACTAAGCTGATACCGGAGATGACCTATGAGGAGAGATTGAATAGACTGGGTTGTACTCGTTGGAGTTTAGAAGGCTGAGGGGGGATCTTACAGAGACATATAAGAAAATGAAAGGGCTAGATAGGGTAGAGGTAAAAAGATTCTTCCCGCTTAGAAAGGATAGCAGAACTAGAGGGCACAGCCTCAAAATAAAGGGGGGGGAGCGTTTAGATCGGAACTGAGGAGGAAATTCTTCACGCAAAGGGTGGAGAGTCTCTGGAATTCTTTGCCCATTGAAGTGGTGGAGGCTACCTTGCTGAATATAATTAAGTCATGGGTAGATAGATTCGCATTCTAATCAGCAATCTCTGACTGTCTGTGCTGATGTGTGCTATTGCAGACCAGAACACTGCATTTGCCTGAAGAAGACCGAGTGTTGAAAGCTCGCGTTTTTACTATCAAATAAATCGGTTGGATTATAAATTGATGTTGCTAAATTCTTACTGAGTTCTTACCACCCCAATCCAACGCTGGCATCTGTATATCATAGATAGGTTTCTGACAGACAAGGGAATTAAAGGTTATGGGGAGAAAGCGGGAAAGTGGAACTGATCCACTTCAGATCAGCCATGATCTTGTTGAATGGCGGGGCAGGCTCGAAGGGCTAGATGGCCTACTCCTGCTCCTATTTCTTATGTTATGTTCTTATTTAAAAAAAACAAGCTGCTAAATACATTTTTAAACAAGTTCACATACTAGGAAAAGAAAATTCTGAAGAATAGCTTAAATCAGGAGCATATTTTTGGAAAGCTGCTTTTTTTAATCTTTCAAATGAAGATATTGAGTTTGTTTTCATCTCTTGCAATGAAACACCTATTGCATCTATTAAGAAACGTGAGCCAGTAATCAAATAGTAACCACCCTTTCCCCCTCTTTTACCTCCCCATTGTGTGAAGTCACAACTTTCCATTGCATCTTCCCCACAGCAGACTGGCCACTCAGTGAGGTTTGTGAAAGGGCACAGATCAGTTTGGCATTCATCATTATCACAGCACTACCTGCTGGCTGCACACAAATGCTGTATTTTTATGATTTATAGGACCAACATACCTTCAGCTGCAGAGCCTGACTCTGTCTTTCATCTTGCAGTACTGTCTGAAAAAAAACAAATAAACCAACCATATGGTAATAAATCCTATCTGTCAAGATGATTTTTTTTTCCAGAAATACTTTGTAACTGTGAAGTCAGCACAGGGTATAAATTGGAAACTCAAAACTCAACCAGACTCTAATTCTCACTTTAACTGTTGATATAACTTTTACGTATTAATACAATTAACAATGTCAAGGATACATCACTGGGGTTGTTTCAAGTCTGAACCAAATCAAACCAAAGTAGATGACATAGATATATAATCACATCCAATTCATTAGAATATTCATTATGAAAACAAATGAAACAGTGTTCCTACAGTGTAAAAATTATATCTAGGTAAGGAAGCCTTCCTTCTTAATAAGCTCCCTTAATGCTCATTATGTCTTTTTGTACCAAAGTACCCATGTCAACCTTCCCCTTAAGCTCTGTACATGCAAAGCTGCACAACAATTTCAAGTTGCATGGTTCTCCCCTGTGGGGCCACACATTAAAATGAACATTGGAATGAACAAAGAAAATTTGCAGGGATGTTTCAATCCATTCTTGGTCTATTAAAGCACCCATCAAGAGTTGTACCTTTATTGAGCCCTGTGTGCCTCTGTAATCCTCTTGTAGATATGACTGCAATATCTGAACACTTTGCTGTTCATCCAAATTCTGTCCAAGAACAAAAAAGCAATTATCACAACAAATGAAACCACCATAATAAACAAGTTGTGCATTTTCCAAATTTATAAAACAGGTGCTTTGACAAATCGAAAACAACAGAATTTAACTTCAAGACTACAGATTCAAAATAAAATAGTGGTACAGAGAAACCAATCTAAACATACTGAAGCATATATATATAAAAAAAATTTTAAAGTTTAGCAATGAAAAAACATACTGGAGCCATCTAATTTCATCCTTCAAATAAAGAAACAAACGTCAAATGGTCTTCACTTTTATTGTCAGATTTGAGGTCATTCAGGCTCTAAAAGTAGGTTCAAACATCCCTGAAGTTGTTTTATTTTGGACCATCACACCTGATATAAATTTTCATTCCTTTTCAGTCAGATACACAGTCCCAACTCACTCACTGACACGTAAAACAGTAATAGTCATACACACCAAGAATTTGCTGATCCGTAGCCCAAGTTCCTTCAGCGGCGCCACCACCTCTTTATCAGCCTTTAGCTTCTCTGCAGAGCACACACTGCAAGATAAATAACCTGTTTTACTTCCATAAATTTCCTTACTCAGTTCCTGCAAATGACGTGTTTTAACGGTGTTAGTTACCTTGACAAGTTATCTTGTCCTGATCTGTTATTGTTAAAAGGTACTTAATAATTTCAGAAATAAAATTAAAAGCATTTCAAGTGTACAAATATAACTACGGGGGTTCTTTATGCCTACTAAAAATACACTCTCATTTTTTATGCCTAGTTTATGCCCAAAAATGGCTATCCTGCATGATTTTATTTCCAACCAACAATACCAACTATTGGAGTCTTATAAATAAATTGACAAAATCTATCTGCTTGTGCATCCTCTTTGATTATTAATTTTCAAATTAATTACCCACTTATGCATGATCCATACCTATCCACAAAAGATGTACAGTCCTTCAAACTGCATGGAAAATAAATCCAGTCAGCTTTATAATAAAGAAGTAACCATATTATCCAGCTATTAATATAAACTTCACAAGTTTAAAGCATTTAAGGTACCACTGTACCTCAACAATTGGTGATATAAAAATAAACAAAAGGTACCAGCAGTACCTAGGGGGCTTGTAGTAAGACAAACCAGCCAGTAACCGCTCACAATGCCGATCCAACTCAGCTCCAATCTGATCCTGAAAGAAAATAAGCATTTGAAATCAGATTCTGCAACTTACCCTCTTTGCATTTTACACATATAATTATCCTTCCTTCCAACCACACCCCCACTCTATTGTAATTTTAGTAAAATTTGCTTCAATAATGTTGTACCATTTCTGTTTTCTAATATCTTTTTCCCAAAATACAACAACCTACTCCCAAGCTCTTTGCTGTTCTATTGATAAGACTTAACAACAATTTACTCAAGTGCTTTCTGACATTTCTGAACCTGAAGAATATTTTGCTTTCGAATAGCCCAAAGGTCTGCAAATTGCACAGAGAATTATGCCTACAAATCTGGCAGCAAAAGAGAGTGATTTAGTGTCTTTTGAAAATTATTTTAACCCATAGGTGCAGCATCTCAAAGATCATTTGCGTTATTAAATCCTAGTTTACTCCCATTGGTAACTCTGGAGAAATAAAAATCCTTCAACAAAGCCAAGAAGCTAAGCAAACAACTTCAAATTGAGTAATATTTTGACTGAGTTGAACTTACAGTTTCCCTCAGTGCTGATCTCCCCAGTAAAATTGTCCATAGTTCCCGACTGCTCCTGTGAACAAATCATTACACAAAATCCAGAATATAAACGCTATATTTTAAGAGAAGACATCCATATCATCTTAACAAAACTTGATACCATGCTTTAATCTTGCCCAAACACTCACACAAATCAGTAGTCTCAGTCTTACCAGCAACATAATGATGAAATATGAATATTACTTAGTGCCCAACTGGAGTTGATATTGCCTTTCAAATTAACCTTATACAAGGCCCTCAATGCTATTAGAGAGAAGAACTTTTTATCAGTATGAACAAGGTTGAAATATTACACTGGAAAATGACACTATTACATTATTCCCAATAATTTATGCCGCTACACATTATGTACATATTGAGTTTTCATTTCAGAATAATTTAAGTTGCTTTTGCAAAATGGAACCCAAATAAAAGTTTGCAAAAAGGTTTTTATATTTTTAATAAACATAATAAACTAATAAAAAAACCTTAACACAGTGAAATACCAACAAATGGTTCTACTATCAGCTTGGCTCAGTCTGTGTCAGAATATTATGATTTCAAGCTCTAATGGTCTTAAATACATAACATAATACTTCAGCACTGTACTGACGGAAAGCTGCATTGTCAGAAGTGCTGTCTTTTCGACGAGACATTAATCTAAGGCATTGACTACCAAAAGTTCCTGGGTCACACCCTGAAGAGTTCCAACACTGACTTGGGTAACATTGTCCACGAGACCAACACCGCAAAGCAGAGCACCAAATCATTTCTCTTTGTTAAATGAAATTTGCACTCCAAATGAAGGATATTGACCCTTGAAAACCATGTTCTTTCTCCTCTCTCATCTCAAGTGCGACACAGATTAAATGTGAAATAGCATTTGAATATTCTCTCAAAAAAGAACAAACCTTAACATCAGCACCATACCCATCCTATTAAACATCACTTCCTAATTTTGTCTTCAGCATCAACTCATTTCAATAATTTACTCTTGTTACATTTATTCTGTTTACATTTTATATGTCGGTCCAATGTAAATATTTATTCACTCCTCCAGAGAATAAATACAACTAAAATTAACCCTTCCCCATAATTCTACCTCTGCTATTGATAATTTTTGATGACTACATGTTGTGAAAGTCGAGTTGCACATGGGTGTTGTTTTGTTAATGAACTGCTAGAAAAGAATCCCTTCAAATTAAAATCTTCTCACTCATAGTTCACTCTAACCCAGTAGTGTGTGTTGAAGGATAAAGTAGGATTTTCCACATGACCCAGTTACCATTAAGGACTAGTGGGTAAATTTAAGAGAATGCAGCCATTTAATAGCAATTGGTTCCAGTAATTTTGAATTGTGGACGAGAAACAAAATGTATGTTACTTATTAGAAAATATCTGGATGGTTAAAATTAGTTTTTAAATATTTGTGAGAGGTATTGGAAATAAGCAGCAGCAAGAAAGTAACAGGTTTTGAAGCCAAAGTCATAATGCAAAAAAAGCTTTAAAACTCTTTGTTTGATTATTAACTGTAACCTCTACATGGTGTTGGTTTGAGGCGAGTTTACCCAATTATTTTGCCCTTCACGGCACCTATTCCATCAGATGGTGCAACAGTGCACCTTAACTGGCAGGAAGTGACATGTCATGCATTTAAAAGACTAGGAACTTACAGATGTATAGAAAGTATCTGTAATGTGTAGTATACATTAACAAGTGTGGCAAAATGCTGGTACATTCAAACATTCCATATATCAAGCAAATGGCACAAATTGCATGTCACAACATGCTACCAAAAAACAATTACTTTCATTCATATGGTATCCAGAATGGACTTGAGGGACCAAATGACTTCCTGTACTGTAATTGCTATCTTTAATAGAGGAATGTGTCCCAGGGACCTTCAGAGGCAGATAATAGAGTACAATAAACACAGGCAAAAGGAGGAGATATTAGAACAGGTAATAAAAAGCTTCAAAGAGAAATTTTAAGGATAAATGGAGGAGAAAGGTACAAAAAGACGAGAATAGTTTTGGAAAAAGCATCAAATACACTACTTAATTTTACACGTCAGAATTATTCTATGAATGAATTTGTCCTTTATGCAATTTTTTAAGAGGCAGACAGTGCTACTGAATCACATGACAGAAAAAGAAAGAAAATCATAAGAAATCAGAAATAAAAACTGCAAAAGATGCACTATTTTCAACAGCTAAAAGGAGAGTAAACTGGAGGGCAAATTTTAATTAAAAATATGAACTTACTTTCTCTTCACATTCTGGTTGCAAAATACATAGGCAACATTCAATCAAGTGTTTGAAAGAAATTGTAGATTCTATAACTAGACAACAAGTTTACTCCATAGTCACTGATCGGGTAAATTGTAATCACATGAGACTCAAACTATGGAATTTATCAGGTTGTTACATCATAAAAGCGCTGTAGCTTTTTCTATGGATGGAGAAATACAGAGAATAAAAGTACATTTCAGCTTGAATATTGGCCAATAAAAATGAAACAGTGCCTCTCACTAAAATGTAATGTTTATTCTACACTAAAGTCTGAGCATTGCAACCAGGGAAACTGAAGAGCAAATATATAAGGATATTACAGATAGCACCAAGCAAAATAGGGTGGCAATAGTAGGGGATTTTAACTTTCTCAATATTGACTAGCCATAGTATTAGAGGCATAGATGGAGAAAGATTTATTGAGTGCATTCATGAGGAATTTCTCATTCAATACGTAGATGGCCCGACTAGAGAGAGGGCAACTTGACCTCCTCTTGGGAAATAAGGAAGGGCAGGTGACAGAACCGTTAGTGAGGGATCACTTTGGGACTAGTGGCCATAACTCCATTAATTTTAAAATAGCTATGGAGAATGATAGGTCTGGCCCAAAAGTTAAAATTCTAAATTGGATCAAGGCCAATTTTGATGGTATTAGACAGGAAATTTCAAAAGTTAACTGGGAGAGTCTATTGGGAGGTAAAGGGACATTTGGTAAGTGGCAGGCTCTCAAAAATGTATTAACCAGAGTTCAGGGTAAGCACACTCCATTTCGAGTGAAGGACAAGGCTGGTAGAAGTAGGGAAGCCTAGATGACTTGGGATAATAAGGCCCTGATCAACAAGAAGAAGGAGACACATGACATGCACAGGCAGCTGAGATCAAGCTTTTTGATCCTTTGAAAAATATAGAGGGTGTAGGAATAAAGAGAAAAATCAGGAGGACAAAAAAGGAACATGAGATTGCTTTGGCAGATAAATTAAAGGAAAATCCAAAGAGATTCTACATATACATAAAGACCAAGAGTAACTAGGGAGAGGGTAGAGCCTCTCAAGGATCAGTAAGGGCATTTATGTGCAGATCTACAAGAGATAGTGAGATTCTAAATGAATATTTCTCATCATTATTTACTACTGAGAAAAGCATGGATGTTAGGGAATTTGGGGAAATAAATAGTGATGTCTTGAGAAGTGCACATATAATAGTGGTGCTAGAAATCTTAAAGTGCATTAACGTAGATAAATCCATGGGACTGATGAAGTGTATCTCATTGTGGGGGACTCGAGAGGAAATTGCAAATCCCCAAGCAGAGATATTTGAATCATTGACAGCCACAGGTTAGATGCTTGGAAATTGGAGGGTGGGAAAATGTTGCGCTTTTGTTTAGAAAGGGCCAAAGGGAAAACCCTGGAGACTACAGGCTGGTGAGTTTCATATCTATAGTGGATAAGTTGTTAGAAGGTATTCTGAGAGAGGGGATCTACAGGCATTTAGAAAGGCAAGGACTGATTAGGGACAGTCAGCATGGCTTTGAGAGCAGAAAATGTGTCAAATTTGATTGAGTTTTTTGAAGAAGGTCAATGAGGATAGTGCAGTTGATGTTATCCACATGGACTTTAGCAAGGCCTTTGACAAGGCACTACATGGTGGGTTATTGCATAAGGTTAAATCTCACCGCATCCAAGGTGAGGTAGCCAAATGATACAAAATTGGCTGGATGACAGAACTCAGGGTGATTTTAAAGGATTGTTTCTCAAACTGAAGACCTATGACCAGCGGTGTGCCTCAGGTATCAATGCTGGGTCCATTGTTATTTATGTTAATGATTTGGATGAGAATTTACAAGGCACGGTTAGCAAGTTTGCGGGTGACACCAAGATTGGTGGCATAGTGGACAGTGAAGAAGATTATCGAGGGTTGCAGCAGGATCTTGATCAATTGGGCCAGTGGGCTGACAAATGGCAGGTAATTTAGATAAGTGCAAAGTCATGCATTTTGATAGATCAAATTAGGCAAGACTTAGTGATAGGGCGCTGGGGAGAATTATAGAACAAAAATCTCAGGGTACATGTTCCTTGTACAGGCTGAATAGACTGGGACTTTTTTCTCTGGAGCGTAGGAGACTGAAGGGTGATCTTATTGAGGTCTATAAAATAATGATGAGCGCAGATCAGCAAGATAGTCATTATCTTTTCCCAGAAGTATGGGAGTCTAAAATCAGAGCACATAGGTTTAGGTGAGAGGGGGGAGAGATACAAAAAAGTCCAAAGGGACATTTTTTTCACAGAGGGTGGCAAGTGTCTGGAACAAGCTGCTGGGCATAGTAGTAGAGGCAGATATAATTTTTAAAAAGTATTTAGACAGTTACATGGGTAAGATGGGTATAGAGGGATATGGGTCAAACACAGGCAATTGGTACTAGCTTAGTGGTTAAAAACAAAGTGGTGACATGGACAAGTTGGGCTGAAGGACCAATTTCCGTGCTGTAAACCTCTAACCATTTTCATTCATAGTATTGTGCTGAAAATTGCACTGCACTGAGAAACAATAAGCAACTTAAGGCTGTATGCTTCAGTTATATAAGGCATGTTGAGATTGCATTTCATATACTTAATATAAATAGAAAATTTAAATAGGTGACTTAATTTAGAGAAAACTGAACAGCGGATATTGAAAGGGTGTTTCTTCTTGTCAGTGAGTCCAGAACTAGGGGGCACTGTTACAGATGGAGAGAATGGTTTTTTCCTTACAGAGGGTTGTGCAACTTTGGAACACTGCCTCAAAAGCAGTGTCACTGATTTTTTTTAAGGCAGAAGTGCATAGATCTTTGTGGGTGAGGGAAAAATCAAAGATTATCTGAGACTAAGTCAAAGGTAGGTGTTTCCCGCATGTCAGTGCAGACTTCATGGGACGAAGGGCCTCTTCTGCAGTATATGATTCTGAGAATAGGGAACTCAAAACAGACCTTATTGAATGGCAGAGAAGTACAAGGGACCTAATGGCCTACTTCTGTTCCTATTTCATATGAAACTTATATTCATAACACATGGCGTGTGGCTTATGTTCATAACGCATGGCCCGTGGGTAGCACAGTGGTTAGCATTGTTGCATCACAGTGCCAGAGACCCGAGTTCAATTCCGGCCTTGGGTCACTGTTTGTGCGGGATCTGCACATTGTGTATTTGCGTGGGTTTCCTCTCACATTCCAAAGATGTGAGGGTTAGGTATATTGGCATGCTAAACTATCCCTTAGCGTCAAAGGGATTAGCGGAATAAATATGTGGAACTACAGGGATAAGGTCTAGGTGAGATTGTTGGCAGTACCGGCTTGATGGGCTTACTAGCCTCCTTCTGCACTGTATGGATTCTATAATAGGAAGGCTGACTAAAACTCATTTGTGGAGATTTGTTAATATATCTGACTTCTGGCGAGGTCGTGCGCCGTCCGCATTGCTGGGACTATTCGGAGGAACCTCAGTTACAAGGTCTGCTTTGGTACAGATCTGAAAATACCAGGTGCCATGTGAAGATCCTGGGTGCCAGGTGGTCCTTTCAGATCACTGAGTGACGGGGAAGAATTTGAGAGAAAGAACAGTTTCCTGTCAGGATTCCATATATTTGTATCTCTTTTTAAAATAACCACAATTCGGAATTACGTGTTTGCAAAATGAAGGCGGCGAAATATTAAAACGAATATCCTGAAAGAATCAAATGCCCATTTCGCTCAATTATGTGTCAGCCTGATGGAGAGTTTGAATGTAAACTCGTGTCGAGCGCGCTCTCAACCAGTTACCAACTGTAAACCACCCTCCCGCCACTGCTCACACCGGCCTCCGGCTCGCCCTTCGTCCCGATTAAGTAGATTTTATTCAGCAGCGTCGCCTGCCTTTGACCCGAATCGGAGCTATCGTTTCGGAGTTTTATTTCTGGGGTGGTGGGGGGAAAAGTTTTCATCTGTTTTTCTTTACCTCACATACGGCCCAACTGCTGCTGCTGCCGCCGCCATTGCCGACCTTACTCACGTGATCTGCGCTTGGGTCAGTTCCCCCTGCACGTGATCCGCCGTCAGCCACGCCCCCTAAACCGACGGGGCGCCGCTCTTCCCCTGCACGTGACTCCCTCTCGGTCCCACTCTCATCCCACGTGATTTCCCCGTCGGCTCCGCCCTCTGCGCTGAAGTGACGCACTTTTCCCGCCCTCTCCCGCGGTGGGACGGCCCTCCTGCGTGACCACACGTTGGCCCCGCCCTCTCCACCTCACTCCCCGCCGGCTCCGCTCTCTGTGCTGACGCGGCGCTCTTTCCCCCACTCTTTTCCCGCTTTGGGAAGGTCCTCCTCACGTGATCCCAATCGGCCCCGCCTTCTCCTCACGTGACCTTCAACTGCAGGCGCTGTGGACTGTTCGTGTCACGTGATTGACCTTTCATCATGGCCGCCCGCTGGAAGGTGACAGGTGTGTGTCTGTGTGATGAGGTATTGTTATGAGGGATGATGCTTTTCCCAAACCCCCCGAACTGTTTTGTTTTGTTGGTGGAAAAATAAACTGGAATTGTTCCCCTTTATTGTCGTTTTCGTCTACTCGCCTAATAATCGAATGTTTTTATTTCAAGTATTTTAATCAATTGCCCTTCCCTGCTATTAGCGAATACGACAACTGAAGGCCACACAGGCAGTGAGAATTTTTTTAACCCCTCATCACTGCTAAAATTGTTATTTAATAAGCAGCTGATCGGAATTTTTGTTTTGAGACATCCTCTTTTTGAATTGCGACTGGAAGATTATGGTGTGTGCTGTAACTGGAATTGAAATAACACTATATTAATCAAACTCTTAATATGCGGAAAGGTTGACTATAACTATTCCGCTTTATATTTCTGACCAGTTGTTTGCTATTTTTGGCTGACACTATGTCAGTGGGCGGCATTGTGCTCAGCACTGCTGCCTCACAGCTCCAGGAGTCTAAGTTTGATTCTCGGCTTGGGTCAAATTTGCACGTTCTTCATTGTCTGTGTGGTTTCCTCCGGGTGATCGAATTTCCTGCCAAGTCCAAAGGTGTGTGAGTTAGGTGCATTGGCTGTACTAAATTGCTCCTTAGTTCTAAGGATGTGTAGGATAGTGGAATGAACATGTGAGCCTAGGTGGGATTGTTGTTTGTGCGGACTTGATGAGTTGAAATTGGAGTGTGGTATTTTACATTTAGTTAATCAATTTCTTTATTTTGCCTGTTGAGCATTTTGTACAGGACATGTGTAATCTGATTCCTGCTATTTGGCCACTGGGTTGCTGTCAGCTATTTCTAGCTCAGTACAAAGGGAAACCTTCCATGTCTCGCTCATCTGGAATAAAATTCTTTCATTGTGGTTTTAAATCTCATTTGGGTTGAGACATCTCTTAAAATGTAGATTGATGTCTTAAACTGATTATAGGTCAGCTGAATATTTTTGATAAGTAGGAACTGTTAAAAGCAGATTATAAATTTCCAGCAATAAATACATTTGAAAAACTATGCTGCCAAATTTGTGGAAAAAATACAAAATATTCCTTATCGAAACTCAGGACAAGAGATGCATACTTATCACAACAGTGAGGTTTACATACAATGTATGTTGTCTACACCACCAGTATATGTACATCCCCAGACCCAATATTTAGAAGGAAATCAACAAAAAAAATTGAATGACAGACATGAATTATCTTTAGAACTATGTTCTTAATATGGCAGTAATTGTCAATCATTCATTCCTTATTTACATATGGAGCAAGTCCAACATACTTATCACATTAATAGACTCTGAATACATTGGGTTCAGTCAAAGACTGGTTATACAGGAGGTACAGAGGAGATTCAGTAGGTTGATTCCAGAGGTGGGAGGGTTGGCTTACTAGGAAAGACTGAATAGACTGGGGCTACAATCATTAGAATTCAGAAGATTGAGAGGACATCTACTCCCTTCATAATCTTATAAGAAGTAGGAAAGTCAGTTCCACTGGCAGGTGAAACTAGAACTAGGGGACATAACGTCAAAATAAGGGGGAGCAGTTTTAGGACTGAATTGAAGAGGAACTTGTTCAAACAGACAGTTGTGAAGCTGGAATTCCCTACCCAGTGAAGCAGTTGAGACTACCTAATTGAGTGTTTTTAAGGCAAAGATAGATACATTTTTGAACAGTAAAGAAATTAAGGGTTATGATGATGAGCCGTTAAGTGGAGCTGAGTCCATGAAAAGATGGCCGTGATCTTATTGATTAGCCCTGCAGGCTCGGGGCCAGATGGCCTACCCCTATACTAGGTCTTGCGTTAAAGACATATTTCATGTTTATTAAAAACATAAATGCAACATTCTCTTTTTCTGGCATTTTTAAAAAGTATTTGTTCATGTGGGCATCGCTGGCTAGGCCAGTATTTATTGTCCTTGAACAATAGGACCATTTCAGAGAAACTGAGTGAATCTGAAATCAGATGTAAGCCAGACCAGGTGAAGACAACAGATAAGTGAACCAGATGGATTTTTATAACAATTAATAATGGTCATCATTTTTAATTCCAGATTTTTATAAAATGCAAATTTCACCATCTGCCATGGTTGGGTTAAACTCTGGTCTCCAGAGCATAGCTCTGGGTTACTAGTCCAGTAACACTACCATTACCTTCCCCAGCATATATTATCATGATAGCAATTAAGTGGTTTGAAGATATAACGATAAATATCAGTTCTTCGATTTCTTTTGTACCGGGGTCAGCCTGTACTCAGTTGTAGAAGTCTCACCTCTCAATTAGAAGTTTGTTGGTTCAGTTCCCACCGCAGAGTTTTGGCCATGGTATCGAGGCTGACCAGTACAGTCCTGAGGGAGTACTGCATCTTTGGATGTGCCATGTTTCAGAAAGGATGCAAATTGAGGCCTCATCTGCATTCATGTGGATGTAAAATATATCAGATTCCCTTTTCATAAGAGCAGGGACGTTTCCCTTGATGTATTTATCCCTCAACTTTCAGATTATTTAGTCATTGTTTCATTAAAGATTGTGGGACCTTGTGTGTAAATTGGGTGCCAAGTTCCCCAAGTTACAACAGTAACTACACTTCAAAAGTAATTACTTGGCTTAGAGTGCTTTGGGACACCCTGTGTAGTGAAAAGCATTATATAAATGCAAGTAATAGTCTTCAAGAACTAGTCTGATCATTTAAAGAAATTGTCTATAAACTAAGTAATTTGTGATTTCTCATTTTGAAGGTCATTATTTGAGTTGTAGTGATGTTCAAATTAAAAATTGCTCTTTACTGATTTTCTCCAAGTATATTGGAGCTCAAGGTTTACCAGCTGATTTACTGATTTTCTCTTTGTTCATTTCATAACCTGGGCTTTCAAATTGTAAATAAAAATTGGCTTTAATCAGCTTTAATTATAAACTTCATTCAGAACAAAACCCCTAGTTTTGAGTTTAATTATTAGTGTCACAAATAGGCTTACATTGACATTGCAATGACGTTACTGTGAAAAATCCCCTCGTCGCCACACTCTGGCACCTGCTCAGGTACGTCAAGGGAAATTAAGCATGGCCAATGTACCTAACCAGTACGTTTTTTTATTCAGTCTGTAGGACGAAACTGGAGCACCCAGAGGAAATCCATGCAGACACAAAGAAAACATGCAGATAGTGACAAGCTAGGAATCAAACCCCAGATTCCTGGTGCTTTGAGGCAGCAGTGCTAATCACTGCACCATCATCTAAGTAGTCATCCCTGTAGGTCTTATTTCCAGTAAGAGGAACTGTATTTTGTGAAAAGGTTTACTTTATCCACATGCCCAAAAAAAAAATCAACTGATCCATTTTAAGGAGCTTACAATCTGTCAGAATTTCTTCCTAATAAAAAATACACAGCTCCCAGGATGCTAATTAAATATCCTACTGTTTGTTCATATGATTTAGACTTTAAAATGTATACTTTTAAAATTGTCATAGATACCTTACCAGCAGAGGTATGAAACAGAAATAGTAATCATATGTTACAGGTATTTTTGGATGATGGCAGAAGGATGAAGGACACAATTAGCACTTCAATTGACTTAGATCGAAGGGCTGAATGGCCTACTCTTGCTTCTAGTTTCTGTGTTTCTATCTGGAAAAAAAAATAGAAAAAAGCCCAGGAATGCATTGACTAAGATGTCCAAAATCAGAAAAAACAGGCGGTTAAACAATTTTAATTTTATTTGGCAATTTTTGGTCAGTGAAGAGAGACATCAAATATTGAAGCTGTTTGAAAAGGCTAATGGAATATAGGCTCTTATTTGAGGAGGACTGGAATACACAGAGATTGAAGCTGTGTTACAGCTGACAGAGCTCTGAACAGGACCCAATAAACTGCATTCAGTTCTGAGCACTGCAGCTCGAAGAGGATACATTAGTCTTGGAGGTGATGCAGCACAGATTCACCAGAGAGATACTGGGGCTAAAAGTGTTAAATTATGGGGACAGATTGAATAGTGTGGGCTGTATTCCCTTGGATATTGATTAATGAAGGATGTAATTGAGGTGTGTAAGATAATCAAAGGATTTAATGAGGTACCTCTAAATACCGTTATAGAAACACCTGAACAAGTGAACATAACTTTAAAAATAGAGCTTGATGATTTAGAGGGTTAGTGAAAGTATGGACAGTCTGCCCCTAAAAGCTGTTGAGGCTGGGATAATTGAAAATTTCATATTCAAGATTGATGAACGTTTGTTGAGCAATGGCATGGGGATTACAGAACTAGGACAGGCAGCTGGAATTAAGATGCAGATCTGTCATAATCTAATTGAGAGATGGAAGAGACTCAAGGGGCTGAATGGCCTACTCCTGTTCACAATAGAAAACATAAAACACAGTGCACTATCAACTTTTGTACTCGTGTTTTTGATGGCAAGAGTTATATGTTGTGTCTGTGGAATGAAAGATAACACTGATCACTCACTCACTTTGTCAATGAATACATGTTTCCCCACTTAACTCCACAGATAGATGATACTTAGAACAGCAACTGAAGTCAGCTCAGCTCAGCTACTTTGAAAGTGGGTGTTTTTTAATTCAGCAAAAAGGTGGTTCTGATAACAATGTTAGTGATTCTGGACCAAACAGTTGTTTTCAGTAGAATTTTTCCAGTTTATTTATTCTAAACTGGAAATGAATCGACTAGCTTAATTTTAGCTTATTCAGTAGTGTCACAAGTAGTCATACAATAACACTGCAATGAAGTTACTGTGAAAACCCCCTAGTTGTCACACTCCAGTGTCTGTTCGGATGCACTAAGGGAAAATTTAGCATGGCCAGTGCACCTAACCAGCAGTGTTAAACCACGCAGACATGGGGAGAACGTGCATACTCCACACAGACAGTGACATAAGCCAGGAATCGAACCCAGGTCCCTGGTGCTGTAAAGCAGCTATGTAACCAGTGTGTTGCCCTAATAGCTGCCTCCATTCCATGTATTTTAAACTGATGGCATATCCAAACTGAACGTGACCTTTTTTTAATGCCTGTTTATCACTAAAGTGTTGAGAAAAAAACTATTTTGTTAGTAATTGCTAGTTGAATATTGAGGTCACACAATGATAAAGATATAACGTTCTTTACCAAGAGCTTTTTGGAATAATGAGAGGGGATCTCATAGAAACATATAAAATCCAGATAGGACTGGACAAGCTAAATACGGGAAGAATGTTCCCAATATTGGGGAAGTGCAGAACTAGGGGCCACAGTCTAAGAATAAGGAGTAAGCCATTCAGGACTGAGATGAAAACAAACGTCTTCAGAGAGTTGTGCACTTGTGGAATTCTCTACCATAGAAAGCTATTGGGGCCAGTTCATTAGATATATTCAAGAGAAGCTGGATGTGGCCCTGTGGCTAAAGGGATCACAGGATATGGAGAAGAAAGTAGGGGTGGGATACTGAAAGTGCATGATCATATTGAATGGTGGTACAGGCTTGAATGGCTGAATGACCTCACTTGTACTTATTTTCCTTGTTTCTGGAAACCACATTGTACAACTGGGTTCCATCTATTCCACTATCATAAGCTTCCTTCAAAAGCACCACTCAGGGACAGCACCAAAATATTTGAAAATCTCACCTTATTTGTGTTAGTTGGTTGGGGCTGGGGAGGGGAGGTGGTTAGGATTGCCATCTGAGCATGGAATTCACAGGCAAATTGATAAAGACTGAACTGCAGCAGGCTTACCTGCTGATCTCCCCAGTACAATGTGAGGCGAATTAAAGACAAGTATAAGCAAACTTGTTGGATCTAATGAATTGTTAAATTTCACACCCTCCTGTATCTGACTTCCTAACATTCCTTTGACTGATGTGCAGATAGATGATGAAAAAGCTTCTCTACAACATTTCATCTATAACTAACGCAGCCTACGTTACAATTTGTGTTCCAGGTCTGACACTCAGTTAGATCTGCCCAGTTGCAAAGGTTCGAAGGAAAATCAATCAGACAAAGGGGAGATTTTTACAGGAATAATTGTTGGCAAATGGAATGAAATCGCACTTTGCCGGATTCTAGGATGATTAAAACATTTTCGGTGTTGCGTACATCAGAAGAAAAGTCTGCCTCAATGTTGCAAAATCCTGTCTTGGTGGAATCTTTCATCGTCTTCATCATCGTGCTGTCTGTCCACGCTGTGATCTGGAACACCTTTTCCTGGTGCACACTCGCCTTGGCGGTTCAGGCTTACTACGTTCAGCACAAGTGGGACCGGCTACTGAAGTCCGGGAATGCTGTTTTCCAATACAGGACAGCCTTTAGTAGTGGCTTGCTGCCAGCCAGTGTGGTTTTGCCCCTGCTAGGAATCGTGCTGAAGGAGCAGTGGGAAACGGTTGGCAATGTACAGTTCGAGCGGTTCTGCGTTGTGTGTTCGGCTGCTGGAATGGCCATCGCTCTGTTCATCTCGTTGCTGGGTTTGGGCCTCACAAAGCCACTGCCCACTAATACCAGTATTGTGTACGGCTTTGCATCCTGTGCCATAATATACGCCCTTAAGCACTCTCTTTCAGTTGCCGAGGTCATCGAAATCCTGGAGGTACTATTGATTTTTGTCTATCTTTCCCTCATTGTCCTTTATATTATGCCACGGAGTTTCACACCAGGAGAAGTTATGTTGTTCTTGTCAGGTTTAAGCATCATCACAAACCAGCTTATCAAACGTTCTTTGACTTTTGGAGATGGCAGATATGATCCACTTGCATCATTCCTCTTGGTGATTGTGGTGGGAACAGCGCTCCTGGGATTAGTTTTCACTATTTTATACTGTTTTATGGACTCGAAGACTTGGATCTCTTCGCTGATTTTCCACGTGACGGCAGTCATTTTTGGATTGGGAATCATGGTGCCCTGGTTCCACCGATTGACCAGGAACCATCTTGTTGTTTGGCTTCTCAACTTCCTCATGTCCACCAGAACCAGAATCTACTTACTGAGCTACTGGATGACATTGGCATTTCTTGCCTCGCTCATTGTCTTTCACCAGAACTACAAGCAATCATCTGAATCTAAAGAGTATAAAGCTTCTACAGCCATGCGAAAAAGCTTTCATATCATTATCGTGGCAACCTACATCCCAGGCCTCATCTATGACCGCCCGTTACTCTACATTGCTGCTGTGGTTTGCTTTGCTGCATTTGTGGTGTTGGAATACATAAGGCATTTTAGGATTAAACCACTTGGATTGATGTTGAGACCAATGTTGGCCCTGTTTCTTGATGACCGTGACAGTGGACCTTTAATTCTGACGCACATTTATCTGCTGCTCGGACTGACCTTGCCTGTGTGGTTATTCCCTGGAGTGTTTGCCCCACAGAGCTCCTTTCCAGGGGAGGTAGCACTAGCTCCCTACGCAGGAGTTCTGGCTGTGGGGATTGGTGATGCCATGGCCTCTGTTGTTGGAAGCACGATGGGAGAGGTTAGATGGCCTGGAACGAAGAAGACTTTTGAAGGGACAGCAACCTCTGTCTTTGCCCAAATCATTACTGTTGCTTTAATTCTGATCTTTGATAAAACAGTGAATTTGAATGGCAGCTACACCTGGATTATGGGGTCTATTGCCATAGTCTCCATGCTAGAAGCTTACACCAATCAAATAGACAATCTTTTATTGCCTTTGTATCTTTTCCTTATGTTAATGGTTTAAGTGCGGTAATTGGATGTACTGTGACACCACAGTGAACGTTCTGTTTTTTTTCAGGTACTAGGGCACTATTCCTTTAGCTAAAATACCAATGAAAGAGGAAATCATAATATTCAGAAGTGACTCCGAGCAAGTTAATACCTAACTAATTAAATTATTAATTTAAGATTTTAATACAGAAGAATGTGTTAAGGCTTCCCCACAACTAAATTCATGCCATGATGTGAAATTAAACCGTATACATGGAAAGTCCCCTAGTTTATTCCCTGCTCTGGACTGAATTAACTTACCAAGGGAGGTCAGTTAAAATGAATCAGCCAAGGGATTCCACTCCTCAGAGCCTATAAAGAAAGGAAGATATTAATGTCTCAGGAGTAAATTAGAACAAATGAATGAAGAACTATACCTGAAACATCAGAATGTAAATGGCCACTGCTGGTGTCTTTCACTCATGCATCGACACAAGTCACCAGTTCAAAGAGGGAAAACTTATTGAGTGATATTTTTCAGCTTGGTTAACAATGGAACAGAAGTAATGCACTCCCACCAGTGATGCAATCACGTAAATCTTTATATTGCTGACGCAAAAACAGAAAATGCTGGAAAATCTCAGCAGACCTGACAACATCTGTGGAGAGAGAATAGAGCCAACTCCACAGATGCTGTCGGACCTGCTGAGATTTCCTAGCACTTTCTATTTTGTTTCGAATTCCAGCATCCGCAGTAATTTCCTTTTCTGGAAACACTCAGAAGGTCAGACAAGGTTAAGGAAAAGATTAAATTTTAAATATTAATTTTAAAAGTATTTTGATAAATGGTTATAGCTGAAGGTTAACTTTTCTCTAGCTTTACAAATATTGCCTGACCTGCTGAGTTTCTTTGGCATTTTCTATTTTTGTTTCAGGTTTCCATCTACTATGTTTTATTTTTAATTTTAATTGTTTTCCTAATTCTGGATCAAGTGACTTCTGTTGTTGGACATTTGTCACGTGATATTAGGTAAGGATAGGATTGAACTCAATGTAAAATGGCCTTTCACTAACCCTGCCCTGTATTATCAAATGGAGAAGGGTTGAAGTTATCAGATTTTCTTTTTGAAAAGAGTAAATATTTAAGGCGATGGGGTGGCAAGGTGGTTAGCACTGATGCCTCATAGAACCAGGGACATGGGTTCAGTTTCGGCCTCAGGTAACTGTGTGGAGTTTGCACATTCTCCCCATGTCTGTGTGGGTTTTCTCCGGGTGCTCCGCTTTCCTCCCACATTCCCAAAGATGTGAAGGTTAGCTGGATTGGCCATGCTAAATTGCCCCTTAGTGTCAGGGAGATTAGCAAGGCAAATAGATGGAATAGGGTCTGAGTGGGATTGTTGTCAGTGCAGGCTTGATGGGCCAAATGGCCTATTTCTGCACTGTAGGGGTTCTATGATTTTATGATTTCAGTTGTACTGTCAACCAGATCTAGTGATAATAGTGTCATGGGTTTCCATTACTGATAATCAGTTGTAGAGGCCATATGGTACATGGTGGTTGGCATTACTACCTCACAGTGCTAGGGACCCAGGTTTGAGACACTGTGTGGAGTTTGCACGTTCTCTCCGAATCTGTGTGAGTTTCCTCCGGGTGCTTTGGTTTCCTTCCACAGTCTGAAAGATGTGCTGATGAGGTGTATTGGCTGTGCTAAATTCTCCCTCAGTGTTCTCGAACGAGTGCCAGAGTGTGGCGACTAGCTCATTGCAGTGTGAATGTAAGCCTACTTATGACTAGTAAATAAAGTTTACAAACCTAATCATGTACTGATGGGACTGAAGATGTTACTGAATGTAAAATCATTGCTGAATCCTATAGGCTGCACATATTGAAAAATGCAATGAACATTAGATCCTAATGATGCCAAGTCAACCAGCAATGGTACTAAAGTAACCAGCAACCATGCAGAATCACGCTTACAAAATGTATGTAGTAATATGTGTTCAGTTGAACTGTGTAGTTGGTTTGCAAGTGCAGCAGGTAATTAAGAAGGCAAATGGAATTTTGTCCTTCATTGCTAGAGGGATGGAGTTTTAAAACAGCGAGGTTATGTTGCAGTTGTATAAGGTGCTGGTGAGGCCACACTTGGAGTACTGTGTATAGTTTTGGCCTCCTTTTGGCCCATGGAAGACTTCTGCAGAAAATGCAGATGTATGGGATAGAGGGTGATTTAGCTAATTGGATTAGGAATTGGCTAGCAGATAGAAGACAGAGGGTGGTGGTTGATGGGAGATATTCATCGTGGAGTTCGGTGACAAGTGGTGTACCTCAGGGGTCTGTTTTGGGGCCCCTGCTGTTTGTAATTTTTATAAATGATCTGGATGAGGGTATTGAAGGATGGATTAGTAAATTTGCAGATGACACTAAAGTCGGTGGAGTGGTAGATAGTGAAGAGGGGTGTTATAGTTTGCAGAGAGACTTGGACAAGTTGCAGAGCTGGGCCGAGAGGTGGCAAATGGAGTTTAATGTGGAAAAGTGTGAGGTAATGCACTTTGGCAGGAATAATAAATGTGTAGAGTATAGGGCTAATGGTAGGATTCTTAATAGTGTTGATGAACAGAGGGATCTTGGTGTATTTGTGCATAGATCCCTGAAAGTAGGCAGTCAAGTCGATAAGGTTGTTAAGAAGGCATATGGAGTCTTAGCTTTTATTGGTAGGGGGATTGAATTTCGGAGCCGCAACGTCATGTTGCAACTGTACAAAACTCTAGTGCGGCCGCACTTGGAGTATTGTGTGCAGTTCTGGTCCCCACATTATAAGAAAGATGTGGAGGCATTGGAGAGGGTACAGAGGAGGTTTACCAGGATGTTGCCTGGTATGGAGGGCAGGTCTTATGAAGAGAGGCTGAGGGATTTGAGGTTGTTTTCGTTAGAAAGGAGGCGGCTAAGAGGGGACCTTATCGAAACATATAAGATGATTAGAGGTTTAGATAGGGTGGACAGTGATAGCCTTTTTCCTAGGATGGAGAAAGCTAGCACGAGGGGACACAGCTTTAAATTAAGGGGTGATAGTTATAGGACGGATATCAGAGGTAGGTTCTTTACCCAAAGGGTGGTTAGGGAGTGGAATGCCCTGCCTGCGGCAGTTGTAGATGCGCCAAGTTTGGTGGCGTTTAAGAGGTTAGTTGATAAGTATATGGAAGAGAAGGGAATAGTTTAGTTTGGAGGGTCATTGCTTTTTATATTGGTCGGCGCAACATCGAAGGCCAAAGGGCCTGTTCTGTGCTGTAATGTTCTATGTTCTTCACTTGAGAAGGGATATACTGGCATTGGAGGAGGTGCAGAGGAGATTCACTAGGTTGATTCCAGAGTTGAGAGGGTTGGCTTATGAGGAGCGACTGAGTAGACTGAGCTATATTCATTGGACTTCAGAAAAATGAGGGGAGACCTTATAGAAAGGGATTAAATAAAATAGAAGCAGGGAAGTTATTTCCACTGGTGGATGAAATTAGAACTAGGGGACATTGCCTCAAAATAAGAGGGAGCCAAGTTGAGGAGGAACTTCTTCACACAAAGGGTTGTGAATCTGTGGAATTCCCTGCTCAGCAAAGCAGTAGAGGCTACCTCATTGAATGTTTTTAAGGCAAGGATAGATACATTTTTGAACAATAAAGGAATTAAGGGTTATGGTGAGCAGGTGGGTAAGTGAAACTGAGCCTACAAAAAGATCAGCCATGATTTTCTTGAATGGCTAAGCAAGCTCGAGGGCCTGATGGCCTACTCCTAGTCCTAGCTTGTATATTCTTATGGGTAAGCAGAAGCAAATTGTAATCAGTCCCTGGGGAAAGAAATACCTTGCAAAGAAAAGGAACATCTCCTGAGCAAGTGAAGGGAAGATTAGGCAGGTAAAAGAATTGGTGAGTCGCTCAATCCAGTTCCTTACAGAAACTGTTTCAGAAAATAATCGTGATAAGTTGTAGAAGATAGAAAGTGTTGACAGAAGGCTGCTCAAATGACAGGAAGGTAGTGGCATACTACAGGGATCCTTATTATTCGTCATTTTATATAAACAACATAGATGACAATGTGAGGGTAGGATTAGTAAGTTTGTGAATGATAAAAAGATTAGCTGCGTGATTAACAGTGAGGCTTAGTGTCATGGCCTACAAGAAGATATAGATGGAATGGTCAAATGGGCAGAAAAAAGGCAGATGAAATATAATCCTGAGATATTTGAGATGATACACTTTGGAAGGAATTTGACAAGGAAGTATTCAATGAATGATAGGATACTAGGAAGTTCTGTGGGACAAAGAGACCTTGGCATGCTTGTCCACAGACCTCTGAAAGCGGAAGGGCATGTTAGTAGAGTGGGAAAAAGGCATGTGGGATACTTGCCTTTATGAATCAAAGCATAGATTTCAAAAGCAGGGACATCACGTTGGCGTTGTATAGAACTTTGGTGAGGTCACAGCTGATGTGCCGGTCTGGTCAGCAAATAATCAGAAGGCTGTAATTGTACTGGAGAGAATGCAGAGGAGGTTCACCAGGATGCAGCCTGGGATGGAACGTTTTGTGAAGAGAGATTGGGTAGACTTGGATTGTTATCGTTGGAGCAGAGAAGGCTGAGGGATGACCTGATTGAGTGGCATTGACAGAGTGGGTATGGAGGAGCTATTTTTCTTAATTGAAGAGTCAGTCACAAGGGTTCATAGGTTCAAGATAAGGGGCAAAAAATTGAGGGGATGTGAGGGAAAAAAATCTTTTACTCAGAGGGTGATGATGGTTTGGAATGAACTGCCAGGGAGTGAGGGGCAAATTTCCTCACACCCTTTAAAAAGCACTTTGATGAACACTTGGCATGTCGTAACATTCAAGGCTATGAGCCAAGTGCTGGTAAATGGGATTAAGTAGGAAGTCAAGTATTTCTTGCTTATTGGTGCTGACTAGATGGGTCAACGTGCCTTTTCGGCAGTGTATGATTCTATAGAAATCAGTTACCAGTCACTCAGCAATGACTGGTGACTTGTCCTAAATCAGGAGTAGGAGTAGACCATGTGGCTTCTTGCACCTGTTAAAATCAAAGCTGACCATCTGCCTTCATTATCCTTTTCCTGCACACTTCCAATATCTCCCAGCTTCTTGAGTAACCAAAATTCTGTCTATCTCAGCTTTAAGTATATTTAAATGATGTGACATTCACAACCTTCACCCTTTAAATAGAAGATTTCTCCTTATCTCAGTCCTAAATGAGTGAAGCCATAATCTGAGACGATGCCCCCATGTTTTCTATAGCCCAGGAGAGGAAATAGTCTCAATGTACCCTGTCAAGTCCCATCCTAAAAGCTGTTTTTTAACAGTTTAATAAAGTATATTTATTAGTGACACATTAACACTACAATGAAGTTACTGTGAAAATCCCACACTGCGGCTCCTGTCTGGGGACACTGAGGGAGAATTTAGCATAGCCAATGCAGCTAACCAGTACATTTTTCTCTTGCTGAGTGGGTCAGATGTCACATTCCACATTTCACCCAGGTTAGACAGTGGATTATTTCATATTTACTGATTTGGTAATTATCAGGTCCATACCCACTAGAGAAAACTTAATGGAAGGAAAAAAATCATTACCTCATGATAATTGACTAGTGGACTTTTTAAATAAATACTTTTTTGGGGGTGAAATATTACCCCTTGGGTAGAAATGAATTAGAAAATGAGCTCTGTGATTAGGGCTGTGCTGATCCATATCAATTAAAACAGTTCCTATTCACCTTATTTTCAATTTAATGTATATTAAATAAGTTATATTAGAAAAGCCTGACTTTGCCTCTAGGATCAAGTAGTGGAATAAACTAAATACCTAGATCTTAGTTGTTATCTTTCTGGTGATGCCAGTTGAGAAACATGGGGAACGTAGACAATGAGATTAGAACTTGGCTGTGACATGTTTGTGGTGAAATAGGCTGATAACGTTTACTGTTCTGATTTGCAAAGAATGACTACTAGGCCAGAAACTGGATGGGGTCAGACATGAGAAGCAGCAAGAATAATGGCCTGCAAAGGAGACCAGATATGTTTCTATCAAAGTTTTTCCCGAAACTTTGGGGAGCCTGGTGGCAGTCGTTAGCATTGCTGCCTCACAGCACTAGAAACTGACTTCGATTCCTGGCTTGGGTCACTGTCTGTGAAGTTTGCACATTCTCCCCATATCTGTATGGATTTCCTCCAGGTGCTTCTGTCTCCTCCCATAGGCCAAAGATGTGCAGGTTAGGTGGATTGGCCTTGCTAAATTGCCGTTTAGTGTCAGCTAGGATAAATGCATGGGGTTACCGGGAAAAGAGCTGGGTGGGATTGCGGTTGGTGCAGACTTGTTGGGCCGAAGGGCCTCCCTCTGCACTGTAGGAATTCTATGATTCCAAACAAAAGATAAGCACAAGTCGTAGAATGGCACAAGAAGGAAATTGTCCTATATCAGTTTGCCAGACTAAAGGACTGATAAATTTAAGTGCTGTTCCTTCCATGCAATGTTGGACACTTCAACAACACGAGTTCAATGTTTCCCACAAGTTGGATGAATTTTTTTATTTATGTTCCGCACTGTAAAATGATGCTGTGAAGAAATTTACTGAAATGAGATGTCTTGATTGTAAACTTTTGTGAAAATGCATGTGGAAGTATTAATAATGGAATAGCATTAGGAAATGGAAGATTCTAAAGGGCCACAAAACATTTTTAAAAACCATGTACAGTAAATCTGTAGTTAAATATCACTTGCTGAAATGACTCAATGCATGCTTTGTTTATCTCTGAGTTGATGTGTAAAAAATAACAATGTAGTTTGCAAAGTTTTTTTTAAAATGATATTGCACTGATAATGGATTCATTGCCACATGGCTGATGTCCCCACTTACTAGTTGTAGTGATCCATGAGTAGTAACTTCTATAACATCTTATCCCCTCTGGCCTAATCCTGTCTCACCTTTGCTTCTTCCTATACTGCCACATACACACCTCTTCCCTGTTCCTCCTTTCATTCCACTCACTATCTTGAATTATGACTCTGCGTGTCCCCCACTTCACATTTGTCTGAACCTACACAGCCAGCAGCGCCCATATCTCACCATCTGATCCTCACCATTGTTTTCCACAGAGAAAACAAGATATTTGGAACCATCCCTCGGCAACCATTGGAATGGGAAAGGGAAAAGACAAAAGGAGCAGAGATGAAACAGGAACAATTCAAAGGCAACCATTTACTCATAATCCCCACGCACACATACCTGAATAGTCCAATGTAATTTTAGGACTTACATTCAGTTCCCATTTACACTTTAGGGCCACATATGTAAAGCAATTAATCAAAGCCCTTGAACTCTCATCCATTCCATTAATAGATTTAGCTCAGTCTCTTAGATATACTTATGGTAAAATTGTAGTGTAATTAATGTACAAACCTCTTTCATCCTCCATGCTACTTACAAACACGCCCCAGTTCAAATGTCCAACTCTGATTTAGGTGCACTTCAATCATGTATTGATTATCTTCTATGTTATGCTTACATTGATCTGTATTATCATGAAGCATAGAAAGTTTGCACTGTATTCACTAGAAGTGTAAAATGTCACACAATAAATCAGAACTTATTGGTCATTCAGATGGGTTTAATGGTTTTCTTCATTTTCATAATAGGAACTCTTTCTTTACAATTGCCACACCAAGGGAACCAAAACGACTCAGAGTTTCCCAAGGTCTGATTGATTATCTGAGCCAAGATTTTCATGCTTGCAGGCGACTCACAAAATCTACTTCAATTTTTTCCAATTTATTACAGTATACTAAAATTAACTCTTATTAAAAGTTCTGTATTACACATTTCCATCAGAGCAGATTTGCTTTATGAATTTAAATTCTTAAAATAAGAATAAAGCAAGGTACAGGATATATAAACCACACCTTAATTCTGGAAAAGGTAAAATGTGAGGCCAATCCAAATCACTGTCAGAATGACAGATTGGGTGATGAGCAGAAGTTCAGAGGGTTACAATTTATTGTACTTGCATCTGTTAGCATTGCCATAGAAGAACAGCCAGTTCATCACAGTGAAATTTACTTCGTAAATACACTTCCTACACCATAGGAATGTGGGCTGGAATTTTACCACCCCGCCTGCCAGGGAATTGGAACAGGTGAGCATGGGAAGGTCCATTGATCTCAGGCAGGATTTCACACTTTTGGGACAAGCAAAATTCCACCCATGAAGTTGTTCCTCTCCCAAAATGAATCCAATTTAAAATATACTTTTCAGCTAACAGCACATACATTAGACCTCAGTTATTCCTGTATTCCATTGACACTGAGTAAAAAAATGAACTTCAAGTGTACAAAAGTGGGAATGGTAGTTCTGGAGTTGGCTGTAACCTGGAATTGAAAAAAAACATTCAGCAGATTTGTCTAAACAATGATACAAATTTTATTCAACTATGTACTGTCTCTAAGAGTCATTAAAATTATACAGCACAAAATGTTGCACATTTTCCCCATGTCTCCAGGTGCTCCAGTTTCCTCCCACACTCAAGATGTGCAGGTTAACTGGATTGGCCATGCTAATGTCCTTAACAGAGTGAATACATGGGATTACAGCGATAGGACCTGATGGGTTTGATGGCCCAAATGGCCTCCTTCTGTACTGTAGCATTCTATGATTCTACAGAAGAGCCCATTCATCTTATCATGCCTGTGATAGCTCATTGATTATGGTTATACAATTAGTCTCACTCCCCATTACACTATAAAGACTTTTCACTTATAAATATTTATTGAATTTTCTTTTCAAAGTTCCAATTCAGTCTGTTTCCACCTCTTTTTCAGGTTCTAGATCACAACTCGTTTAAAAAAAAATTCTGCATGTTGCGTCTAGTTCTTCTGCACCTTAATTCTGGAAAAGTAAATGTGTGGAGCCCAGAAATGAACGTAGCTGAGACCTAACCACTATTTTTATATATGTATATAACGTATAGAGATAGAAGCCAAAACTCTACCACAGAATCAGTGCGGATGAGAGTCGGACAGCAGAAATCTCCATTGACCTCAGACAGAAATTTCATCTCATCCAAATGAGGCCATAAAATCCCACCTCGAGGGGCTTAACATAACTGCATTGATGAAGCCAAAGATCTGCTTTCATTTTGAAAAGCCTTCTCAACTTGTCCTTAAAAGATTCATGTAGATGCTTTGCCAGCTTTCTCTGCCCCATTTAAAATTGTACGATTTAGTTTGTGTTGCCCTTCTTATTCTACTGCATTAAGAGAAAAATTTGAATGAGAGAAGACCTTCTGTCTTCAATGTTCTACCTCTGGGATCCCACAATCCCTTCTTTGCATCTAACTCAATTGTAAACATACCCATTGCTTTTGCCTCTACCACTTCTTGTGGCAGTTATTTTACTTAAATGTGGAAGTGTTGCCACAGATGAATAGCCAGTATATCACAGTGAAATGTACTTTATTGATATACTCAAATATCATGGGCATCAGAAGTTGTTCCTGTTCCAGAATAAATCCAACTAAAAACACTGCACTTAATAAAGTTCTACGCTGATTTCTTCTTAGTTTTGTATATTTCCCACATTCTCTATACTGGCTTTTAATTCACATTCTCAAAACTGACTTTCCTGGTTGAATTTTAAGTGATAATCAGAGATTTCCAAAATGACACTGAGTAATCATTTATGTATTCACATTGTTCCCTGTTGGAATAAGAGCATTTTAAGGGACTGATCAGATGACGTCCTGCCATTTGTGCAGACAAACAGGCAGTGTATCCTAACAGCCTGTCACACAAATACCTTTCCAATAAAGCTCGTGTTTGTTTATAGTCTGCAAGCTTATCCTTCAAAAATACTGCCAAGAAAACTGGCAATGAGGTGGTTGATCCAGACTACAAACACCTAAACAAGAATGGAAGAAATCCAATGAAACTAGAGAAAAGTCATCAGTCCACACTGCAGATACCTACAAAGTAGTTAGAAAAGGACATTGCTGCACCAAGCTGGCAACAGAGGGGTGCCGAAAAACAATGGTAGCCAGCGAAGGAAGAAGTTGGAGAAATAATGTTGAAAAGCTCACCACCTGCTCTGCCTCCAAAGGCTCTGAATGGAACAGAGAGTACTGTGAGTAACAAGTATCCTGCAACAATAATTTAGAGCATAACCTGGAAGGAAACAGGCTGAACTTAGGAGGACCTTGTTCAAAAAAAAAACACAAGGTGCTGCTGAAGTATTTTGTGGCACAACCTGTTTATGCAAGCCCTTTCTATTAGATTAGAATTTTTATCTGTAATCTCTCTGTCAATGAAAAAAAAGGGCCAACGTCTGGCAACGAAAGAAAGCGGCAGTTATCAGAACTGGCGTAGAAACAGAATAGCAATCACTGTACTGGATGATACAGGGAACCGTGGAAGATTGTCTCTTAATTCACCCTGAGTGAAAGTATCACCTTCCATTTCCCACTCCCAAAAGGACACATTTGTATGACCTTAACCTTTAAATACTGATGGTGGAAATTTGCCTCACTCGCTGAATGGAACAGTTCAGTTTCCCAACTTCAAGCTACGACCATCAAAATGGATTTTCACAATAATCTCATTGCAGTGTTAATTAACCTATTTGTGACACTAAAAATAAACTTTAAAATGATGTGCTGGGGTAAGTGGAGGCACTTTAACATTTCCAGAAGGGTTTTGCAAACTAAGCTAGGGCAGTAGATGGCACACTACACTGCAGCATTGTCTCCTCTAGCTGGATCAGAATTATCTGGACCATTCAAATTCTTCATTAGCTGCCCACAAACTGACAGAGGTTAACTGCAGCAGCATTGACAGTTTAACAACATCCCCCACTGTTAGCCAAAAGGAGAACTGCTGAGGAGGAAACAGCAAAGGGTTACACTGAAAGCGACAACATCAACCCAACACCAAAATGTTGCAAATGCAACTCTCTCACAGAGAGGCATTGAAGGACAAACTGAAATCCTCACCAGTTCTCCTCACTCCAGTGACTATCTTGGGATTCCAACAGGTGGAAAGTGTAGGCGTGCCTCGATTTATCTGATGTGTTTGCAGCACTTCTATGCACAACCTCCCCATGGATGAGGATCAGCCCACCTGCATTAAAAAAATCATCCAGCAACAAGCACCTATCTGAGTTACATTGAGACAACATTTTCATTCAAATTAACCTTCAAGTTCAGAACAATTTATATTTATTCATTGCTGTCTTTATACCGCAGCATTGTAAAATTAAATAAGGATAGTCCCACTGCTGTCAGTAACACCAAGACCCAAAAGTGTTTCTGTCCCCTTGGCACTGCCAGTATTGGACATCACATGTTCCAAATCTATTCTTGCTGCAGCCTGGCTGAGCATCACAGACCAGAAACTTTCATTCTTTCAGGTCTTTCTGTACCTTCTGACATCCAGGCAGACCAGCAAGCATTCTGCAACTTAGTCTCAAATACTATTTGTGAACCAGCCCTCAGGCATAACGGGGGCATATTTGAAGCTGTAGCCAAGCTCTCTCACTGTGGATTGTGACTCCTGCCAACACAAAATGGCTGTGCAAAATGGCCAATAAAACTCAACCACACGTGCACATTGGTCCACACAAGTGCAGAAATGCAATTACATCACACCGTGCGCTTTATATGGAGTCAGAGAGCTTTACAGCACAGAAAGAGGCCATTTGACTCATTCTGTCTGTACCAGCCATCAAGCACCTATCTTAATCTCATTTTTCAGCACTTGGTCCATAGCCTTGTATACCATGGCATTTCAAGTGCTCATCCAAATGCTTCTTAAATGTTTTGAGAGTTCCTGCCTCTACCAGCCTTTTGGGCAGTGAGTTCCAGATTCCCACCACCTTCTGGTGGAAAACGTTTTCTTCAAATCCCCTCTATATCTTCTGCCTCTGACCTTAAACCTATGTACCCCTCTGCTAATGGGAAAAGTTTCTTCCTATCTGCTCTTTCTACATCCTTGTAGACCTCAAACAGGTCTCCCACAGACTTCTCTGTTTTAAAGAAAATAACTCCATTCATCTAGCCTCTCTTCGTAGCTGAAACACCCCAGTCCAGGCTAAATCCTGGGGACCCTTTCTAATGCAATCATATCTAGGACATTTTCCAAAAGGCAGGAATTAATTTCATCACCTTATTCATCATGTTAAACTATAGACATACTACACTGCTTTCTATGTCCAGTCCCATGAATCAATTTGCAGTACAGTTAATGTTTGGGCCTTTTTGTTAGATCTGGCCAACATAACTCAATATTTGCACAAATGTTTCAGTCTTTCTGAACTTATATTTCTTAACATCTCCAAGGAAAAGATGGCAGTCAATAGGGCAGCACTGTTTTTTCCCCTTTTAGAGAATTTTTCTTCTATTGTTACAAATTAGGCTGCTGTCTACTCTGTTGCTTGCAATGATGTAGCGGAGTAAAACATCACAACTACAACTATTGGGTGGCACGGTAGCACTGTGACTAGCATTGCTGCCTCACAGCACCAGGGACCCATGTTCAATTCAGGCCTCAGTTCACTGTGTGGAGTCTGTACATTCTCCCATTGTCTGCAATGGGTTTCCTCCAGATGCTCCAGTTTCTTCCCACAGTCCAAAGATGTGAGGGTTAGGTGGATCGGCCGTGCTAAAATTAATCCTTATTGTCAGGGGGAACTAGCAGAGTAAATATGTGAGGTTGCAGGGACAGGGCCGGGATGGGATTATTGTTGGTGTAGGTTCAATGGGCCAAATGGACTCCTTCTGCACTACAGGGACTCAATGATTCTACACATTGTATACCATCAAACACAGCCTAATCTTAGCAATTCTCCAGTTGACAAAACACTCACTTGGCCTGCCTATTATGAGGACTATGCCAAAAATACTTTTAGACCAAACTCACAAGTAGTGTTTTGAGTTCAGATACCACTTCACATTTTGCTCCCTTCCTAGTTGGCTTAGTCTTGCCACCTTCCCTCTGATTTCCTCTCCCTCACATACACAGTACAGGGACTCAGGACACTAGATCATTTCCTGCTATACAAGATAGAGCATTATATTAAGGCTCAGATAAAATCCAATCTATTTTGATTGCACAATCACTTTAAACAGTATTTTGAAAATCATGTTTTATGATTTTTGTTTTTCTGTGAAAACCAAAAACCAGTTGAATAATCACAAGAATAACAGGAGTTAAGTTCAATATAGGAATATAATCTCATGGTTTTGAAGATGATCACAAGTATTTTTGACATCAGAGGCACCAACATCATTACTCATCATGTCCCCCTGATATTCTATTCCTACAGTTCATGTCAGCAACTTTTGACCACAATATATGGAGCTACTAGAATGGTGTGGTGACACAGTGGTTAGCACTGCTGCCTCACAATACCAGGGACCCGGGATTGATTCCACCCTCGGGTGACTGTCTTTGTGCAGCCTGGGCACAAATAGCCTTCATGCTCCTGGGTTAAGGAGGGAGAGAAAAAAAAAACAGCAAAATCTCCACTTAGGATTACTGTGCAGTAATTGTCTTTTAACAGTGAATATATACAGATAAACATGGGGCAGCATGGTGACAGAGTGGTGAGCACTGCTGCCTCATAGCACCAGAGATCTGGGTTCAATTCCGGTCTCGGGTAACTGACTGTATGAGTTTGGACTTTCTCTCTGTGTCTGCATGGGTTTCCTCCCGAATGCTCTGCTTTCCTCACACAGTCAAAGATGTGCAGATTAGCTGGATTGGCCATGCTGAATGCATCAGATTATGGGGATGGGGCTTCTTGGGTAACATCTCTTTCAGATGGTCAGTACAAACTGGATGGGCCGAATGCCCTCCCCGCCTTGCACTCGTGGGAGATTATTGTATTGTATTCAATACAATACAAAGCATCACCATCAATATCCATCATCATCACACTGTAATACAAATGGCCATCTACCTTTTTTAACTGGAACAGGGATGAATTTATCATCTGGATAATCACGCTCCTTTCCGATAAATTGAGTCAGAGGATATTCTCCCCTTGGAGCTCGTACCATCCTCCGTTTAATACCAACTGCACAGAAAAACAAAGTGCTGTATAATGAGCATAAACAGACTTTATGCAGTGTTTTAGATTTTCAATCACTAATAACACACATTTTTGTATCATGTTTTATTTGAATTTTCCAGTTGTGTTGGTTTTTCCACTGATTTGCCACTCATGCACCATATTTCCTTCTTGAGGAAGCAAGAAGGAGACCTACTGTTTGGTGTGTAGAGAGGCCTAATAGTCTTATTGCTAGACTATTAATTCAGAAACTCAGCTAATGTTCTGGGGACTTGGATTCGAATCCCGCTGCAGCAGCTGGTAGAATTTGAACTCAATTTGTTAAAAAATCTGGAATTAAGAATTTACTGATGACCATGAAACCATTATTGATTGTTTGGGAAAAACCATCTGGTTCACTAATGTGCTTTAGGGAAGAAAATCTGCCATCCTTACTTGGTCTGACCTATGTGCGATTCCATAGCCACAGGAATGTGGTTAACTCTCACCTGCCCTCTGAAATGGCCTAGTAAGTCACTTAGTTTCAAGGGCAGATAGGGATGTGGCCAGCCAGCAATGCCCATGTCCCACATTATTAAAATAAAAAAAATTATTAGTTAAAAAACAACAGAATGGCTTGAGGTGCCTAGATCTTCCCATCTTGCAACTCTACCTATGCAATGACTTACATCCAGTGCAAATTAGCAACTAGATCAGCATCCCATAACTTAAAATTTCATCCCAATACACTACCGACGCACAGAGTCAGCAGCGTGTACCACCTGCTTAAGATGCACTGCAGCAAATCAGCAAAGCTTCTTGGACAGTATTTTCTAAACCCACAACCTCCGACACGCCAGAAGGTCAAGGGCAGCAGATACGTAGAAACATGCGTTCTCCTGCAAGTCACCCACCATCCTGACTTGGAACACTGTCGCTGGGTCAAAATCCTGGAACTCCCTCCCTAATGTACCTACACCACATGCAGTTCAGCATTTTATTTAAGGGCAATTAGGGAGCAAATCTAAGCCTTGCTAGAGACACTAAATTCCAGGAACAACTGGAAAAAAAATCATCGTTTTACCACAGCTGAGATTTGAGATTTCATTAACTTACTCAGACAGGAGCTGCCAACAGATGTTCACACCAGGGCCACGGGAGGCAGACAAGTGAGTAATGGTCAGGAAGGGCAAAGCAGTGGATGTGCCCCTTCTTAAGTACTCTTGTCTGAGTACTGCAGGAGGGGCGGGGGAGCCAGCTCACCTGAAGTGACCGTGTCACTGGAACAGAGTCCGGCCCTGTAACTCAGAGGGCTAAGGAAAGGAGGAGGCAGGCAGGCAATATTAATTGGGGACTCTACAGTGAGGGGATCGGTGATTTTGCAGAAACAGACGGGAGTCTCGAATGGTGGTTTCCCTCCCTGGCTGCATCCCAGGAATCTTGAGGTGGTGGGGAGAGGAGCCAGAGATAGTGGTACATATTGGTACCGCTGACATAGGTAGGAAGAGGGAAGGGCCATGAAAAGAGAATATAGGGAGTTAGGTAGACAGTTGAGGAGGAGTAATCTTGGGTAGTAATTTTGGGATTGCTGCCTGTGCCATAGGAAAGCGAGAGCTGGAATGGAATGAGATGGAGGATGAATGCGTGGCTGAAGGACTGGAGCAGGGGCAGGGTTTCAGGATCTTGGATCATTGGGACCTCTTTTGGGGCAGGTGTGAACTGTACAAAAAAGATGGGTGGCACTTCAATTGCAAGGGAACCAATATCCTGGCAGGAAGGTTAGCTAAAGCTATTGGGGAGATTTTAAACTGGAAAGATTGGGCGGGATTCGAGATGAGGTGATTGGGAACGATGAGATTAGCTTGCAAATAGAGAATGATTGTAGACAGTGTAAGAGGGAGGATAGACGGGTGATGAAGAAGGGGAGCATTCAGACTGAAGGTTTGAAATGTGTATTTTAACACCAGGAGTATGGTGAATAAAGTGGAGGAGCTTAGAGAGTGGATCACTGCTTGGAAATGTGATGTGGTGGCCATTACAGAGACTTGGATGTCTCGGGACAGGACTGGATACTTCAGGTACCTGGTGTCAGATGTTTCAGAAAAGACAAGGAGGGAGATAAAAGAGCAGGGGTGGGGAAGTGGCACTATTGGTCAAGGATTGTGTCACAGCTATAGAGGGATTGTCTACGGAGTCTGTGGGTGGGAGTTTGGAATAGGAAAGGGTCAATAACTTTGCTGGGTGTTTTCTATAGGCCACCCAATAGTAATAGGGATGTTGAGGAGCAGATAGAGAAACAAATCCTGGAGAAATGTAGTAATATTTGGTGTTGGTGGGAGGCTTTAATTTCCCAAACATCGATTAGAATATCCCTAAGGTAAGGATTTGGATGGGGAAGAGTTTGTTAGATGTGTTCAGGAGGGTTTCCTGACAGTGTGTGTGGATAAGCCTACAAAAGGAGAAGCTGTACAGATCTAGTATTGGCTAATGAACCTGGACAGGTGTCAGATCTCTCAGTGGGTGAACATCTTGGGGATAGTGATCATAACTCTATCTCCTTTAGGCTAGCATTGAAAAGAGATAGGAGCAGGCAAGTTAGGAAAGTGTTTATTTGGAGTAAGGGGAAATATGAAGCCATCAGGAAGGAAATTAGACAAGTAAATTGGAAAGAGGTGTTCTCGGGAAAAAGTACCGAAGGAAAGTGGCAGATTTTCAAGGAATGTTTGTCTAGAATTCTGCACAATGAGACAGGGAGGTTTTGGTAGATTACAGGAATCATGGTGCACAAAAGTTGTAACGAACCTAGTGAAAAAGAAGAGTAAAGCAGACAGAAGGTTCAGAGAGTTAGGAGATGTTAGGGATCTAAAGGAGTATACGGCTTGTAGGAAGGAACTTAAGGAAAGTAGGAGAGTTAGAAGGGGTCATGAGAAGACTTTGGCAGGTAAGATTAAGGACAATCCTAAGGCATTCTATAAATGTGTGAACAGTAAAAAAAAAATGAGATGTGAAGTAATAGGAACCATAAAATGTGAAGGTGGGAAAGTTTGTACAGAACTGGTAGAAATAGCAGAGGTGCTGAATGAATACTTTACCTCGGTATTCAAGATTGAAAAAGATCTGGGTGGATCTGCAAACTTGTGGCAGACTGAAGAGATTGAGTATGTGGACATTAAGAAAGAGGATGTATTGGAAGTTTTGGATAGCATCAAGATAGATAAATTGCTGGGACCAGATGGGATATACTCCAGGTTACTGTGGGAGGCCAAGGAAGAGATTGCAGAGCCCCTGGCAATGATCTTTGCATCATCGATGGAGGCGGGAGAGATTCCAGAGGATTGCGAATATGGTTCCCATATTCAAGAAAGGGAATAGGGATAGCCCAGGAAATTACCAACCTGTGAGTCTAACCTCAATGGTTGGTAAGTTGATGGAAAAGATTCTGAGGGATAGGATTTATGAACATATAGAGAAGTTTAGTATGCTCAATAGTAGTCAACATGGCTTTGTCAAAGGCAGATCGTGCCTTACAAACCTGATTGAGTTCTTTGAAAATTAACTAAATACATTGATGAAGGAAGAACGGTAGATGTGATTTAAATGGACTTCAGCAAGACATTCGATAAGGTCCCTCATGCAAGACTTCTTGAGAAAGTGAAAGGGTATGGGATCCAAGGGGCTGTTGCCTTGTGGATCCAGAACTAGCTTGCCCGCAGAAGGCAGAGAGTGGCTGTAGATGGGCTTTTTCCTGCATGGAGGTCAGACACCAGTGGAGTGCCCAAGCAATCTGTTCTGGGACCCTTGCTGTTTGTAATTTTCATAAATGACTGGATGAGGAAGTAAGTGAAGGGATGGGTTGGTAAGTTTGCTGACGACGTGAAGGTTGGTGGAGTTATAGGTACTTTGGAAGGATATCAGAGGTTGCAGTGTAACATTGATAGGATGCAAGGCTGGGTGGAGAAGTGGCAGATGGATTTCTACCCGAATAAATATATAGTGGTCCATTTTGGCAGGTCAAACAGGATGAAGGAGGGCAAGGGCAAGACTCAGCAGTGTAAAGGATCAGAAGGACCTTGGGGTCCAGGTCCATAGGACTCTTAAATCAGCCCTGCAGGTAAAGGATGTGATTAAGAAGATGTATGGTGTACTGGCCTTCATCAATTGAGGGACTGAGGTTAGAAGTTGGGAGATAGTGCTGCAGCTTTGTAAGACCCTACTCAGACTCCACCTGGAGTACTGTGCTCAGTTCTGGTTGCCTCATTACAGAGGGATATGGAAACTATTGAAAGGGTGCAGAGGAGATTTACAAGAACATTGTCTGGATTGGGTGGCATGCCTCATGAGGCTAGGTTGAGGGAGCTCGGTCTTTTCTTAGAGAGACAAAGGATGAGGGGTGACCTGATAGAAGTGTACGAGATGTTGAGAGGTATAGATCAGGTGGATTCTCAGAGACTTTTTCCAAGGGCAGGAATAGTTGCTAAGAGAGGTCACAGGTTTAAAGATGCTGGGGCGTAGGTACAGAGGAGATATCAGGGCTAAGTTTTTCACTGAAAGGGTGGTTGGGTGAGTGGTATCGGCTGTCATCGGTGGTGGTGGAGGCAAATTCGATAGGGTCTTTCAAGAGACTTCTGGATGAGTACATGGAACTTAATAGAATTGAGGGTTATAGGTAAGCCTAGTAGCTTTGGATATCATCGGTGCAACTTGTGGGCCGAAGGATCTGTTTGTGCTGTAGTTTTTCTATGTTCTAATGGACAATGTCAAAGATCACTGGTAACATTACTGTACCATTGAGTTTGAGGTCTTTCAGATACTTAAGGTAGTTATGATTCCTACCTGTGTGGGAGCCAGGGATAAACCAAAGACAGCCATTCTCCTCCGTAGCATCCTCCAATGCAATCCAAAAACCGACAATGCGTCCAAGAGGTTCTGTATATAGGAAGGTGGCATCCTGATGAGGAGTCACTGGAAACAGCGAAAACAAGAATAATTGGAGATTAGTCAGGGATGAAATTGCAACTGGACCAAAAGCAGATCATCAATTTCCACCTACAAGAAGCAAGGAGTTGAGGCTCGGTTGATTGACCTGGAGATAGGAAAAGCACACACCCTTACCATTTCCTGTAAGTGCTAGCAAACCCATCACTCATTATATCATCAATGCGACCTCATATTCCTCCTATTGTTTACAATAAAGGCGACAGAGGTGCAAAAGCAACTGAACAAACAATGAGATTATTGCTGAGGGAAGACAAAATCATTACAAAAGAATCAGTCCCAACTCTGATGAGGAACGACATTGGAGATTTTATTCCTTTTATCATTATCCAGTGACAAGAGCAAGCGGAAGGACAACCAGACACGAGGGGCAGAATGGCCATTTTGAGCAAGAGATCAGCCAAAGCACATTTTCTGCCCTGGAAGCCTGGTCAAACTAGTATATGGTCACCATCTCAGACGTCAAATCAGCCTTCTCGGAAATCAACCCACAGATAGCGACTGGCCCAGATGGGATACCTGGATGAGAAGAGAACTTAGATCCTGCGTGGATCAGCTTTAACCTCTTTTTACACCAATCTGAGGTCCCTATCTGCTTCAAGAAGACAACCATCATCCCTCTACCATAGAAAAGCCAGGCAGCTTGCCTTAATTATCATGCGGTGGCTCTGGCTTCCATCATTAGTTTAATGTTTATTTATGTGTCACAAGTAGGCTTATATTAACACTGCAATGTAGTTACTGTGAAATTCTCGTAGTCACCACACTCCTGTTCAGGTACACTGAGGGAGAATTTAACATAGCCAATGCACCTAACTAGCATGTCTTCGGACTGTGTGGGAGGAAACCAGAGCACCCAGAAGAAACTCATGCAGACACGGGGAGAACGTGCAGACTCCACGCAGATAGTGATCCAAGCCAGGAATTGAACCCAGGCCCCTGGCGCTGTGAGACAGCAGCGCTAACCACCGTGCCATCGTGCTACCCACCTCACATTATGAAGAGCCTTGATAGGTTAGTGATGGCTCAATTCAATTCCAACCTCCCAGACTGCCTAGATCCATTACATCTCGCCTATTGTTCCAACAGGTTCACAGCAGACTCCATCTCTCCAGTTCTACACGCAACCCCGGAATACTTGGATAACAAACACGCCTACATCAGCATCCTATTTATTGGCTATAGCTCAGTCTTCAACACCATTATTCCCACAAAAAAAAATCATCTCCAAACTCTGTAGCCTAAGACTTGGCTCTTCCCTCTGTGACTGGATTCTCAACTTCCTAATCCACAGACCACAATCAGTAAGGATAAGTAATAACACTTCCTCCATGATTATCCGCCACATCGGTGCCCCACAAGGCTGCATCCTCAACCATTTACTATATTCCTTACATACCGACAACTGTGTAACCAAATTCCCCTCCAACTCAATTTTCAAGTTTGCTGATTACACCACCGTAGTGGATTGGATCTCAACAATGATGAGACAGAGTACAAGAAAGAAATAGAGAAGCTGGTGAACTGGTGTAACAATAATAATCTCTCCCTCAATGTCAGTAAAATGAAGGATCTTGTCATCAAATTCAGGAAGCATAGTGGAGGACAAGAAGGAATGAAAATGATCAAAAGCTTTGAGTTTCTAGGTGTCCAGATCACCTGATCCCTCCACACCGACGTTATAGTTAAGAAAGCGTACCAATGCCTCTACTTTCTCAAGAAGACTAAAGAAATTTAATATATCCACTACAACTCTCACCAACCTTTACAGATGCACAAGAGAAAGCATTCTCTCTGGTTGTATTGCAGCCATCTGCTCTGTCCAAGACCACAAGAAACTAAAGGGTCATGAACGAAGCTCAGCCCATCACACAAACCAGCCTCCCATCCATTGACTGTCTATATTTTCCAGTGTCTTGGAAAAGCAGCCAGCATAATAAAGGACCCCACTCGTACTCTCTTCCAATTTCTTCCAACAGAAAAAAGATACAAAAGTCTGAGGTCACGTAGCCAACTCAAGAACAACTCCTTCCCTGCTGTCATCAGACTTTCAAATGGACCTATCTTGCACTAAGTTGATCATTCTTTACACCCTAGCGATGACAGTAATGCTAATTCTGCGTTCTTTTCTTCTCTATGAACGGTATGTTTTGTCTGTACAGTGCACAAGAAATAATACTTGTCACTGTATAACAATACATGTGACAATAATAAATCAAATCAAATTCTGTGCTGCAACTGTTCTGCGATTCTACGAGCACAACTTGGGGGTAGAATACAATCAAACCTGGTTTGTATTGCCTAGGAGCTCACTACATAAACTTAGTCAACTATATTGGGAAAGCCACTTAGGCAAGTTCCAAGCAAATTGCCTTTTTCTCAGGCTGCTCGTAATCTACAACTCCAAACCATAAAACACTGCAAATCAATACATACACATCTTTCATTATATTTCATGAAGACATGATAATATTACACACCTTTTAATTTTGAAAACTTCACTGTATCCAAAACATATACATAGTACAAGGAAACAATACATCTGAAAGGGGTGGCACGGTGGCACCGTGGGTTAGCACTGCTGTCTCACAGCGCCAGTGACCCAGATTCAATTTCCAGATTAAGTCATTGTCTGTGTGGAGTTTGCATATTCTCCTCATATCTGTGTGAATTATTCTGGGTGCTCTGGTTTCCTTCCACAGCCCAAAGATGTGGTGGTGGTGGGGGGTGGATTGGCCATGCTAAAATTGCCGCTTAGTGTCAGGGAGACTAGCTAGGGTCATGGGTATACAGTCTGGGTGGGATTGTGGTCAGTGCAGACTTGATGGGCTGAATGGCCTCCTTCTGCATTGTAAGATTCTATGATTAAATATTTGGCTTCATTTGGCTTGATGAACCTGCTCTGCCATTCAGACAGATCATGGTTGACATGATTATGGGTTTAACTCCACTTTCTTGCCTTTCACCCCATATCTTTTGTCAATCAATAACCCATTGAATAGGAGGGAAATTTGACCATACCTTCACCACCAATTCCTGGTTGCTGGGGAAGAACAAAGACAGTGGCATGTTGTTAGCATTTTGTACCAGCCAGCAGATTGCTCATGAAAATTTTAAAATCTTCAAACTATCTTGAGATAAATCATTCAACCTAATTAGTACATGACAGTTAACATGGGATTGAACTGACAAAGTTCAGTAATGCAGTTACTAATTTTAGCATAAGAGGTCTTGTGACACAGTAAAACCAGTATGGCAAAGGATGTTATAAAAAATCTATTGTTGTATCAAGTATTAAATATTAGACAGGGTCAGCGGTCGAGCTACTAATTAACACCAAAACATTAAACAGATAAGGTACTCCATGACTTTTGCTCTGTAGCTTTGACGATTCTCCCATCTGGCCAGGAGAATAGAGTGTTGGACGATTCGCACATGCATTCCTAACACACCCTCATTTCCCAGTGCCAGATATCCAGCACAGTCAGGACCACACTAGAAACCAACAGGAACAGCTTGCTGGTAAATGACTTAAATCTATTTTTAATCTTATTTAAATGTGATTAGCAGGCCCAGGACTGAATTCTCCAGGGCTCTTGGCATCTCCCACCCTGTCAGTGCAATTTCAGTCCAGCAGGGTTCAAACTAACTCCCCACTTTTGGGGAAGTAGCAGCCCAACCCAGTTGGAGTCAAGGCAGGAACAAGTAGAGCACCCCCAGAGAAGATGATCTCTAGGCATGGGCACCCTGGCAATGCCAGCCTCTGTCCCTGGCACAAGGAGCAAAGAACCCTTGCCTAGTGGGCTCCTTGGCACTGTCCATCAAGTATGGGGCAGAGCCAAGATCATAGAGTCAGAGAGATTTATAGCATGGAAGCAGGCTCTTCAGCCTAACTTGTCCATGTCACTTTTTTAAAAACTCCTAAGCTAATCCCTATTGCTGATATTTGGCCTATATCCCACTGTACTCATCTAACTAATCTGAATGCTTTTTAAAAGATAAAATTGTACCTGCTTCTACTCTGGACATTGCTGTATCTCTCCCCTCTCACCTTAAATCTGTGCTCTTTAGTTTTAGGCTCCCTAAACTATCTTTGATACCTTTGACTACATAAAAAATCAGAAGGCTAAAAGTTAGCGAAAAACTGTCTGCATTTCTGAAGGGTACACAATGCAGGCAATCTGCAATGTAACCACAGCTGAAAGGACTGTTTTTCTAACTCAGAGATAATGGTTGAAACATAGTTTGGATTTTAAATGTATGTTTTTCACTTAGTTTTTGAGATCCATTCATTAAGGAACTGGCAGTAGAAGACAGTCTCAAGTTTGCTTTTTCTTTTTGCTTGTGTCATGTTAATGTTTCAAGTTCTGTTCAATAAAAAAAAACATTTTAAAACTCATATCAGTGCTGTCCCCTTTGTTCAAAGGGATGGATCGACCCAACAAGTTTATTGATATAAGATAGACAGAGGAGGAAGGCCAGTTGCCATCTTCTCATTTTCATTCACAAATATATAGTTCTCCACCACACCACACCACCCTCCCCGCCAGCTTTCTCTGAGTTTACGTTTCTGCCTTTGGTATTTTTTACTAGTAGGTCCATTTCAGTTATTAGATGGACAATAATATAGTGGCAATATTACTGGATCAGTAATCCAGCACTGTAGCAATAACAGGGCTAACTAATGCTCTGGGGTCATGAATTCAAATCCCACAGACAACTGGGAAAATTTAAAATTCAATTAATCAATCTGGAATAAAATTCATTACTGATGTCCAAAGATGTATGGATTAGGTTGATTAGCTATCACTAAGGGGCAATTTAACATGGCCAGAGTAAATCATGGGGTTATGTGATAGGTGGGATTATGATCAGTGCAGACTTGATGGACCAACTGGCCTCCTTCTGCACTATAGGGATTCTGTGATTACGAATGACTGGATTGGCACTGTATTCATTCTATGATTCGCCCTTCAAAGACACTTCTTGAAACTTAAAATTGAGACAGGGTCACAGTTGGGCCGAAAGGCCCACTTCCCCGTCCAGTCTCAGGATACAAGTTAGGCCATTTAGGACTGAGATGAGGGGAGACTTCACTTGGAGTGAAAGCTATGGAAGCCAAATCAATGAATATATTTAAGATGAAAATAGATAGATTCTTAGACTCTAAAGAAATCAAAGGGTGATGGGGAGAGTGCTGCAGTATAGTGTTGAGATACAGGATCAGCATGACCAAATTGAATGGCAGAGCAGGCAAAGGGCTGAATGGTCTACTCCTGTTTCTATTTTCTATATTCCATTGTTTTTATCCACTCTGCTTGTTACAGCTTCAAACAACTCTAATAAATTTGTCAAAGACAACTTCCCTTTCATGAAACCATGTTGACTGCTTCATTGTATTATGATTTCTAAATGTCCTAAATTTCAGCTTCTGCCCTACTGAGTCAGAGTGAAAGCAGATAAACAATGTTCAACATACCTTGAAGATATACATGCTCTGCACAATGACAGGTTTTTTTAGTTCTAACTTCTGGGCGACCTCCTGTTACAGAGAGAGATTCCTTTAACAGTGGATATATACTTTATCGTCTTTCTTTAGATCTGCGTTGAGCAATGAGGTTGGTCAAATTGCCTGCACTTAAATCTCTTTAAGCTGCACCCAAAAAGCTCGGAGACAGTGCAGGGGGTTTTCGGTTGTTTATTTTTACTTCTCTCATATGGGTACAAACCAACACAATCAAGACACATGGACAATTTTAAAGTTTTGAAGTTTATTTATTAGTTGCAAGTAGGCTTAGATTAACACTTCAATGAAGTTAGTATGAAAATGCCCTAGTTGGCACACTCCAGCACCTGTTTGGTTATACTGAGGGAGAACTTAAAACACGGCCAATGCATCTAACCTGCACATTTTGGGAGGAAACCGGAGCACCCGGAGGAAACTCACGCAGACATGGGGAGAATGTGCAAACTCCACACAGACGATGGCCCAAGCCAGGAATTGCTGTGAGACAGCAGTGCTAACCACTGTGCCATCTGTAAGGCTGATCATCAGCATCTGAGGATTGATTAAGGCCAGATAAAGCAACTTTTTCAGCCTTTAAAAGGTGGCATGAAGAAGGAATCTTGCACTGGCATAGTCAATATTACAAGGCATAGAAAAAGCAAATGTACATAATTAAGTGAAACTGGCAATAAGACAAAGGGTACAGTTCAAACTAAAGTCAACAAGCTTTAATGCAATGATTAATTCACAGAATGAAGTCTGAGTGAGGGCAAAACTGGAGAATCATTTTTCTGTAATGGGGGTGTGACACCAATGCATCTTTAAGAAATGTATTTTTAATATATAAGCAAGCTCTGAACTGTCTGATAAGAAGTCCCTTTTATTGCTGCTTAAATGGGATTTTGTTTATTTTTATTGAGCCTCATTTTTATGAGCCTGAATTGCTGCAAAAAGAATGATTGAAAGGTCAGGTGGCAAGAGTTTTTTCACTTTCAGTTTTGGCCCACTGGCTGCTGTTTTAGTAAGGTATTTTACTTCCAGCTGTACACAGGGCAGGTTCCCTCTCTCTCTTGCCTTCCTGGAGTGAGAATTCTGTCTCTTGTAATGGTTCATTGATTAAAAGCTAGAAGCCAGCAGTGGCATTATCTCTATCTCAAGGTCTGCTGGAAGTTACCAGTTTGGAAGACTGAGTTTCAATTCTCCAAAGGATTAAGTTCCAGCATCATGTGAACATCTTTGTTTTCTGTGTTAAACTTGTGGCAGGTGTATGTTTATAGGGAAGTTTGTTTGGAACATTGCATTTAGTTGTTAATCTTTATACAATATCATGCTTTTTCCTCATTTGTAATTGGTAGAAGTTATTGCTATATGTTAACTGTACTCTTAAATAAACTTTGTTCGATAAAGCTCCCTAATCATACTTGATGTGAAACATCTCATGCTTACCCTAGCCAAATTCAAACTGCAAAACTTGTGATCCAGGTGGATTTCATGAAACACTTGAGTTTCTCACCTGGATTATAACAGGTTACCAGAAATATTGTTAAATAGAGCACATAAAATGGAGCAAATAGTCTTCGTTGTCCATATCAACTTTGTGGATGTGTTCTGGAGGCACAGCTTAAGCCAAGGATGCGCACTTAGACAAATCAAAACCACAAACATAGGTCCAAATGATAGCTTTACCAACTTCAGAAGCAATATTTTAAAAATGCAGAAAATATCAAAAATATCAAGGGTTGAGGAACTGGAGGAGGTTACAGAGATCAGGAAGGGCATGGCCTTTTAATGATCCACATAAAAATATTTCTGGTACCCCCCCCCCATTACACAAAAAAATGCACACTTCTATTTCATTCTGTGAATTGGTCTTTGCATCAAGGGGGATTTGAACACACGAATGGGAATTTTAAATTGCAGACAGTGCTGGACTTGGAACCAATGTAGATCAGTGGACACAGGGCTGACCGCAAGAGAAGACATAGACAACAAGTCTACAAAGGGTGGAAGGTAGAGGCTGGTTATCAGTACATCCTCAAAGTTAACAAAAGCCTCAATCCAGATTGCAGCCACAGGCAAACCTGGGGTGGGGTTATCTTTTGAGGAAAGGCTGGGCGGGGTGGGCTTGTATCCATTAGAGTTAAGCACTCTAAGAAGTGATCTTATCAGAATATATAGAATCTTGAGAGAATTTGATAAGGCGGGTGCTGAAAAGATGTTTCCCATCGAGAGAGAGACCAGAACTAGAGGACACATTAAAAATGAGGCCCCTTTCAATTAAGACAAGATAAGAATAATTCTTTTGTCTCAAAAGATCAAGAATCTTTGGAATCTTAACTGGGGAGCAAGATTATTGATTAAGTTTAAGGCAGAGGTAAATAGATTCTTGACTAACAAAGGGAGTCAAAGGTTATCAGGAGTAAGCGGAATGTGGAATTGAGGCTACCATCAGATCAGCTTTATTGACTGGCAGAGCAAACTTGAGGGGCCAAATGGCCAGCTCCTAATTTATATGTTCATACAAGGACAGGACACGGACAGGCGACAGATGGAAAAATAGTCCAACTTGGTGATGGAGAGAATATGAGGTTGGAATCTCAGCTCAGGACCAAATAGAGTATTGAGGCCACAAAACAGTCACCTCAGCGAGACGAGGGATGAAATAGGTGTCCTAAGAATGGCACTTAAACAACGAATTGGCTTTTTGCAATAATTAACTGGAAATCATTTGGATGATGTACCAAAAAGAAACTGTTTGTAGAGCTGGGAATGAGAAAGCATTGCTAAAATTGAATTCAGCGCAAGTTTTATTGCTCTCTGCCAGGTTCCCAGCCAATTTGAAATCACAGCACTGGCTCTCCAAACAAATCATTTCGGTCTCATGATCACTTTACCAGGCATGACTGCTGTACTGATTCTCATATGTTGGTAATTACAGAGACACTCCACACTTATCATACACTCAAGATATACCCACCTGCACTTTGAGTGAATGCGTGAGATTTTTGAATGTAGGTTCCAAAGCATGAAGAGCTGCGGAGAAGAATTATATTAAGAGTGAGTCTCTGAGCAAGAGAGAGATACCCTGCAAAAAAAAAAAAAATGAAACACTAGAATTACTGACCAGTGGGACCCACTAGAAGGATAATCTTACTGTCCCATCAATCAGATCTCTATTACAATACAGGGTCCCAACTGATGTAAGCTGCTTGTAGAAACTTACTTTTTAAACAAAAGCATAATAATAATAACAATTCACTCAATGATAAAAATGAGTGGCACATTGGTTAGCACTGCTGCCTCATAGCACCAGGGACCTGAGTTCAATTCCTGGCTTGGGTCATTGAGTGTAAGGAGTCTGCGTGGGTTTCCTCCCACAGTCCAAAGATGTGCAGATTAGGTTGATTAGCCATGTTAAATCAACCTTAGTGTAAGGGAATCAGCAGGCTAAATATGTAGGGTTATGGGAATAGGTCCTGTGTGAGATTGAGGTCAGTGCAGACTCAATGGGCTGAATAGCCTCCACTTGCACTATAGGGGTTCTATGACTCTATGAAAGACAAGTATGAGTTCTCACTGTTTCCAAAGGTTTCTTGCTAATATCCAAAAGAGAAAAACCATGTGAAACTAGTGTTACAGGTTGGACATTCTCGCACAGAACATCAGTAAGGTTTTCTAACAGACTTAATTGCTCTGTGCAAAGACATTTGATTTCAGTTTTGCTAAAATAGGATTATTTCTAATTAGTCACAGTTTATCTGGGTTAAGGAATGGAAAAACTTCAACAGCTCTTTTCCTGATAAATAGAAAGCCCAGTGAGTAGGTTAAAAACCAGCCTTTGAGGAGATACAAAAAGCTTTTCAATTCATTCAATGCTTCCATTTGCTTTGAGCAATTTGCTGACATTTGGAATCTAATAATTTCACTAAAGCTTAGAGTGAATGCTAATGACTCGCAGCAGAATGTGTTGATGCTTCTTCAGACAGTATAAGAAAATATGGAACAATTCTCATGTGTTTCCAAGTAATGTGAAACAGTAATCTTACCGTGTCCAATTTTATTTAAGGATTTCTCCTTTGGTATAAGAAAATCACCTGAACAAAGAAGAAAGTGAGAATGAATGGATTCTTGATCTACCTGAGCTACACACAATAGAGGTTTACAGCATGGAAACAAACCCTTTGGCCCAACTTGTCCATGTCGTCCTTTTTTTTAAACTGCAAAGCTAATCCCAATTGCCCACATTTGGCCCATATCCCTCTGTACCCATCACACCCATATAACTATCTAAATGCTTTTCAAAAAACAAAATTGTACCTGCCTCTACTACTACCTTTGGCAGGCTTCTTCCAGACACTCACCACCTTCTGTGAAAAATTTGCCCATCTGGACACTTTTGTATCTCTCTCCTCTCACCTTAAATCTATGCTTTCCAGTTTTAAAAAGATTTCTTCGCATTTCCCCTCCACTTCTTTTGCTGATTATTTAACCTCAGTGAAATTGTAATTCGGTAGTAGAGTACTTGAGTATTGATGAAAAAGAAATGTGCTGTCAAGGCTTTTCATCTTGTATTCAACATATAGAATCACAAACATTGTTTTCCTATCTTTTATTATCTCTCCAAACATGCTGGACATTTTGCAACATCTCGGAAGCAAGAAAACAAAAGTTGTTTTAAGAGATTTATATTTGTATTATTAGACATTAGAATTAAGGTATAATTCTGAGTGTGTTTAATATTTCTGTTTCTGGAAGAGTAAAATCTGTAGTTAGATTCATGCTGGACAAAGGTGTTTATATGGTTAAGGGTTGTTTTCAATTCCAACTGTAATGGAGAGGGTTACAGTGTGAAGAATAACTAGTAGTAGCAGTTGTTACTTTGCAACTCAAGCCCTTGTAAGATAGAAAAATCCTTTTAAGTTTAGCACACCCCAATTCCATCTTGTACTAATGTTTTATGCTCTTAAAACTAAACTCCAACTCTTTTCACCTTACTTGTAATTGCAACACCCTGTTCTGCATCCTATCCTTTTCTTCTCCCCTATGTACTCTACGAATGGTATGTTTTGATTGTATAGCACACAAGTAGTAATACTATTCACCGTATCCCAACACATGTGATAACAATAAATCAAATAAACAGTAATGAACCATTCTCAATTCTGCCAGGAGAAGCTGGACAGGACAAGGGAGTAGTAAAGATGAAGGCTTCTTAAGGGACAAATCTCATACAACCAGAGAAGTGGAACAAAAAGAATGTCTAAGACGCCTCGAGTTAAAAAAGCAGAGACCAAGCTATTTAACAGAAAAATGCAAAAAAAAGAGTTAAAGTTAACTTCATGTTGTAAGACATTTTATTGACTTAAAGAAACAATTTTAGTACCAAATTTAAGATAAGATAGCAAATTTCAGAGGTAAATGAAACATTTGATACCATTTTATTAAAGTCTGGAAATTGAATGTTAAAGCAATTGTGAACAGTTTGTACAGCAGTCAAGACAAATAAATCCTAGAGTGGTTGATGTAAATCCTGGACTGGATTTACTGTTGGAAGTGGAGGAGAAGCTTTTCTTAAGTGTAATTTAGACAATGTGGATCTGATCTTGGAATACAAACCGTTAAAGGAAAGCACTATTACAAAAGAAGACTTTAAAACATATTTTGGGAGTGGAGTTTGGAAACTCTCACGTGACAATTATCTGTTAAGGTGAAATACCCAGACATTAACTTGGGATCAGAGCAGAGAGTGTGTGTATTTGACCAAAGCCAATCTGTGTGTTTAAAGGTACATTGTATTAATGAGAACATTGTAACTTACAATATACTCATAATTGTGTTCATCTTAAAATGGTTTGTGGGATGGGGGGGAAGTAAAGGAGTACTGTATTATAATCTGAAGTTTTTGTTTAATTTTCTATCCTGTTGTTAAAACTAATTAGAGGTCCTGTGATTCTATTCCTTCATGCTTTTGTTAAAAAAATAGTAAAAAAGTTACAATCTTGTGAGACAAGCTTCCATTCTGGAATCTTCCTGTGCAGTCATAATATTAACTAAGATCACTGAAGCATTCCTGAAAAAGCAGGAAGAGCCTCTAAAAATAGATTATTATTTTAGATACGAATAGACTCGAAAGAGAGCAGAAGCAGAGAATTGACAATCAGAACAATTATATTTTCACAAGCTGACAGTGCATCACAACAATCAGAATGGATTGCTGCTGATCAGGGATTTGAAGTGTATAAAAGCTTCAATTTTTAGTTTGAGTTGAGGAGTAACTTATTCACCTAAAGGGCTGTGAATCTGTGGAATTCCCTGCCCAGTGAAGCACTGGAAGCTACCTCATTGAATGTTTTTAAGGCAAGGATAGATAAATGTTTGAACAGTAAAGGAATTAAGGGTGAGCGGGCGGGTAAGTGGAGCCGAGTTCACAAAAAGATCAGCCATGATCTTATTGAATGGTGGTGCAGGTTCGATGGGGTCAGATGGCCTTCTTATGCTCTTATAATAACAGTAATTGTACTTCAAAAAATAATTATGTGAAGTGCTTCAATGTGATAAAGGTGTCATATAAATGCAAGTGTTTCTTTTATTAAGAAACCTGAACACAGATCACATTTGCTTTTACCTTTGTCATCAAATACTCCCTTCTCAAAAAAGAATCGAATTTTGTCCCCACTTGTCAGGAAGTAATCTTTGTTTCCCTAAAAAAACAATTGCAACAATTAACAGCAGATGCTCTACAACTCAATTTGTTATAAAGCAGAGATCCATTATGTAACCACCAACACAATTGCTCACCTGCATCCTCTGAGGCCAGTCAGGAATGCATTATGACAAAGAAGAAACAAAAAGGATTCATCTCAATCTGCAATGGCCATGAAAAGTCAAGAGAGTTTGACGGCATATATTAAAAGTAAATTGAAACCAGATACTAGGACCAAGTTCCTTACTTAAAGACTGAAAAAAGTCTTTGGAACAACCTGCTAGGGGAGAATAGTTGTGCTATAACAACATTTGCAGCTTTCAATATCCAATTGGATGCTTCAACAGGAGAGTTATAATAACAGGGGGTGATACAGTGGTTAGCATCACTGCCTAGTTCAATTCTGGTCTCGGGTCACTGTCTGTGTGGAGTTTGCACATTCTCCCTGTCTCTGCATGGGTTTCCTCTAGATGCTCTGGTTCTCTCCCACAGTCCAAAGATGATCGAGTTAGGTGGATTGGCCATGCTAAATTGTCCTTAGTGTCAGGGGAGACTACGTGGGGGTTATGGGGATAGGGCTTGGGTGGGATAGTTGTCAGTCCAGGCTCGATGGGCCAGATGGCCTCCTTCTCCTAACAGTGTTGGGATTCTATTGAGTACCAGGGACACTAGCTTCACTTGTCTGTGTTGAAAGTTCTCATCCTTCAGTTATTGGTGTTCTTATAAACAAAACTATTGCGCTTTCCAACGAGATTAAACATATTTGTTTTCATACTACAGTGCCAAGCAATAACCAATCTCTAACAAGAAGGGCTCTAATAATCTCCCTTTGACTTTCAACAGCCCTTCCTTTACTGAATCCCCATTATCAACATGTTGGGAATCATCACTGACCAGAACCTTAACTGGACTAGCCATATAAATAATATGACTACAACAACAGGTTAGCGGCTGGGAATTACGTAGTGAGCTAGCTATGACTATAACTCTACATTCTGCATTCTTTCCTTTCCTTCTCTATGATGGTATGCTTTACCTGTGTAGTGCACAAGAAACAATACTTTTCACTGTATCCCAATACATGTAACAAAAATAAATCAAATCAAATGATTAATTCATTTTCTGATGCCTAACTAAAGAATGCAAGGCATTATTTTCAGTTTTATGGGTCAATCTGAAACAAGTTCACATTCCTTTCGTATTTGATTTTATTTATTATTGGAAAATGTATTAACAGTGAAAAGTATTGTTTCTTGCATGCTATACAAACAAAACACACTGTTCATATAGAAGGAAAGGAGAGATTGTAGTGTTACAGTCATAGCTGTGGTGTAGAGAAAGATCAACTTAATGCAAGGTAGGTCCATTCAAAAGTTTGATAGCAGCATGGAAGACATTGTTCTTGAGTCATTTGGTACTTAACCTCAGACTTTTATATTTTTTTCCTGATGGAAGAAGGTGGAACAGAGAATGTTCGGGGTGCATGGGGTCTTTAATTATGCTGGCTGCTTTGTTGAGGCGGTGATAAGTGTTGACAGAGTCAATAGATGGGAGACTCGTTTGCATGATGGATTGGGCTAACACTTAAACATTTTAATTAATTAAAATATTACATCCTTAAGTAGACATCCTGTTATGCACACAAAACACTATAGGCACACGCACTGCAATAACTGACAAACACATCAACATCAAGTTCTTTCACACACATACACACCTAAACACCAACCTGTTTGTTAAGCTGCTCCGTTTCTTGCGTTGAGAATTCAGTGCGAAGTTCTTGGGGAACCTCCATCTCATCAATAATATCTAAAATCCGTGCTCTCAGAGAATCACACTCATCTTCTGTGAAAAACTCTTCAATTGCAACAAAACCATCTTTCCTGAACTGGAGATGAGGAGAAGTAAAGTTTTAAACAGACAAATGAAATCAGAACCTGTTCATTTAATTCTGTACTCATGGTCAGCTCAGCAATAAGTTTCTCAGGACTGAGTGAAATGGTCATGCGTTCAAAGCTCACCACAGGAGTTCAGCATACAATCTTACTTACAGCTTAATTGCAGTACTGAGTGAGTGCAGCACTTCTGAGGTGTGATCTTTCAGATGTGACTGTGCTTGTGTGTTTGGGCAGATTTAAAAAATGACTAATTCAAAGTGTAGGGAAGATCTCAGGATTTTTGGATAGACAAATAGTTAAAAACATGATTATTTGGTTTCTTGTATCTCATTCACTGCTAGTGGAACTTTGCAGTGTCAAATTGACTGTCGGATTTATGTATGGGGAGATTTTATAGAAATATGTAAGATTATGAAGGGAACAGATCCAATAGAAGCAGAGAAGTTCTTTCCACTGGCAGGTGAAACAAGATCTAAGGGGCATGGCCTCAAAATAAGGGGTAGCAGATTTAGGACTGAGTTAAGGAGAAACTTCTTCACCCAAAGTGAATCTGTGAAATTCCTTGCCGGTGAAGCAGCTGAAGCTACCTCATTGAATGTTTTTAAGGCAAGGATAGATAAATTTTTGAACTGTAAAGAAATTAAGGGTTATGGTAAGTGAGAGGGTAGGTGGAGCTGAGTCCACGAAAAGATCAGCCATGATCTTATTGAATGGCGGAGCAGGCTCGAGGGACCAGATGACCTATCCCTAATTCTTAGTTCCTAGGATGGCATGATAGCACAGAGATTAGCTCTCCTATCTCAGTGTCAGGGACAAAAGTTTGATTCCCAGCTTGGATCATTATCTGTGTGGAGTTTGCATGTTCTCCCTGTGTCTGTGTGGGTTTCCTCCAGATGCTCCAGCTTCTTCCTGAAAGACATGCTGGTTAAGGTGCATTGACCCGAACAGGCACTCGACTAGGGGAATTTCACAGTAACCTCATTGCAATGTTAATGTAAAACTTACTTGTGAGTAATAAATTAACTTTATGTTCTTATGTATGCCATGGTGACATACCACTGTCACCATAGTGACAGACCACCGAGCAAGGTGGTGGGAGCAGGCACGCTAGGGTTGTTTAAGGGTCTCTTGGACAGCCACATGAGCGGTCTGCAGATAGAGGGATATAGTAGGACTGTTTAAATATCCTATTTGTTTCCACAGGATGTTCGGTCCACCTTGTTCACCCCGTGATTGCGTGGGTTTTCTCCGGGTGTTCCGGTTTCCTCCCACATCCCAAAAATGTGCTCTTAGACTGATAGGGACCAATTTGTTACCCAATCTGTCATTAAGACGTTAGGACGGTGGCGCGGGCTCATTGGGCCGAAGGGCCTGTTTCCGGTGCTGTGTTGTTCTTTGTTCTTTGTATTTTGAAGTTAGGGATTGGTTGTGAAAGGGTCTGGAACATCCTGATGGTGAGAATGGTGTTTTTTAAGAGCAAGTTTATCCCTTCTTTCTTTGATCAGACACGAAGGAGGAGTACAGCCAAAACATATAAAATGAAGTTACATGATAAAGAGTGAGATTGAATGCATGTTCACCAGAACGAACCAGGACTTACAGGATTGAATTTTTAAGGATATATGATGTACTTGTTTTTATCTTACAGGTGCTTTGGTCCACCTTGTTATCTAACAAGGGGCATACATGCAATGGGTCGTGAGAGGGCTGCTCTTGGATTTTTTGAGTATCCTAGTGCTTCACGTCATTAGTGTACGCTTGACCTGGACCATCTGATGGGCAGCACGACAGCTCAGTGACTATCACTGTGCTGTGCAGATACATGGATTTGGGCCTGTGTCTGTGGGAGTTTGCGCATTCTCCCCGTGTTTGCGTGGGTTTTCTCCGGGTGCTCCGGTTTCCTCCTACATCCCAAAGATGTGCTCTTAGGCTAACTGGCAAAACAGATTCTCCCTAAATTGTCTCAAATTTGGTTTTTAATCCATAGATCTATAAACATACACAGGGAACACAGGTAGAGGTGGGAACATCGGGGTGGCAGCGCGGGCTCGTTGGGCCAAAGGGCCTGTTTCCCATGCTGTTTTGTTCTTTGATGTGACAGTTCAGCGGGTAGCAGTCCACCTCAGTGAGAAAGTCGTGGGTTCAAGTCCCACTCCAAAAATGTGAACATAAATCAAGGCTGATTCTCCAGTGCTGGACCATTGTGAGTGCTGTCTTTTTGATAAAACATTAAATTGAGATCCTGTCAGTCCTCTCTACTGGATCCCATTGACACTACTTCAAAGAACAGCAGGGGAGTTTTCCCATGTGTTCTCATCAATACTTATTGCTCAAATCAATATTAAAACAGATTATCTGATTTATCACATTTGTTTGTGGGAAAAGCAGCCAGCAGAATCAAGGACTCCACGCACCCCAGACATTCTCTCTTCCACCTTTTCCGTCAGAAAAGATACAAAAGCCTGAGGATGTATACCAACTCACTCAAGATAGCTTCTTCTCTGCTGCTGTCAGACTTTTGAACAGACCTCGCATTAAGCTGCTCTTTCTGTAAACCCTTGCTATGTCTGTAATACTGCATTCTGCACTCCCTCCTTTTTCTCTATGAACAGTATGCTTTGTCAGTGGAGTGCACGAGAAATAATACTTTTCACTGTACATTAACACATGATAATAATAAGTCAGATCAAACGGTAAGTGAACAACCAGTATATCCCTGGGTTTGGGTTGGAATTGGGTAGAATTTCTGCTTTAGTTTGCTATTCAATAATCCCCGTCAGATGGCACACGGACAGCTGTGACGCCACTAATGAACAGCACCGAGACCCACTGGCACTAAATATAAGGAATGTAGAGGCAAAATACACTTGAGGAATATACTTCCATGTCCTGCGCTTAGTCTTAGTGATTGAAGTACCAGACTGCAGCTGAGAAAACAGCCTGTGAACCTGCTCCAAGAATGATGCCATTTCTATGGTGAAAACGGATGCTATCCCTCCATCCACAGTTTACAACTGAAGCTTCCATATGATGCAAGAGATGGTCCAGTAGTGTTGGCACGAGGCTATTAAGCCAGAAACTCAGCTAATATTCTGAGGTTCAAATACTGCCATAGCAGATGGTGGAATTTGAATTCAATTTTTAAAAAATATGGAATTAAAAATCTACTGATGACTGTGAAATCATTGTCAGAAGAACCCTAGTTCACTAATGTCCATTAGGAAAAGAAATCCACTCACTTTATCTGTTCTTGGTCACAGCAATATGGTTGACTCTCAACTGCTCCCCAAAGGCAACTAGGGATGCGCAATAAATGCTGGCTAGCCAGCAATACCCATGTCCCATGAATGGATAAAAAAGAATGGCATGGGCTTAAACATGGTGTAATGTGAATTCAGTACAACAGTGGATTAAATCTCAATCCCGTTTGAGCTAATTTACTTTACAATCTTCATGAAGGCCTTGCGTTCTCAATCTTGCCTCTGGCCTGAGGTGTTGGGATTCTCAGCTTAAATCACCACGAATCTGCTCTCCCCGCTCAAAGGGATAAGTAGTCTATGGTCATCTGGAACCTGTGGCCACTTTACCTCTAATGTGGTTTCTAACCTGGTGGATACAATATGATGGAATGTGGTGTAAATTAGGTAATGGTGTAATTTTTAAACACAAAACACTGGTCTGACAGCATCAGAGAGAGAGAAAGAGGGTTGAGTACTATGGGTTTCCGCCTCTGCATTGTAATGCAAAATTTACACGAAATGTACAGAGATTCTAAACACATTTGCTGACAACAAATGTAACAAAGCAAAAGTGATGCAAACTTCCCCAGGACTCCTAGAACTTTTTAACTGTGCAGAAATCACTACTCACCACTGTGCTGAATTCGTCAGGGAGCATGTTATTTGATATATTTGTTCTCCTTCTGCTGAACGAGGCTGAAGTAGAAAAGTATTAAAGCTGCTTTGCTTGTCACATGTAGTTGGACACAGGCCAGTCAAAAGCGTATCTGACCACGTGAAAATAAATATTTCACATCTGCAGTGGTTCCCCGAATATTTGAGCTGGAGTCAAATTTGCCATGTGACCTGTAAACAAGTTACAATCAACTGAAGAGTTCCAAGCTGATAGATCCCTAATTGAGGTTAATATTTACAAGTACCAGATAAGAAGCCTTTGAAAAGTTAATCTGTTCCTTTTTCTGGTCCCAGGTTCTTAGAAGATAATCGTTTGATTCTTAGATTTGTCCCAACTGATTAATCTGAGATTCTGAGAATACGTTGCCATTTCAGTGGCACAGAATAGGTTCCCACTACTGTGGAAGTAGGCACTGAGGCCAGAGCACATCACACTGGGAACTGTTTAAGGAAATAGCAAGGGGCATTCCCAAACTTCAATTAAAACATAACCTTCTCAGGAACACAGGAGGAGGCAATTTAACCCCCTTGAACCTACTTTTTTTTGTCCCATTGGTTAACAAATATCTGTCAACATCAAATTTAAAGTTAAGAATCGACCTGGCAATTAAATGCAGCTTGCAAAAGAGGGTCCCAATTTTTATGCATAAAGCAGGGAGGGGTGGGAATCGTAGAAGTGTCTGTCTCCTAACTTCATTCCTGAAGATCTGGCTTTATTTTCTAGGGTAACTTTAACGCCCCAAGCAAAGGAAATAGAATCGCTACAGGGGAGACTCAGTAGGCCACATGGCCTCTTTCTGCACTGATTCTCTGAAAGAACATCGCACCAAAGTCCTCCCCTCTCCCTTACCCTGTAACTCCACACATTTATGATCAATCCATCTAACCTACATATCTTTGGACACTAAGGGGCAATTTAACATGGCCAATCCACCTAATCTCCACATCTTTGGACTCTGGGGGGGAAACTGGAATATCCAGAGGAAACCCACGCAGACACGGGGGGAAAAGACATGCAAACTTCACACAGTCACCCAAACCCACAATTGAACCCAGGTCCATGGTGCTGTGAGGCAGCAGCGCTAACTACTGTGCCTCTGTGCTGCCCAGAATAGTTTTCCCTGTCTTTCCTATCAGCTCACCTTAATATCCATCGACTGTCTAAATTCCAAGGAATGCAACAATAGTTGTGCAATCCCAGTGAGAGATAAGGTGGGATTTTCCACAACCCCTGCAGCATGTTTCATGGTGGCGGAGAAAACCCATCATTGGTCAGTAGTAAGATCCTACAGCTATCGATCAGGTTTCCCATTCGATGCTCCTGCCAGGAATCCTGTGGTGGGGATTCACTGTCAGTGGGAGTAGAAGATCCTACTGACAAGAATGGCCAGAATATTGTAAAACCCAATGGCCACAATACAAAAAAAAAGGCCATTCGGCCCATCACGTTTGTACCAGCCATTAAGCATTTTATCTATTGTAAGATTATTTTCTCTTTCTAAATTAACTCTTGGTGCCAGTTGTCAATCTGGTAAATCAACACTAAACTCCCTTCAAAGCAAAATATATTCCTGTTAATGTGCAGCTTCCAGACTAAATCTAGTATTCCTGGTGTAATCTCATTGAGTCCCTCCCATTGAACCTCAATGGCTCAAATGAGATTGAAAATTCCCGCCGAGGTCAGTCATTTCTGTTGTTCGCATTACGCCTACCCCAAATCCATGGCAGGCAAGGTGGTAGAATTGATGTTAACAAATTGTCCCTAAACTAAACCTCCCTTAACTGGCATACAATTCTCAAATTTGCACACCTTTATTGTAGAGTCCAAGAGGCATAGGCAAAAGTCACAGGTAGGAGGATTGGAATGAGGCACTCACCAAATGTTAAAATGGCGGCGCAGGCTTGTTGGGCCAAAGGGCCTGTTTCCTGTGCTGTGTTGTTCTTTATTGTTTCGACAGGGTTTAAACTAATATGGAAGGAGCGGTGGGGATGAGACCAATAGCTCAGTAGGCACTGGAATTGGGAGCAAGTTGGGAGACAGGGTAAGTTTGGATGAGAGGAAAATCACCCAGGAGGAGGAGGATCCAAGTGGGCTTGGAGGTCTGGAGTGCGTCTGTTTTAATGCGAGGAGCATAACGGGTAAAACGGATAAACTTAGGGCCTTAAATGTTCACAAGGAATTTAGATGTGGTTGCAGTGACAGAGACATGGTTAAGGGAAGGGGAGCACTGGCAGCTAAATATTTCTGGGTATAAGTGTTTTAGGCGTGACAGAGGAGAGTCGAAAAGAGGTGGGGAGTGGCATAGTTAGTTAGGGAGCACATCACATTAGAGGGAGGATAACAGAGGAGATAGGAATTGAGTAACTATGGGTGGAGTTGAGGAATAGGAAGGGAGCAATTACTATGCTAGAGGTGTATTATAGATCACCCGACAGTCCGCGAGCAGTGAAAGAAGGTATATGTAAAGACATTTTGGATAGGTGCAGAAAGAATAGGGTTGTTGTAGGGGAGACTTTAAACTCCCTGGGGTGGACTGGAAGATGCCTAGAGCTGGGGGTTCAGACGCGGAGGAATTTGTAAAATGTGTAGTGGAAGGGTCATTAGAGCAGTATTTAGCTAACCTGACTAGAGAGGGGGCTATACTGGATTTACTTCTGGGTAGTGAACCAGGTCAGGTGATTGAGGATGCAGTAGGTGAACATGTAGCCAACAGTGACCACAATTCTGTCTACTTTAGGATACAAATGGAAAAAGTGCTGTCCTAAGGGGAGGGTGCTAAATTGGGGGAAGACTAACTACAGTCGGATTAGGCAGGAACTTATGAAAACTGATTGGGAAAGGTTGTTTGAGAGTAAGTCCACGTTTGGCATGTGAGAGTCTTTCAAAGGAAAACTGAAATGGTTGCAGGAAAGGTACGTGCCGGTTAAGAGGAAGGTTGGGAAAGGTAGGATGAGAGACCCATGGATTACTAGGGATATTGAGGACTTGGTTAGGAAGAAAAGAGGCACATTATTTCTAAGCAACTGGGAACAGACAGAACATTGGTGGAATACAGAGAGAGTAGGAGCGAGCTAAAATGGGGAGTTAGAAGGGCAAAAAGGGAGCATGAAATGGTTTTGGCAGACAGGATTAGGAAAATCCAAAGACATTTTAATCCTATGTTAGGAACAAAAGGGTGAAAGAGGGAAAAAAAAAAATCGGTTCTCTGAGGGACAGAGGAGACGAACTGTGCTTAGAGTCCGAGGGAATGGGAGAGATCCTGAATGAATATTTTGCGTCAGTATTCACGAAGGAGAGGGGCTTGATGACTAGTACTGCCTTGAAGGGAGCTGTAGACCAGTTGAGGGAAATATTTATTACAACGGAGGAAGTGTTAGGGTTTTTAGGTAGCATTAAAACTGATAAATCTCTGGGGCCTGATGGCATTTATCCCAGACTGCTTAGGGAGGCAAGAGATGAAATTGCTGGGCCTCTGACGCAAATCTTTGTCTCTTCTTTGGACACAGGTGAGGTCCCAGAGAACTGGAGGATAGCGAACATGGTACCATTGTTTAAGAAGGGTAGTAGGAATAACCGTAGTAATTATAGGCCGGTGAGTTTGACATCAGTGATAGGGAAGATGTTGGAGGGGATTCTTGGAGATAGGATGTATATGCACTTACAGTGTTGCGATCTGATTAGCGATACGCAGCATGGCTTTGTTAAGGGGAAGTTGTGCCTTACGAATCTGGTAGAATGTTTTGAGGAGGTGACAAAAATGGTCGACAAAGGACGAGCTGTTGATGTCATCTATATGGATTTCAGTAAGGCACTTGACAAAGTCCCTCATGGTAGGTTGGTTGAAAAAGTCAAGGCTCATGGAATACAAGGACACAATACATGGATACAAGGTATCTAGGTGGATGAGTAACTGGCTTGGTAATAGGAGACGCAGTAGTAGTGGAAGAGTCTTTTTCTAGCTGGAGGTCTGTCACTAGTGGTGTGCTGCAGGGCTCAGTATTGGGACTTCTATTTGCAATATACATGAATGACTTGGAAGTGGGAATAAGTGGTGTGATCAGCAAGTTTGCAGATGACACAAAGATGGCTGGACTTGCGGACAGTGAGGAGCAGTGTCAGGCAGTACAGCAGGATATAGATAGGCTGGTATATTGGGCAGATAAATGGCAGACGGAATTTAATCCTGATAAATGCGAGGTGATGCATTTTGGGAGAAATAATGTAGGGGGAGTTAGATGATAAAAGGTAGACCTATTAAGAATATAGAAACGCAGAGGGACCTGAGCGTGCAAGTGCACAAGTCTTTGAAGGTGGCAGTACAGGTGGATAAGGTTGCGAAGAAAGCTTATGGTAAACTAACTTTTATAGGGAGGGGTATAGAGTACAAAAGCTGGCATTTAATGTTGCAGTTGTATAGAACGTTGGTTAGACCTCATTTGGAGCACTACATCCAGTTCTGGTCGCCTTACTACCGGAAGGACATGGAGACCCTGGAGACAGTGCAGAGAAGGTTTATCAGGGTGCTGCCTGATATGGAAGGTCTGGGTTACGAGGTAAAATTGGGCAAATTGGGGTTGTAGACTTTAGAAAGACGGAGAATCAGAGGAGATCTAATAGAGGTGTATAAGATTATGAAGGGTATAGATAGAGTAAACAGTGTAACCTTTTTCCTAGATTGGAAACAAATATTACAAGGGGCCACAGGCTTAGGGTGAGGGGTGCGAGGTATAATTTGGATATTAGAGGGAGGGGTTGTGGGGGTATGGAACGCACTGCCAAGTAAGGTGGTGGAGGCAGGCACGCTGGAGTTATTTAAGGGATACTTAGATAAGCACAAGAGCGGAAGAGATGGAGGGATATAGAAGACTGTTTTAAATAGGGATCAAGAGCCTTGGGACGTTCCTGGGAATCAATTGATTCCTATGGACCTTACAACATTTTCTGGCTCATTTATTTTACTTTTGAGTTTCTGGGGATTCCCTTGAATGTTTGCATAAGAAGTACATGTTATTGATGTTTTTCTCTTTTAATCCACAGGTGCTTCAGTCCACCTTGTTGTCCAACAAGGGGCATACACGCAATGAGTCGTGCAAGGGCTGCTCTTGGATGTTTTGAGAGTAGCCTAGTGCTTCACGTCATTACTGTATGCTTAAACTGGACCAGTTGATGGGCAACATGACAGCTCTGACTATCACTGTTGGCTGTGTAGATACATGGATTTGGGCCAGTATCTGTGGGAGTTTGTGTATTCTCCTTGTGATTGCGTGGGTTTTCTCCAGGTGCTCCGGTTTCCTCCACAACCCCAAAGATGTGCTTAGGCTGATTGGTGTAAGAAATTGTCCCCCCTCAATCTGGTTTCCAATATGGATTTCCATAAGCATAGACAAGGGTCATGTGTGGAAGAGGGGACTCACACTGTTAAAATGGCAGCGTGTGCTCATTGGGCTAAAGGCCCTGTTTCCCATGTTGTGATGTTCGTTAATTCTGGGAACCTAACTTCCCATTTCTTGTATTGTAGTCCTCCAGATGTAACCCCAGTGTTCCATTAACTTTATTATTTTCAGTATTTGTTTGTGATATTTTAATGATTTATGTACACAATTCCCAAAGTCTCTTTGAGCTGCCACAGCTTCCAGCATTTCAACATTAGAAAGCACGTTAGAACATAGAACATTACAGCACAGAACAGGCCCTTCGGCCTTCGATGTTGCGCTGACCAATATAAAAAGCAATGCCCCTCCAAACTAAACCATTCCCTTCTCTTCCATATACTTATCAACTAACCTCTTAAACGTCACCAAACTTGGCGCATCTACAACTGCTGCAGGCAGGGCATTCCACTCCTGAACCACTCTTTGGGTAAAGAACCTACCTCTGATATCCATCCTATAACTATCACCCCTTAATTTAAAGCTGTGTCCCCTCGTGCTAGCTTTTTCCATCCTAGGAAAAAGGCTATCACTGTCCAAAAAAGGCTATCACTGTCCATTGTTCTATTCTAATTCTAAAATAGATGACCTCACACTCGCCTTCACTGGAGTCCATTTGTCACTGATTTACTCACACGTAACCTTTGAATATCTGTAATTTTATGCTTCTCTCGACACTATATATATCTTTACGTCACTGGCAAATTTGGATATCTGGCACTTTATCCCATCATCTAAATTATTCATAAATACAGCAAATAGTCCAAGCCACAAATCCATGTGCGACATCACTTCACATCCTGTCTATTCTCTGTCTCCTGCCAATTCCTTAATCACATCAATATTTTGTCAACTATTCCATGAGCTCCAATTTTAGCCAGCAGCCTCCGATAAGGGACAATAAAAACTGAAAATACTCAGCAAGTCTGGCAGCACCGGTGGGGAGAGGAAAACAAAGTTAATGGTTCAGGTGATGATTTTTCAGCAGAACATTCTTTACATGGACTTCTAGAAAGCATTTTAAAGCCCTTTATAAAATAATGTACATGAACAGTCATATAATCTAATTTTCTCTTCAAAAAGAAATTCAAACAGCTTTTGTCACGTTTGATATATCCCTTATAAATCTAGACTGGCTTTCCCTAATCAGTGGAATATTTTCAAGGCATTCAGACACTCCATTTTAGTGATTTCTGGGCCACAAATGTGAGGCTAACTGGTCTATAATTCCTCAGATTCCCTTCCTTGCCTTTTTTAAGTAGCAGTGACACTGTAACTTAACTAGTCTGAGGCCAATGGAGAATGCCATTCTGTCTGCTTTGCCCACCCCAATTCCAGAACAGGCAAGGCAATAAAATTCTGGCCACAATGTCCCAATCTAAAGGGAAAGTTCCTAAATCAACAGAAATTTGCAAAATCCCAGTTAGTGTACCTGCAGTGTTCTCAGCTATATCCTCTAAAATCCAGGAATGGAAACTAGCTGGTCCTATGAATTTGCCACCTTTTTTTTACTATTCTTATTTATTCATGTTCATTTCGGTGAATTCCTGTCCCTGATTCATTGTTAATTCCCTTGACACGTATGGCATAGAATTGTCATCCTGTGCTTTAAACACTGTTGCAAAGTAATTATTCAAACTGTCCATTATTTAGAACTATAGAATACCTAAAGTACAAAAGGAGACCGTTCGGCCGATCAACTCTCCAAAACAACATCTTACCCAGATCTACCACCCCTTCTGCCTATTTCCATAGCCCTGCACATTTCCCATGGCTAATTCACCTAACCTACACAATTTTGGACGCTAACAGGCAATTTAGCATGGCTGATTCACCTAACCTGCACATCTCTGGACTTAATATTTTTTCCCCCATCACTTAACAGCCCATATTGTTCCTAACCATACCTATTTCCCCATTGAAATCACTAAAAAGAATGATTCAATTTTGATAAATTTGCAACTTACTTTTCACATTCCTTTTTGTAGCACTTACTCTGTTTTGTTATAATTTGTGTCTCTCCCTGTGGCTAGGATCTGTGCTTTTCTTTTGCATTCTGGTATGTTTTATGTTTTTTTTACGTTGCCTCTCACCTCTTGTCAAGCATGACTACTTTGTGGTGAAAAGTAGCACTTTTGTCTCTGAGAGGTATACAGAACAACTTTATTACATTAAATTGTTTTTTTTTTGAACACCTTCCTCTGATTTTATGCCAACTGAGCCATTAACAGATGGACCCAGTGCTCTTTGCTCAAAGTCTCATTGCATCAGAGTCAGGTTTACATAACCTGGAATTTTAGAAGCTGCTTCACATTTCTCCCTTTCAAATGCAACAGCGAACTTGATCAAATGATGATTACTATTAGATAAACATTCACATGCTGTCAAGGTTGTTTACTCAATGTGGCTCATTATTCATTATTAAATGCACCAAGGTCTACTTCTTTAGATATATACAGAATTCTGTCTGCACTTGCCTCAAAACCGGAGAGTTCTTCGAGGTCAAGGGACCTTTATACGGTCGCTCCCCGCTACAATTCCTGTGGCAGGTGGGATGGGAGAATTCCAGCTATTGTTACAGAAAACAATCTTGAAACAGTCAAGAAATTTGTCACCTTTCTGCTCATTCCGATTAGTTAAAATCTCTTAAAATTATTAAATGCTGATAATGCTTATCTCTGCATTACTGCATACTGCCACATCATAGTTACTACAAGAGGCTTAGACACAGCTCCCAGTATAATTTTAAATCCTGTTCTATCCAAAATGTTTTTGCTGCCTGCTTCCCTCTCTTATTATTGAAGTAACTTAGTCCCTAATTACCAATCCCTCCACCAGCCCACCAGATTCCCATATAATGCTTGTGGACCCGTGGTTGATATTCAAAACTTAAAGGTAAAGCAACAAGTTAACCAGGTAAAGAAGAAATGTAAATAAAATTCTGAATATTCCTGGAAATCAGTAATTAGCACTGCAGCCTCACAACACCCGGGACCAGAGTTCAATTCCAGGCTCGGGTCTGTGTGGAAGTTGTACTTTTTCCCCTTGCCTGCGTGGGTTTCCTCCAGGTGCTCCGGTTTGCTCCCACAGTCCAAAGATGTGTGGGCTAGGTTGATAGGCCATGCTAAATTGACCCTAATGTCGGGGAATTAGCAGGGTAAATATGTCAGAATAACAGGAATAGGGCCTGGGTGGGATTGCAGTTGGTACACATGCGATGGGTAAATGATCTCCTCCTTTACTGTTGGGATTCTATCTGCCGTACTGTAGGGATTTTATGGGTCAAATGGAAAATCTTTTTAACTCTTAAAATGTCACTGTCATGTATGCAGTTGTTTTTTTACAGTTGCCACAATGCAGTTTTGGCAATTTCCACTATGTTTTAATATTGGATCAGCTCCAAAAATGAAGTCATTCTCAGTCTACTTGCAATAAGAATATACCCTATCATCCATTGTTCTCACCTTATTTGTGATGATTAGTGTTCCTTTTAAATAATAGAACATAGAACACTACAGCACAAACAAGCCCTTTGGCCCACAAGTTGTGCCGATCATATCCATACCTACCAGGTCCTATTCTATATCTGTAACTCCCAATGCCATTAAATCCCGTGTACTCATCCAGAAGTCTTTTAAAAGCGAGTTCGCTTCTACCACCACCAGACGGCAGCCGATTCCACTCACTCACCATCCTCAGTGAAAAACTCACTCCTAACATTTCCTCTGTACTTACTCCCCAGCACCTTAAACTTGTGTCCTTTCGTAGCATGATGTAGAGATACTATCAAATAAATCGGTCAGACTTAAACCTGATGTTATCAGACTTCTTACTATGTCTTCTCACAGCAACCGTTTCAGCCCTGGGAAATAGCCTCTGAGAATCCACCCTATCTGTTCCTCTCAACATTTTATAAACCTCTATCGGATCACCTCTCAACCTTTGTCTCTCCAGGGAGAAGAGACCTAGGTCCCTCAACTTATCTTCATAAGGCATGTCTCCCAATCCAGGCAACATCCTAGTAAATCTCCTCTACACCCTCTCAATAGCTTCCACATCCTTCTTGTAGAGAGGCCACCAGAACTGCATACAGTACTCCAAGTGGGGTCTGACAAAGGTCTTATAAAGTTGCAGCATTACCTCCTGACTCCTAAACTCAATCCGTAGATTAACGAAAGCCAGTATACCATATGCTTTCCTGACCACATCCTCCATCTGCAAACCCGATTTAAGAGTCCTATGGACCTGGACCCAAGATCCTTCTGATCCTCTACACTGCTGAGTCTTATCCTTGATATTGTACTCCTTCATTCCATTGGACCTGCCAAAATGGACCACTACACATTTAACCACGAAGTCCATCTACCACTTCTCCACCCAGTCTTGCATCCTATCTACGTCACACTGCAACCTCTGACATCCCTCCAGAGTATCCACAACACCACTAACCTTTGTGTTGTCGGCGAACTAACTAACCCAACTCTCCACTTCCTCATCCAAGTCATTTATGGAAATGACAAACACCAAGAGTCCTAGAACAGATGCCACCTCCCTGCCTCATCAGAGCTTTGTCTTACAGAGCTCCAGACAAACATTCCTTGAAAATCCGCCACCTTCCTTCAGTACTTTTCCCCCCAAGAACACCTCCTTCCAGTTTACTCATCCGATTTTCTGCCTGATGTCTTCATATTTTCCCTTACTCCAGATAAACACCTTCCTAGCCTGCTGATCCTCTCTCTTTCCAATGCTATCGTGAAGGAAATAGAATTCTGACTGCCATCCCCAAGATGATCTCCCACTGAGAGATCCGACACCTGTCCTGGGTCATTAGCGAGCACCAGGTCAAGCACAGCCTCTCCTCTCGTAGGCTTATTTATGTGCAATGTCAAGAAACCCTCTTGAACACAATTAAACTCCTCCCCATCCAAATCCCTTACCCTAAGGATAGGGTATGTCTGGGAAATTTAAGTCTCCCATCACGACAACTCTGTTATTATTACATCTCTCTAGGATCTGTTTCCCTATCTGCACCTCAACTTCCCTGTCACTATTGGGCAGTCTATAGAAAACATCCAAAGTTATCGACCCCTTGCTGTTCCTAACTTCCACTCACAGAGACTCTGTAGACAGTCCTTTCACGGCATCCACCTTCTCTACAGCCATGACACTGTTCCTGATCAACAGTGCCACTCCGCCACCTCTTTTGCCTCCCTCCCTGAAACATCTGAATCCCGGCACCTGAAGTACCCAGTCCTGCCCCTGAGACAACCAAGTCTCCGTCATGCCACTACATCACATTCCCAAGCAGCAATCCATGCCCTAAGTTCATTCACTGTATTCACTACACTCCTGGCATTAAAACAAACACACCTCAGACCCTCAGTTTGGTCACTTCCCTTCTCCGTCACCCATCTAACCTTCCTCTCATACTGTCTACAGTTTTTTTAAATGGGAACTAACCTCCTCGCTCTCACTCATCTCAATTCCCTCCCCCCAACCTTTCTAGTTTAAACTCCCCCCAGTAGCCATAGCCAACTTTCCCGCCAAGATATTGGTCCCCCTGGGATTCAAGTACCACCTGTCTTTATTGTACAGGTCACATCTGCCCCTAAAGAAGTCCCAAAGATGCAGCAGCCGGAATCCCTGCCTCCTGCTCCAGTCCCTCAGCCACTCATTCACCCTCCACCTCATTCCATTCCTATTCTCACTCTCCCACAATACAGGCAGCAAACCTGAGATTACTACTTTCACATTCCTCTTTCGCAGCTGTCTACCTAATTCCCTATAATCCCTTCTCATTACTCCTACCTGCCTTTGTCAGCGATACCTATATGTACCACAATCTCCAGCTCCTCACCGTCCCCTTTCAGGATGTCTGGGACACGTCCAGAGACATCCCGGATCCCAGCTCCAGGAAGGCAAACCACCATCTGTGACTCCCGTCTGCTTCTGCAAAAACACCTGTCTGACCCCCTTCACTGCGGAGTCCCTTATTAACACTGCCTTTCTCCTCTTTACTTTTTTGAAGTACCGGGTCAGGCTCAGTCCAGCGGCCCAGCCACCACTGCCTCCCCAAGGTGAGCTATCCCAGCAGAATTCAGACAGGAATACTTATTATTTTTTTTTAAGAGCAACACAGCACGGGAAACAGGCCCTTCGGCCCAACGAGCCCGCGCCGCCGTCATAACTATATAGTAGCAATTCCATTATCCTATTATAGATTTAGGTTATTCCTAATATGGAAGACTCTCACTATAGGGACAATTTGTTTCCCAATCAGCCTAAGAGCGAATTTTTTGGGTTGTGGGAGGAAACCGGAGCGCCCGGAGAAAACCCACGCAACCACGGGGAGAACGCGCAAACTCCCGCACACACCGGCCCAATTCCAAGTGTCTGCACAGCTACAGCGATAGTCTCTGAGCTGTCATGGTGCCCTTCCGATGGTCCACATAAAGCACTCATTTACGACATGAAGCACCAGGCAACCCATGAATCAACATCCAAGAGCTGTACTCGCACCACCTGCCAAATGCATGCTCAATGTTGGTCAAGTATGGACCGAATTACCTGTGGGAAAAAAAGCCATAGTTAAACAGTCCTACTATATCCCTCTATCTGCATACCGCTCATGTGGCTGTCCAAGAGACCCTTAAACAGCCCCAGCGTGCCTGCTCCCACCACCTTACTCGGCAGTGCATTCCACACCCCCACTACCCTTTGTGTGAAAATTATGAAGGGGCATCCACCAGAATGCTTTCCATCTTATCAGCTTTCCCCTTCCTAACAGTTACACACTTGCCTTCCTCCCGTTGCCCCAGTGCGACCCACTTGCTGGTGGCTCCTATCAATTGCCTCCTCATTCTCTCTAATGAGACGAAGGTCCTCAAGCTGCAGTTCTAGTTCCTTAACACATTCCCTTAAGAACACAGTTCCACACACCCAACACGGATATAGACGTCTGGGAGACCAGGAGCCTCTCACATATTGCATTGGCAACAACATACTGGCCTCACAATTGTAATTGCTTTTTTTAAAAATACAGGAGAGAAAAAAGTAATTAAAAACTAATACACTAACATTGCCTTGCCCTTTGCACTTAAGCCCTGTGAGCCAAAGCCCTTACAGCTCACAAATAAAAAACTTATCTGCTCTCACTCCGAGTGTCTCTGTCTCTGTCTCCCAGGTTAGAGGGGGAGAGACAGTGGAATACTCTACCCGTGCAGTGTGTCCGGATTCACTGTTCCAACTATTGATGGGGGGAAAAAAAACTACCCAAGCCTTTTTAC